>WNWU01000007.1:13679663-13726349 GCA_012654045.1 Ptyas mucosa | reverse complement strand
TTTATTTATTTATTTATTTATTTATTTATTTATTTATTTATTTATTTTAATTTGTATACCGCCCTTCTCCCAATGGGACTCAGGGCGGTGAACAGCCAAAATTAAAATACATATAAATACAAAAGTTAAGATAGTTAAAAATGCATTAAATTAATCGGCCTCCCAATTTAAAATCCCAAATCTTATAAAATTTAGAATTCCACTAAAAAACTATTTAGGCTAGGCCCGCTTGATAGAATAAATATGTCTTCAGGGCCTTACGGAAGGTCCTGAGGTCCGGGATCAGTCGTATTCCGGGAGGTAGCTCATTCCACAGGGCGGGTGCCCCCACTGAGAAGGCTCTCCCCCTGGGAGCCGCCAGCTGGCATTGCTTGACCGACGGCACCCTGAGGAGGCCCTTTCTGTGAGAGATTTACAGAAATCTCTTTGATCCACGGAATACTTATGGGAATATAGGAATAAAAGGACAGCATTTGTTATAATTCAGAACAATGCACGTGTAAAATTTCACCTTTCCTTTTTTTCTTAAGTAAATAATATGTTCAAAATCAAGGAGATCCCATTATCCTTATCAATAGGTAGTGAAAGTATGATGGTTTTGCACATTTAAAAAAGTTTTAGATTACAAAAACCATAATAGGAGGTATTCCCTGCTTCTAAGGTTTAAATATTACACATTCCTAGTTCTCGATCTACTCTAAGTAACTATAGAAATATAACCTTTATATTTTGAACAACATTCATAGTTTGGAGAAAAGTCAAAGATTATCTAGGCTGATTTTCAATAATTAAGTTACCAAATCTATTTTCATAATGTATCACAAACAAACATACCATGTATCAAAAGAAGAAAAAGAAATAAAACTTTATTTATGCATATTCATAAAGCAGTTTTGGCTGGAATTATTAGAGAAAGAAGAAAACTCACTTTCCTACCTTGTTGTTTGTATGATCAGATAAATCACGTATCAATCATTTGGTTTTATTAGGCTCATATCTCTATTTCTCAAACCAAAAATTGCAATCAAGATTCATTGATAGTTTGATCATGGAGTTGGATGATTAGTTAGAATGAGCAGTATGAAATCTTACTGTTTCAGTGTGGAGTTTTGGTTAATGATGTTACATTGTGTGAAATTAACTGATATGTCTAATCCAGTCTGTCACAAGCAAAGCCAACCAGAAATTCCCAGAGTTGCAGTCTTAACACATCAGTATGCCAATTTAGACAAGGCTGACTAAAGTTATAAGTGTTCCACATAACAATAAGCTCCACAAATATATTTTGGAGCAAGAATATCGAAACCAAGGGTGTGAAATGGTGCTTAAACTGCGAAGGCTATTAGTATGTGCTACAGCAGTTTCTAGTATGCCCTGAGGTAGACACTAAAAGTGAAAAAAGCTATGGTGTCTTCCAAGTTAAATCTGAGTAAACAGCTTCCTCTTGCCAAATGCAATAATCTAGCTGTTTTATCATCAAAGTAAAATTTCTCTCGAAAAGCACCGAGGCCTGAAAGAAAAATACAAAATACATACAACAAGTATATTGTGGTAAACTTTGTTGGATGCATATTGATAAAAGCAACTTAATGCTCACTGTTAAACCTCAATCCCAGATTGTTTTTGGAACTTGATCTATCCTGGTTTCTGTTCCAGCTCTGTCTTATTACAATTTGTGGGTGGAAATACTATGCTCATAACCTGGAAAATAATTTCAGCCAGGAACATGAAAATATATTTCAGAAACCAAGGTTCTATCAGAGTAACGTTTATTCATATTCTTTCTCTTGTAATACAAGAAATACCCATGAGACATATTACTATAGGGTCACATCAGTGGTGGGATTCAGCCAGTTCGCACCACTTTGGGAGAAACAGTTGTTAACTTTCTGAGCAGTTTGGCAAACTAGTTGTTGGAAGAAATCATTAGGGCAGAGAACCGGTTGTTAAATTACTTGAATCCCACCACTGGGTCACATCCTATGTTCCAGGGGATGCATGGAGCTCACCAAGGGATTAGATCTTGTCCAAAATGATTTTATTATTCAGCAATAAAACTTCACACTGATGTTATCTTCTCTATATTATCCTTTACACTGTATACAATAAATTGTTCATATGTGTACAGGAAAAGGGAACATCTGTATGAAATAACACATTTGAGGAACTCTTGAATCTTTGATTTAATTTAAAGCTCTTAATTAAGTTAGAAATGTACCCTGTTTCCCTGAAAATAAGACATTCCCTGATAATAAAGTCAATCGGACTTTTGAGTGCATGTGCTAAAATAAGCCTCCCCCCAAAAACTAAGCCCTCCCCGAAAATATTTAAACGCAGAGCTGGAAATCAGGTAAGACGGCAAGAGGAGCCCCATCTTGCTCCATGCACCTCAAAATGATAAGACATCCCCGAAAATAAGTCCAAGCACTTATTTCAGGGTTCAAAAAAATATAAGACAGGATCTTATTTTTGGGGAAACATGGTAGATATATTTTATATATGTGCATGTTTTCAAATTTAAAGAAATTTAACTATTAATATTAATTTGATCTACATTAATTTTCATCCACTATCTATTTTCTAAACTTTTAGATGGGCTTTTACTGCACATTTATCTTTGTACATTTATGTTTTAATTTTCATTAAGTTTTTATGTATTGTAAGTTTTCCATTTTGTTATTAGATGGAATTATGCTCTTTCATCCATGTAATGTATTCTATCTCATACAAAAGTTTATAGAAAACTTTTTAAACTATTAATAAAAAAATGCTCCATCTTCTAAAGTATAATTAAATTATGGAATTCATTATCAGAGGATGGAGTGATAGATATGGAATTAGTTAACAAAAAATAAAATTAAAGTTATGTATTAAGGATATGTTTTTTCACAATTGTTAGACATGATAGAATTGCATTACTTTTTGCCAGATGTTATGTCCAGATATTCCAGAATTCTAATATAAAGATGAAATAAATAATTCTAATATAAAGAGTTCTAATTTTTCCATGAACAGTAATAAAATGTGGTAGGCAACTAAATCCACAGCTGGCTGTGAGCATTTAAGAAAATCTAGCTGACCACTGGTAGACATAGACTGTTAGGCTAAATGGACTCTTGGATTAATTCAGCACTCTTCTTCTGATCTTATTCTAAATGATGTCCAAATTACATGATGGATAAGTTGTGTCTTCCATTTGTAGAATATTTCAAAGTGAGAAGTATTATTGCATGGGGTTTTAATATTCTCACATACTTTAGTTGCTTTAGAATCAGATAATCATCCAAAAACATTGCAATTTAATTCTTTAGAAGGCAGAAAAATATTAATTGCATGCCTATATACTATGGTTTACTAGATAGCTTTTAGAGAAATTCTGACACCAAACTATTTGGTTTGGTGGATTCTAGTTCCATTCTAGTTTAATCAACATTTCTTTTATTTTCACCAAAAGGAATCTTTTATTGCAATAAGGAAAATATCTCATATGTAGATTAATTAAATCCAAATATGATTAAGAAATAAAGATGACTGAATTTATTATCTATACGGGCTAATTTCCTGTTGTGGGTTTAGATGAAATACTGCAACTCCCAGCTGTTAAATTCACTAACTGACTGCAAAAACATTCATTCCTTCAGATAACTTACAGTACAAGAAGCAGCTATCTGGAGTACAAGTGGGTTATGTCATGATTTCTCCTATATCTGAAGAGATTATACGATCAAGCATTTTCACTCTGGCAGTCATTCCTAGCTGTAATGCTGTTCCCCATTCTTTCAGAGATGTCTACTCTACCATAATCCTTGTCAGAAGCCAAATATACCCAATTAAAAAAAAGCAACAACAAATTGGCATGTAGCATTTTAGGATTTGATTGTCTGCCAGCCACTGGCCTGAAAAAATCCTTCAAGCATACATTTGTTTGAATTGAAATTGTTACATGTATGAAAAAAATGAAAGCAATTGCAATTAATTTAAAGCAGGAAAAGAAAATGAAAAACGTATTTACTTTGCCAAAAGCTATTATGTTAGAAGATAAAGAACACTTTATTATTTTCTAGCAATTCTATTTGTATACAATCTTCTTTGTCAATGATAAATCTAGTATAGATGACATCAGTAAAATACTTTATATCATTTCTGAAGAAGATTTTCCATTATGAACAATGCCACTATGATTGCTAGGAGGGATTCCCATGTCAGTCTGATCAATAATAGTACCACCAATGGGATCAAATGTCAACAATTGCAAGAATGGACACTCCATCTCTAAAAACAGGATTAAAGTTTTGTGGGAATGAATTATAAAGCACAGTTTATATATCCAGAGCATGAGTTCTGCTGACTTACGATATTTTTCGGAGTATACGACGCACTTTCCCCAATCCCCAAACAGTGGGTGGAAAAGTCTGTGAGTCTTATGCAGCTAATATTGCGTCAGGGGGGAGGGGTGGTGTGGTGCCAATCAGCTGTTCTAGAATGGGCCACGGTGGCGAATGGGCCAATGTGGCGGCAATGAATGGGCTGTGGTGAATGGGCCACTGAATGGGCTGCAGCGAATGGGCCGTGGCTGCTAATGGGTGGCAGTGAACGGGTTGCTGTGAATGGGCCAGATGAATACCGGATGGATGCTGGGAGGCAGAGGCAGATTTTGTTTTGTTTTGTTTTCCTTCCCAAAAGCTAGGTGCATTTTATAATCTGGAGTGTTTTATAGTCCAAAAAATATGGTAGTAGTTAATATACTTGCTAAATAAAATAAGTAAAATAAGAAATGCTCTTTCTTAATTGTCACATTGATAGCATACGTTACGTCACATACGTTAAGAATATTTTTGATATTCTTCAATAATACTCTACAGGTACAGTTCTCTTATGAATTAAATTTAGTGAGAGCTCTGGAGGAAAAGATAAACTTACTTGTTATCTCCAGATCTAAATTTTGCATTGAAAATGTGACCAGAAGGAAATTCTAGAGATTTAGGCTTTGGTTATCCATTTGTACATGTTTTGTAACATTTGCCAAACATTTTAATTCTTCAGTTATCTTCTAGATCAGTGATGGTTAACCTTTTCAGCACCGAGTGCTTAAACTGGAGCATGCACGCCACAGACCAGAAGAGAGCAGCTGGCTGGTGTGCATGCGCACGGCAGCTAGTTGTTCTTCCGGGTTCTGTCACGTGCATGCGTGCTGGCCAGCTGGTCCAGCATGCATGTGCACTGGCCAGCTGGCCAGTGAGCATGTGCATGACAGAACCTGGAAAAGCAGCTGGTGACAGCACACTTGCCCACAGAGAGGACTCTGCGTGCCACCTTTGATATGCATGCCATAGGTTCACCATCACGGTTGTAGTTGAAAACGTATGTCTAAATTCAAATGTAATTCATTAATATAATTTCAAAAACTATGAACAATGAAAGGAAATTGTGGAAAATTAAGTAAATTCTGAACTTATGCTGTCATGAAATTCCCAGTGTATGATATCTAAATGTCACCTGAATTGAAAGTAAAAAATCTGACTTTCTATCCTGAAAAGTTAAGAAGTGATGCTGAGTCCATGGTATATAAGTATGTAGGCATTTCTTACAAACTGCTGCTATCAAAACTGACATGAGTGGTGTACAATTTCACATCAACATAAATGTGAATGATGAATGCGAATAACAAAATTAAGCATAACAATATTGTTATGTTTAATTTTAGCCAAATCATTGATCAAATCAATAACCAAAAGAAAGAAAATGAAAAAAAAACTGGGAATAGTGCAACCAATGGATTATAATTAAAACCCTTACGTCATAATATTCTGGATCCTATGGCACGATGAAATAGCCATGTCTTGATATAATTATGAAGACCAGCAGGTAGAGGCCATTCTCATGTCTAAAGGCAAGTTATTCTACAGGAGAGTGAGAGCTACAGCTAAATGGGAACATCACTAAGGGTTGCATTATCCAAGAGAAGGCACTATTGGGAGAGCCAATATCTGTGGTAGAAGGCAGTCCTGCAGAATTCAAAGTCCTGTACCATTAAAGGTGATGGTCAGTATGTTGAATTGTGCTCAGAAATCAATTGACAGCCTTTCTTTCAGCTGTACCCATTACTACTTGACCTGCAACATTCTGCACATATATTGCATTGAAATCTGATTTACAATTTTTAAAATGGATTTCTTCTCACTGAAAACTGCTTTAACTCAAGTTTAGGATGGCATAGATTTCCTTTGGGAATGTTTCTGATTTTCCTTATTGTATAGCAATGGACAGTGAAGATGTTGGCTTTTCCTGTTATGTATAGATCCATCATTCTGCAACCCTTACCAACACACCAAACTGTATCTCATGCTGTGGTGGGTTTCTACTGGTTCCCCTGATTCGGGCGAACTGGTAGTGGCGGCAGCGGGAGGCTCTGCCCGCCCACCCACGCCCACCCACTTGGACGTCATCATGGAAGCTCTACAGTTCCAAACCGGTAGTGAAGGTAAGAGGAACCCACTACTGATCTCATGGGTCAGGTATGAACATAAAATGTTTGATTAGGAATATACTTCAGATCCTCCTCTGATTCATTTTAGGAATAACAGATTCTTTCTAGAGATCTTCTAGATTCAGTTCTAAAAGATAAACATATGAATTAAACAAACTAAGATCCAAACCTATTGGTTGCTTTTATTTCTGTAAATTTATTAATTACTGATAAGTGAGACCGGTAATAAGAGACACAGAATATTTTGAAGTAGTTAATTTGTAAATATAGTATCATTTTAAATGAAATGAAAAATAATATTCAGTTTTCTTTCTGATTTTACCAGCTGTGCACTGTTGAGATAGTTAAATCCTAGTAGTGAAAGTGTTTTCATATAATTCTGACAAACATAATTTTTGCTCAGTCAAACTCTTAGTGAATTTCTTCTAAATATATTGCATTTTTTGAACATAAATGTATCCAACATTTTATGTTACTCTCTGTAATATCGACATACAAGAATGGATTTTTTGCATTTAATTTTCCTTATTCTTGAATTTGCATATGTCCTATAAATATAATTCTTTTTCAGTTGAAAGAAAGTGTTGACTCTGTAAAAGGCATATGTATATCAATGAAATGATCACTAGATATTTAAGATACTTTCCATCTTACTGGGTTCACTAAGATGCTTTCTAGGAAAAAGCTGTTTAACGTGTCAGACAAAGAAAGTTAAGTAAAAGATAAAAGCAAAATAACATATGCTAAAACAATTTTTCTGGGTGTATATAAAAAACAAAAGTATTATAGCCAAGACAATATATAAGCAAGTTAAATAACAAGATTAATTCATGTTGGTCTTTCAGGGAACAGAGAACAATTTTGAAACAATTTGATGTTTATGTTTTTAATTGCATTATATTTTTAAAAAATGTACAGTTAAGATTTCAATGTTTAAAAGTAAAATTGGTGTTTTGGAACTGGATTTATATTATTCACACACACATACACATACACACACTAGGAACAACAACACAAAGAGAGAGGGGCAGAGGGAGAGACAGAGAGAGAATTGAATCTCTGAAAACCATTACTGCCGGACTATATTTTATTTGTGGGACAATCATACTTTCCAGTTATATTTTTAAATTATCAATAGCTTTTAAATTGGTAGAAGATAATCTACTGCAGCAAAATCCAATGGTGCTGATGATGCTTGAGCAGTGCGTTTTGGAATGAGAATTAAGGTCTCATTAATAACGTATTTCTATCTTTATTAGTAAAATATTGAAGTTAGTATATTTTTTGTACATCCTTACAAGTTAAAAGTATCTGTGAATGATGCTACTTTGATCTGTTAACTAGCTGTTCTTATATGTTATATTGGTTCTCTCCCATTACTTTCCAGACTGAACACTTCCCTCCGCCCCCCGCTACCTACAGGCCTATCTGTTCCAACAGAAATGGTCTGGCATATTTGGTTATCTAGGGGGATCTAGTCTTAATACTCCACTTTTAGGAAGTTAAAAAAAAAACAAAATCAGGAGGCTTTGTTTCTCAGTTACAGCTCTAGGACAGTTTCCAAATGACATCAACTTGGAACAATAGCTGACTCCATTCAGGAAGAAAATAAAGTTGAACTATTCCAAAGAACATTTTAATGCGATTGGGCCATTTTAAAAAATATATTTGGTTATCATTATATTTGGTTATCATTATTGAAATTTTATTTATGTTTTGTATACCTACTCTGGGTGTTTTCAATTGTTTTTCTATCATGTAAACTATCAAAAGTGAATACATAAAAATAAAAAGTAAAAATAATAATTTATGAATTATTTCTGTGCAAATGGCCCCACTTATCAATATAGACTTAGAATAACTTTATTGTCATTTTGAATGTACACTAATTGACATATAAAAAAATGAAATTTCATTGCATACAGCTCTCAAAGGGTCTCCACCTCTAACATACACTACATAATAATATAATTATAATAATAATAATATACACACTACATACATGTGTGTGTGTATACAGTATGTATGTTTGTGTATGTGTGTGTATTATATATACTTAACTAAAACCAGTTTCTAGGACTTAGTGGAAAAGCCTTGAAAAGTAAAGTTTTCTAAAAAATATGGTTATCTATGGATTATAAAATTATAATTGTTATATAATATGTAAACAGTATTTTAATAATAGGTTAAATCTATTCCACTGTTTAGGAATAGATTTGATTATAATACTTCTTTAAAAATAGGGGTTTTTTTTTATAACAAATCAAGGAGGCTGAACAAATTGTTTCAGGAATTGTTGTGGATTATTTGTACTATGTGATAGTTACATGTCAATTTTAACACATAGGACTATACAGATTGTCTGAAGAGAAAATAGAAAAGGATTGTTGTTATTTCCTGAAAGGATGTGATATTTGAAACTGAAAATTATGGGAAGGGAATAATTGAATTTTCCTTTTGATCCCTAAGTCAACACTACTTTGTCATTTTGCTGATTAGCAGTTGACCATATATTGACTTTGTAGACAAGTGTTTATAAAAATGGTAGAACAGTTAAATATGAATTTGAAAATAATATATCTGTGCCAGAAAGTTAACCACAAATATTCCAAAAATCATAGTGCTGCATTCTATCACTGGATATTTTTCCTCCATTATGCATTATCAAGTATACACCTATGCTGTTGCCAATATTTTTTTTAAAAAAATCTTTGTCCTTTCCAGAGTGTTTATCAACCTATCCATTATTCAGATCAGCCAAAGTCAAAGCAATAAACTTAAGGCGTGTGTAACTATAGTCAACATAAATTACTGATTCTTGACTTCATGATGTTTTTAGACCAGAAAGCTGATATGGTGATATGTCAGAGGATGTTCCTATGAGACAGCTATTAAAATGTCTCCTTACAGGCTCTAGGAAACTCCGGTAATCTCCTTAGAATCAGGGGTGAAATGCTCCTGGTTCGGATCGGCTCGGGTGAGTAGGTAGCAATGGTGGTGGGCAGTTCGGAGAACCAGTAGCAAAAATCCCTGCCCCCGCCCCCCATGTCCAGCTGAGCTGCGTGATCATCAGAGCCTTTTTTTTTCTTTTAAATGGCTCTGGCGAGCCAAGCTCTGACGATCCCAGCTGAGTTGCCTGCGGTTAGCTAGCTAGCAAAAATCCATCCCCCCGCCCTCCAGCTTGCTTACCTTCGCACGCCTGCCTTGCTTTGCTTGCTGTATACCTGAAATCCATTGCATCAGTAAGCAACTGAATCTCCCTGCCTGCAATCAAGCTCATCGGTGAGCAGCTCTATCTGCCTTCCTGCCTTCCTGCCTTCCTGCCTTCCTGCCTTCCTGCCTGCAGGGGTCTCCAACCTTGGCAACTTTAAGACTTATGGACTTCAACTCCCAACAAAGCTGGCTGAGGAATTCTGGGAGTTGAAGTCCACAAGTCTTAAAGTTGCCAAGGTTGGAGACCCCTGTTCTATTGGGTAAGTTTTTCCCCCCTTTGGGAGCTTTAAAAGAAATAGTTAATTGGGTTTATTTTTAGTTGTTCTTTTTTTAGACCTAGCCATTTAAAGTTTAGGAAGTTTTAAATTTAGCTGCTTTTATATAAAAATAATAAATTAAAATAAAATAATATTTGTGCAGCTTTCTGAGATTTAGTGTGTTTCTGTAGTGTTTCACTCTAACTACACAAACACACAAAATCTCACAAAGCTGTATGTGGAATTTTGTGTGTGTAAAGTGTGAAAGTTGGTTTTTTGGACTTTTTGTGGCTGTGTGAGGTTCCTGCTTGTTGCAGGGGCTATTTTGGGTCTAGCACAGCTGCTTTTACATTGTGGGTGAACCAGTTGTGTTGTTTTGTGTTGTGTGTGTGTAAAGTGTGAAAGTTGGTTTTTTGGACTTTTTGTGCCTGTGTGAGGTTCCTGCTTGTTGCAGGGGCCATTTTGGGTCTAGCACAGCTGCTTTTACATTGTGGGTGAGCCGTGTTGTGTTGTGTTTTGTAGGTTAAAAAAGGGCAAAGAAGTAACATTGAATTGGCCATGCCCACCCAGTCACCTTACCACCAAGCTCCGCCCACAAATTAAGCCACACCCACAGAACCGGTAGGAAAAATTTTTAGATTTCACCCCTGCTTAGAACTATTTGCAAGTCCACCACAGTGCAGAACTCTCCCTTGCTCACTTTATCATCACATTCACCAGGCTCAAGTCCACTCTATTAAGGAGACTATAAAATTCTCTGGAACAAAATCAGGTGGCCAACTTCTGCATCTTCCTATTGAATGATTTCACTTAGAGATAGAGCTCAAAAAGATTAATATATTTTTCTTTTCTGACTATCTGAAAATAAGGGTTTTTATATCACATTTTCTTGATGTAGGTTATTTAGATGTGCTATTGCATTACTTTTCCCTTACTCAGAAGAAAATCCACAAAAGGCTTCCCATACAAAATTATATTAAATAGGTAAAGGTTCCCCTCGCACATATGTGCTAGTCGTTCCCGACTCTAGGGGGTGGTGCTTATTTCCGTTTTAAAGCAGAAGAGCCAGCACTGTCTGAAGACATCTCCGTGGTCATGTGGCTGGCATGACTAAATGCCAAAGGTGCACGGAATGCTGTTACCTTCCCACCAAAGGTGGTCCCTATTTTTCTACTTGCATTTTTTACATGCTTTCGAACTGCTAGGTTGGCAGAAGGTGGGACAAGTAATGGGAGCTCACCCCATTATGCAGCACTAGGGATTCGAACCGCTGAACTGCCGACCTGTCAATGGACAAGCTCAGCATCTTAGCCACTGAGCCACCACATCCCTAAAAAATTATATCACAAATTTGTAATATTTCTATTTTCTTTTTTACATTCAAGGAGATCAGCACTGATGAGATTTGTAGTCCAATAATTCTTCCAATGGTATGTCTATCTGTTTCTTCCATCTTCCCATGAAAGAATGTCCAACCTCTTACAAGAAGTAATGGCAAAAAAACTGACCAAAAAGTCAAATCTGCATGTTTGGAGAGAACTAAGGGAAGGAGTAATATTCATAAGCACTGTCTTCTAATAATCCTGAACTCCAAAATATGTAAGAGGTAAAAGTTGTGTTGTGAGATTACAATGTTGTTTTATTATTTTGACAAGAATCTCAATTTATTCCATATGACCCTGCCTTCAAATGATGAAGACTTTTTCTTTTCTTTTCCTTTATAAGGCTGATGTTGGATTTCTGGATTAGAGTCTTTGGAAACCAGATGGAGAGGTGGTTTCTGATCAATTTTTAGGCTTCATTAAACAACACAGAAGTAGATTGGTCCCCACTAAAACATGTCACATTTAACCCGGTTTACTTTTTCCATAGAAATTGATGGTTTATACCCATACCTATACAAAAATGTTGTCTTTGCATAAGAATATTTAAAAACTGGAAAAAGTGCTGTTGCTGAATGGTGCCTCAAAATAGTAGAAACCCAGGGCTATATGAAAATTCTTAGTTTGCAAAGAGCTTTGCCAATTAGGCTATTTTCAGTATAAATCCCTTGTCACATCCCATATCCCGCCCTTTGTGATAACAAGCATAGTAATCCAGTTATCAAACAAGGGCCAGTTTAGTGCTAAAAGTTAGTAACTGGTCAATAAGGAGTGACCATCCCTTTTTAATACAGATTTTATGATAATTGTGCTCACCTGAAGAACACTATGGCTTCTGAGCATGTGATCTCATGGCTAAGTGGTTACAGTGGAATATAATGATTTTGTATATGTCTATATTTATCTATCTATCTATCTATCTATCTATCTATCTATCTATCTATCTATCTTCTATTCTATTTTCTTTATTTCTTTCATGTGCATTTATTTGAACTAAAGCTATGTTCCGTGATTTGTCTTTGCATTGTTTCAATGCATCTTTCATTATATGTCAAACACAGCCTCTGCACTTAAAAGCTTATGGTTAAGTGCTTCCCAGAGTCTCTAGGTCACACATGACATTTCAGAAGAAACATCAGCAGGCTGGAAAGAAACAGCTCCTCTCTGTTTAGGTTAACTCCCTTTTAATTTCATGCAAATGTCTGGAAGATGTTATCTAGGTTAACCATACTGGGGAGATGATGTTCCTTGATCCTCTTTCATTTCACATCATTTGGCAAAACAATGATACTTGGCATGTTATGTTTGTCTCATTTCCACAGACATTTATCAGGAGCAGGAGTATAATTTTGAAGTTGGCTTGTCAGAAAATACTAGTTTTATTTTAATACTAAAGCATCTGACACAACTTATTGCACATGGTAGATTTTAAATACATCTTCAGATTCCAGTTACATTATAAAAGAATATTTATGGTAGGGTTTTTTGTATAAAGACTGTGGTTTTCTTAAAAAGCAAGAGGATATCCATGGCCACTAGGCATTTCATGGTTAAGATAATTGTGCAGTGTACATTAATTCCTCAAGTGATTTCTCTTATGACCCAAATACATTCTTTCATTCTTCATATAGGATGTTATCGTTACACATTACAATTATAACAGATTATTGAAAATATAGATTCTGAATTAAATGTGGGTATATATGCAGTATTTAAATAACTTTGCTAGTTTCAAATGAACCAAGATGATACAAATAAACAGCAGTGTAACTTTGCTGAATAAAGATTCAGCAAAACAAATTATTTTTAAGATGATGGCCTTCAACTGAATTGAAATTGCTGGGAGTATAACTGCATATAGGAAGCACTGGACATTAGCATTTATATGGTCCAGAAGCCATAAAAATACCAAAATATATATTCAGTAACATTAATACAGAAAGCACATATTTAAAATGACAAGAAGAACAATATGTTATACAGAATAACTAGTTCCAAATTATCATGGGAATTATTCTACTAAACTATTTTAGTGAGTAAAATCAGACTTCCAGTGAAGAAATGGTGAGCAGAAGATAGTTCCACTAAAAGCAAAGCTGATGACCATGGCAGACTGAATAGGCAGTTAGTAGATTCACTCTTTATAATTTATCTCTGGACAAAGAAAAAACTTGAGATCACTCACAACTTCTGACTGTTGCTTCTCATTAGAAGACTGCAAGAAAATGGTCTCTGACAGGTCTAGAGAAGATAATAGGCATCTTGGTCAAACCACAGGTAACATCTTCTAAAGAAGACTAGGCCTGCATTCTTCCTTTATAACAGTCTGTCAAACTTGTGGCCCTCCGGCCAGATGCATCATGCGCTGGTCACGCCCACACCCAGTTTAGTAAAGGGGGAAAAAGTCATGATACATCATGTGACAATGTTATGATGACGTGAGTTTGACACCACTGCTTTATAATCACTTTCAGAAATTCCCTATTAACTACTTTTCAGTTCTTAAGAGCCTTTGGGCTGACAGGTTTTATAGCACTGGGTGTGTTTCCCCTCAATCTTTGGCAAAATAAGCTTTAAGATAAGCTTAAGGTTTTAAAAAAATAAACTACAAAATGGTGATTTTGGAAAGTTACAAATGAACTAATTGTTTGGAAATAAAATTTTGGAATTCATTATAAGAATTCTTCCTGTGGCAAAGCTCTTTGGTTTTGTAACAAAAGAGGATAAAAAGGGAAGAAAAAGACCCAAACACTACCTCACCAACAATCAACACCCAGATGAGCATAGATTAACACCAAGATTAACACCAGACCAACAATTAAAAAAAAACACCCCAATGCCCCATTCAAGAAACTCCCAAACAAGCTAACAGTAAACAGTTTAACCACAGAACCTGTGGTTCTCCTACTGGCAGGGCAAGTCATTAGAATATAAACAGAGCAAACCCCACTCCTTACTGGCACTGATGATGTTACCTAGTTTTGGTAATGAAATGTCTGTGAGAAAACAACCAAGCTCAGAGACCATCAAGATCCGCTCATAAGAGGATTGGTCTTTGAAGGTTGGAGCCTTAATGGAAATAAACAGAAATACAAATTACAATTAAAAGAGAAGAACTCTTGAATTTGACTTACTATGACATAATGGAGCAAAGGACATGATTACTTGATAAGACTGAGACTGATCTGAAAGTGGATTTAAAAATGACGGACTACAAGAATGGAGGAAGATGCTACATCCATAAAAAAGAAATGGATTGATGTCTTCATCATAAAAAAGATAAACAAAGAACAAAACAAGAGACTGGCCTTTATAATTCTCCTATAATTAAGAGGCTTGTTAAAGCTTTGAAGAATTTTCTCAGAAGCTACAAAGAAAAATGAAAGGAAATCAAGTTCTACAACATTATTTGAAAAGACTAAAGATCAAGATAGTTATGCTCTACAGGGCGTTGCATGTAGAGCATAACTATCCATGCATTCAGAAACTTCAACTGGTATCAAATGGAGTGGTGTGAGCTGTTATGTATATGTTGGATAAAGCACATGTTATATCTTTACTGCACTAGCTGCAATGGTTATCAGTTTGTTTCTTGGTCCAATTCAAAGTCTTGGTGTTGACTTTAAAGCCCTACATGGCACAGGACCAGGTTATTTGAGGGATTGCCTCTTCCCAATTACATTTATAACCCGGGGCATGCTACAGGTTACATCATCTAGGGAGCTTCATTGGGTGGGGTCCAGGTGGTGAGCCTTTTCTGCCATGGCACTTGGATTATGGTATCTTCTCCCCCATCCTCATAGATAAGGTTGGACACATCACTCTAAAGCTTTTGGAGATTCTTTAAGACCTCATTGTGCCAGCAGGTTTGGGGACACCAGGGGAAGAGTGAATTAGTCAGGTGGCTCCCTTATTATTAATATTCCTTCACTATTATTTTATGTCCTTTTTCAGTTTTGCTTTTATAGTTTTTAATGCTTTTTAATATTTATTATACAATTGTTTTAGATAATGTGGGTTTTATGTTTTTCTTGTTTTACTGGGTTACTTTATGTTGGCCAGAGTCACTTTTTCAAAGAGATGGCTGACTATATAAATTTAATGAATGAATGAACAAACAAATGAACAAACAAACAAATGTAAAAGAAGGAATATAAAGTTGATTTACTGATCAAGGTTAAAATAAATATGTTGTTAGCTGTAGTAACTCTTAATGGACTTAATCAGTGCTTAGCAGGGTTAAAATTATGAGTTTTAAAGATTTGTTTATAGATAAGAGATGGGGTAAGGGAAAAAGAGTTAATTTGTTGTATTGTTCAGGAAGAGAAAGTGATAAGTTAATAATATTGTTCATACTTGTGATAAAGAGAAGTTATTTATTTATATATTTCTTTTCTTTTTCTTGATAATATTTTTGTTTTTATTTTCTCTCTTGTTTTTTCTATAAGAAAAAAGGGACAATGATAGTCTAATAGAAATGTTAACAATATACAAAGACAAGTCAATTATAGAAAAGGATCTCAAGAATGCCTTAATATATTTGGAAATCAGTGGAAAAATAAAGAACAATAAAAAGAAGAAAGGACATTGAAAAAACATAGGAGAATTTGAAATACAGATTCAAAATCAATACTTTCATTTTAACTTTGCTTTAATGTGGTTTATTGTATGTATGTTCAGCATACGTAAATTTGTTTTACCTAATTTAAAATTAAAATTTAAAAAAAAGTCAGAAAAAAAAGAAATGTTGGGAAAGACAGATGCAATTACTGCGGCAACTCAAAATGAATACATTATTGCATGCATGGTCTAGCCCAGAGGTGTCAAACTTGATTTCATTGAGGGCCATATCAGGGTTGTGTTTGACCTTGGAGGCTGGGTGGGCGGCAGCATGAGGCTTGGCTGGGCATGGCCATGAGGACATGATATGGGACTCATGTGGAAGAGCACCTGTGGTGGCCAAGTGTTAAGGCAGGACTTCCCTGAGACCCTCCCTCACTCTCATTATACAGGTAATCCTTGAGTTACGAATGTAACAGAGCCTGCCAATTACATTCGTAACACGACGATTCGTTTGATTGAATCATGTTAAATGAATGTGATCACTCCCTTCTTTCCCCAATGCATTTTTTAATTGAATGCACAGGTCATTAAATGCACATGAGGTATCTCAAAGTGGGGAAGAACATGTGGGGCCTAGTGCTGGACCAGGCATCCAAGGCCTCCCCCAATCCACTGAGATACCTCATGCTCCCCTTGGAGTCCCCACAACTGCTTCCCCCCCTCATCCTGCCCTGTCAAGTCTCCACAGACTGTGCTTGCTTTGCTAGCATCCCAAATTCAACTTACTCATCTCCATCTCATTTCCCACGGATTACTTACTTTTTGAAGATCTCCAGAGCGCCAGAAGAAGCTGACGTACTGGCAGAGAAGCCAAAGTGTTTTAATCAGATGATGGCAAAGCTGTAAGAATGTGAAATCTAAGGAAAACATTTTCACCAGCTTCTGATAAAAGACTTCAGCTTGGGGCCATGTGGCCAGCAGGCCTCTGGTAGTAGAAAAGGCCTGGGCCTCCTGCT
The DNA here is from genome assembly GCA_012654045.1 of Ptyas mucosa. Lineage (NCBI taxonomy): Eukaryota > Metazoa > Chordata > Lepidosauria > Squamata > Colubridae > Ptyas > Ptyas mucosa. The sequence continues at coordinate 13,709,431 of WNWU01000007.1, read as the reverse complement.
TCAGGACAGGGTCAGGGATTGAGACATCAGCAGCAGCCAATCAACAAGGAGCTTGCTTCGACTGGTCCCAAACTAAGCAGGCCCTCATGGCAAAGAAGTTGAAAAGCTGTTTTTTTTCTTACATCTCACATTCTTACAACTTCACAGGCTTCTGAATAAAAGGCTTTGGCTTCTCTTCTTTGTGATTCAGCCTCTTCTAGAGCCCCTGTGCCCCTGTTTGGGTGGCAGAGTGCTGCAGGAGGCTGTCCAGGCTGAAAACGGGTCTGGCGGGACATGTGAGGCCCCCCGTGCCCCATTTTTGCTAGCAGAGGCACTGCGAACCAGATCTAAGCACCCCACAGACTGGATCTGGTCCATGGGCCTTGAGTTTGACACCCCTGGTCTAGCCTTTGTAAAATTGCCTGATTTGAAAAATTGGAAAAAGTTCCTGCTTTTGCTAATTTTATAACTATGAACTCAAAGTGTTGTTCTTTAGAAAGTCATAATATTCATATTAACATCTGTTTTAAAATATAGCTTGTTCTTGAATATTGGAAATATTGACTGTAACATACCCATCATACACTATAGGTGAGTTTAGCTGAAGACATATAATGCAATCTGCCAGATTTTTCTACACATATTTTAAACTGAAAATTGACTATTCTTGCAAGAAAACACTTTTTAGAAAACTTTTTCTTAACGCAATGTAAGCCACCCTGAGTCTCCGGAGAAGGGCGGCATATAAATCAATTTTTTTTAAAAAAAATATATGTGTGTGTGTGTGTGTGTGAGAGAGAGAGAGGGAGAGGTGTCAAAATAGCATTACTACATGTGGATAAAAAAAATAAAGTACAGTGCTTGTTTCTTGTTCATGTTTCAAGAACAAGTAGCAGAGAAAAAAAGGCACTCAAAGCTATATGGTAACAAGCGCCAAGAGAGATACATGCTGCTTTGTGATCTGCAAAGAAGGTATCCCAGCCATTTGGAGGTTTTCATGGCAATAACTTCAGAGAAAGTTGATGTTTATTTGTGCTATAAGCTAGCCATTTCCAAAGCACTGCAGGGAGGAGGCAAAGTTTAAAAGGGCACATGGAAAGCAGAAAAGTTTAGGCCATTTTTATTAAAATGACGTCTGGAATTTAAAATTGATGTTTGTCTTCTAATCCCAGATACTGATCATTTTTGGAAGTGATCCATTGTCGTTTAGTTTCTCAATTTCCTTGCATGTAGCTATATTAAATTTGGTCTCTGTCTGCTTGGCTCCTATAGAAGGTTCAGGGTTGATTGCTTGCTGATACATTGCTCCAGACTAAAATAAAAATGCTGTTCTCCTTTATAACTTTTCATGATGTAAAATGGATTGCTACTCATTCGGCTACAATTTTTATTTTCAGTATGGGTTATCAATCCTTAATGAAACTGCAGTCTTTTTGTTCTAAAAACAACTTTCAAAACAATGATTTAAACTAGTAAATATTAAGTACAACTGTTTTGTTTGCTCATTTCTTGCAATTTATCATTTTTTAAAAATCTTGCTTTTATTTGCAATATATCTTGAAATTTCAGGTCTTCATAACATGATAATGTTTATAAAAACATTGTGGCACTGAATACTCTCTCTCTCCTTCCCTCCCTCCCTCCCTCCCTCCCTCTCTCTCTCTCTCACACACACACATATAGTATATACATAAATAAATAAATACATATTGGCTAATACCTGTAGCTCGGGTGTAGGATGAAGGTGAAGGTTAGTTCTCCAAGGTTGTGGGTTGGTTTCTGAACGTTTTGTTACCAGGCTAAGTAACACCGTTTGCTATTTGGAAGTACAGTACTACACTAGAAACAAAAGAAACTGATTCTTGAAAATACCAGCTTTTTGTCAGAAGCATCTATGGATATAGACAATGACTTGGCAGCTTCAGAGAATCTTGGATGCAACAGATTTCCTAGACTCCTTTCAAGCCTGGCTATTAAACATAGACTGCACTGATGGATAGCGTCTCACAAGGGCAGGTTGATGGTACTGTGATCATGCCAGCTCTCTAAATAAATGACTTGTATGTTGTTGAAAGATGAAGGTCTATAATGTCAGAGGGATCCCGGTGACTTCATTAATTGAATAGTTTATTATTGGCTTCTCCTAGATGGTTGTTGATTTTCTAATTTAGCCAATAATCTTTATATTTCCAGGTTGTCCCTCATCCAACTACAGGTAACTTTGCTTAATTTCTGTGATTAAGCAAGGTTATTTTATTTATTTATTTATGTAATTTATATGCCGCCCTTCTCCCATAGGACTCAGGGCAGCTTACAAAAACAACAGAAAATTACATAAACAGTTAAAATCAGTTTAAAATTAATTAAAATCAAATTAAAATTATTAAATATTTAGAAACCCCCCTACAGATTCAGCCCATATGGCGAAAAAGCCATGTCTTTAATTCATGGCGGAAGGAGAGGAGGTCCGGGGCCGGTGGGCAGCTCATTCCAGGGTCGGCGCTCCAACAGAGAATGCCCTCCCCCGGGGGTCGCCAGCTGACACTATCTGACTGACGGCACCCTGAGGAGGCCTGCTCTGTGCAAGCGCACCGGATGGTGGGAGGAAGGCAGGAGATGATTCTGCAGATACCCCAGGCCTAAGCCATGTAGGGCTTTATAGGTTAGCACCAGCACCTTGAAACAAACCCGGAGAGCCACAGGCAGCCAGTGCAGCTCGTGCAGGAGAGGTGTCACACGGGAGTATCGAGAAGCCTGCGTAACAACCCGTGCGGCCACATTCTGGACTAATTGTAGTCTCCGGGTGCATCTCAAGGGCAGCCCCATGTAGAGGGCATTGCAGTAGTCTAGCCGAGACGTGACAAGGGCATGAGTGACCGTAGCAAGGGCATCCCAGTCTAGGAAAGGGTGAAACTGGTGCACAAGACGTACCTGTGTGAAGGCTCACCTGGTCATGGCCATCAGATGATCTTCTAAGGATAGCCGTGAGTCCAGGAGGACCACTAAATTGCGGACCCTTTCTGAGGGAGTAAGGACCTCCCCTCCCATCACAAGTGACGGGGCCACTAGATCCAAGGATGCCGGTATCCACAGCCACTCAGTCTTGGATAGGTTGAGTCTGAGTCTGTTTCTTCCCATCCAGGCCCGAACCGCTTCCAGGCAGCGGGACATCACAGAAGGGGCATCCCCAGAGTGGTCCAGGGTGGCGATGTAAAGCTGAGTATCATCAGCATATTGATGATAGCTTACCCCAAAACCATGAATGATCTCACCCAGCGGCTTCATGTAGATGTTAAAGAACAGAGGGGAGAGAACCGAGCCCTGAGGCACCACACAAGTGAGGGGCCTCGGAGTGGATCTCTCTCCCACCGTCCACACAAACTGCGAGTGGCTGGAGAGGTAGGAGAAGAACCACCGTAAAATGGTGCCTCCCACCCCCAACCCCCGAGTCACTACAGTAAGATACCATGGTAGATGGTATCGAAAAGAGGTCTGAGAGCTGAGAGGTCAAGAAGGACCAGGATGGAGGAACAACCCCCATCCCTGGCGCACTAGAGTTAATTTACTAGGGTGACCAATGCTGTTTCTGTGCTGTAACTGAGCCTGAAACCCAATTGGTACAGGTCTAGCTAGTCAGTTTCCTCCAGAAACTGGGGGAGCTGCTGTGCCACCACAGACTCCACAACCTTCGCTATAAAGCGAAGGTTGGAGACTGGATGATAGTTATTAAGGGAGTCTGGATCAAGGGTGGCTTCTTGAGGAGGGGACGGACCACCGCCTCCTATAATTTATTTTGGAATGTCTTTTATAGAAGGTAGATACTGGTGGTAAATAAGTTGAATCACTTCTCTTTGTGGCATCCTCACAAATACTGGAATACTGCTATCATGTCAACCCTGTCTCCAGGCCTTTAATCATCTTAGTTACACTTCTTTGCACTTTTTCCAAAGTCTCAACATCTTTTTTGTAATGTGGGTACCAGAACTAGATCGGCAACTTCATATATTCCTATAGAGTCTTATTCAATGGCTCTGAAATAGATTTTATGATAGGGATTCAGGCAATGCAAGAATTGTGAAAACAGCAGAAATCTACTTCTGCCTAGACACACAATATTTTCTATCTAGTTGTCCTTCATAATATCTACCCTGTGAGATAATTGGGCTGGCCAAATTAAAGGTGCCTTCCCAGTTCTGCTTCAATATCTTAACCATTGAATCATACCAGAAACAAACTATCTACCACTAAGCATAAAGAATTGCAAAATCAAATTGCAAATTATTATTGCAATAACAATAAAAACTATAAAAATTAGAATAATAATTAAAATATTCATATTAATATTAAAGACGCAGATCAGATGAGTTCATGTTGGAATGCACAAAAAAGTGGAATTCCTTTCCATTTGGATTTTTTATTTTTACTAAACAAATTAGCTTCTGTTTTGTATAATTGAAGTCATTAGAGCCTAAAACTTGATGTTTACTCCCTACACAAGGTATTTGGCATTTTCTAACTCCACGATCTGGATGATAGTAACATTTTTATCAAATTGTTATAATCTTAAAGTCTATGACTGTGCTCAATTATTGATTATAGCTGAAATCCCAAGCAAATAATCAGGGCCAATTTGCTGAGATAGACAATGTAATGTCTAAATTGGCCATTTTACAAACAAATGAAATATAGTACAAATTGCACCATCAAAGTTTATAATATGGCATGTATGCAATACATGCACACATATAAACACATACAGTAAAATAATTTTTATTGGTGAACGTTCCATATCTTCATGCTTTTGCTTCTGCCAATTACTTGCATCCAAGTGTTTAAGAATTTAAATAAATGATATACAGAACAAATCTAATAAGTTACACATGAACCAGTCATACTCCAGAGCTGCAGCACATTAAATCTTTAATTTGTATATAAAAATGAAAATCTTTCATTGCCCTTGAGTCCTGATTTGTTCCACAAAAATAATTATGTCCATAATTAGAAAAATAAGACAAGAAGATGGGATATACTTGATTAAATAAAGAGTTAATGGCACAATATTTTAACAAAAATTTGCCATATTTTTAAAAATACATTCTGAGATTTGGGATCACTTCTATTCTTTTTAGACAGATATAGTTTACACGTATACCTGTGAGGCTTAGTGATTAGGTTATGTCAAATATTGCCCACATATGATGCACCAGGGACTAGAAGGGGTTAAGTCTTTACAGACATCACATGTGACTATATCAGCCAATGGACTCTCTTATTGGACTCTTACCCAGAAATCACTTGGATATATCCCCTTCTTTCTTCTCACCTATCTCTCAACAAGACAACACGTGAACTTCTCTCTCCTCTCAACATCTGAGTCATACAGTTAGGGTAACAAATGCAACAGGACACCCTGTTCGTTATTATTATATAAATAATAAAACAAGCTTTTGAACCTGAAGCTGTATTGACCAAATAACTTCCTCATAGAACCAAATGAGCACGACCATCAAAATATATCTGACAAATGGTAGCAGAGGATGAAAAATTATTGCTCAGGTCTATGAATTTTTTTTGTAAATTTTAATATCATAGAACGATTTTTCCTAACATGGAATCCTTGAACCTGAACGAATTATCTTTACAAGAGATTGATGCATTAACCGTATCATTAACAAAACAGCACCAATCATTATCCAAAAGACTAAAAAAACTTTCTAGAACTGGAAAGCTGGAACTTATAGTGCATCCTCCAACATGTACAACTTTGGCAAGCCATAGTCTCAACTCAACCTATCCTTGTTTTGTGTAAAAATAGAAGAAGGGAGAGTACACTTGCAGTTTGCTTCTGCAGGAAAGGTGAGATTAATTAATAATCAAACAATCAATTAATGTTAGAACAAGATTGATCTCTACTTTGGGCAGAATGGACCAGCTGTTTGAGGCAGATGAGGGGTAATAAAATCACTGAAGAATTGTGTGTTGATGCATGAGAGATGCCATTGAGCCATGGCTAGCATTGAATTAAAATAAAACTCTTATTCTCACGAGTTGACTTCTGTATCTAGAATTGGGGCAAAGTGAAAAACAGTCAGGACAATTATAAAATCAACTATTAGACAACAATCTAGCTGGGATTTGTTTTACATCCCTAAAGGATAAAATACTAGGATATTGAAAGCATAGTCTTAGTGTGTATTTCTTTATGAAAATTAATTTTTGATTTAGATTTTTCTTTTGCTTTTACTGCTGGCAGGTTACTTGATTTCATCAGACTTGAATGTTACTTAAGATGGTAAATGCCACCATAATATGACACTTAATTTTATTTCTACTTGTTGACTTTCTAACTTAGTTGATGGGTGTACTATAGCAATGATTTTTTTGAACAGGTTCCAGTGGTAATCTCATTGTGTTTAATCATGTAAAAGTGTCATTCTCTTAAACTGAATACTTTATATATTTTTCAACATACTCCAGCACAGCCAAGGGATTTAAAAAACAGTAGCAAATATATGTCTTCACCTAAAAAAAAAAAAAAACAACCCAGAAAAATAATGATAATGAATAGCTAACATTCTGTGAAATGGTTTCTATGGCTTTCACATCATGTGTCAGAAGCAATCAGTATCTTGGATATAGCTTTGGAATTTTAAAGATGTTGATACCACACTTATTTGAAATAGTTCCTGTGGTAGTTAAATTCCACATCTGGATATTGGTGTCACATGCTGTTTTGCAGTAGACATTTACAGCTAGAATAGTATGCAACTGAATAAGCAATGTGGTTACTGTGACATTTTTTCCATAAAACATTAATTGAAAACACTGTCTCCATGATCTACAAATCCCCCTTAATTATAGGTTATGGGGATGATTTGTTATTTTCCTTTTTCTGCTTCTGATAAACTCCTCAAACTAAGGATATTAGTACCTGAGTATCTTTTAATGTAAACAATAGACGATACATGGAATATGGAAATACTAAAAAAAAAACTAGTTATTAAAATAAATAAGAAGTGAGGAAGAACTAGGTTGGTGAAAAAACAAGCTCTTCTTCAAACCATTCAAACCTCAAAGTGAATTGATCTGGGAATTCAAACCTACAGAATAAATAGCTGGTAACTGTGTTATCTTGTAATATCCAGGACCAAGGGAAAACTATCAGCTATATAACAGGAAGCTGTTAGGTTATGAAATTGGAAAGTAAGTTAGTGATGGAAAAATTCCACCCTGGATTTAATAATTGTTATATTTATTATTCATTGAAAGAGGAAGTGGTACAGAATATTCAGAATACATGAAGTCAAAAAGAATATATAATTCAGAGATAGTCTTCTGAAGAGGAAGAGGCATAATAGATAATATGCTAAGAAGCAGGGAATACAAAGAGAAGATATATTTCTGAAGGCTGCAGGAAATATAAGGTTGAAGGCTGCATAGATTTAAAATATTTGGTGATAATATTTAGCATCTCCCAACAGTCATGGTACTGAATTTTTCAAATGTGTGCCACGTGCACCCTGTTCCCTAAACATGTGTTTCTTAACCTTGGTAAATCTAGTGCCGTTTTCCCTTTGCAAAGCAGGAGCTAAATTATAAGAATGTATTTCTTTTGCAAAGCAGGAGTTCAGCCATAAGAATGTATTTCATTGTGATTGTGGAAGGTTGGGTAGTTCAAAATCTTTGACCTTAATTTTGGCCTCTGTTAGTACTATTTTTGTTTTCTTACTTGCACATTCCTTTCAAGCATAAGGACTAAAGAAGTTGGGTAATCAGGCTTTTACCCTCTCCATCAAAACATAGTTTAAGCATAATTCTAAATCCTGCCAAAAATTAGTCACACATGGACTCTTACATCACAAACAAACTAGTGCCCTCAAAGTGCTCCAGTCGAGATCCTATTGAAAGGAAGCTGTAAGAATGCTTTTAAATATCAGAGCCATATGGTTTTTGAAAAGTGTACCAAATGGGACTAGGCATTTGATTAAAGTTGATTATGTTCTTAAGTGCTTTCCTGGAACAAGATCATAGCTTCCAGCACTGGGCAGAACCCCTTATTCTGTATGATATAATATTCAGGGGAATTGTCCCTTTCTTGCATGCTTCCTCTGACTTTTTTCTAAAGGTTGCTTTTGGTGCCTTCATTTACATTGGCTTTCCAGATGCCCTTTAGACACTTCCTGGCTGAAATGGCAAAGCATGTGTTCAGATAATTCGGAGCATTCATAAACTCTTGCAATATTTTCTCAAGCTGCAAGAGCAACAAAAAGTAAACCTTAGCAACTCAACCTAAATTGAAGTTTGTTTTTTACCCTGGCTATTCAATTAAACAATTCGTTATAAGCAAATAATTATAGAAATACCCTTGGGGTTTTCAGTCACAGCACTTTTACTGCTTTTCTACAATATGGATAGAGTTTTTGGTCATCAGTGCTAAGATTCTGGCATTTATTTTTGCAGGGATTTACAACAAGGATTCAAAAACAGATAAACATGATGATAGATTTCCATTTGCTTAGCCAGCCTGTCAAAAACTGGAATATGAAACCATTGCAGCATGTTTTTGTAATAAAATATCTTGGACAATTGGACTTTCAGCTCTGCTTGGTCTGCAATTAATTTCAAGCAGGGAAGGCCCCAGGAATTTTGCTTTCTTCAGATGGAATGCTGGGATCAATTATTATTCAACAATGGAGATTTCTTACAGAAAGCAAAGCACTGGGGGAAAAAAACTCTTATACTCATGCTGTTTTAAAGAGCAAACAATTTATCTGGAAGACTCTGCAAAGCAGCTTTTGCTCATCCTTGGCCAGTGTGTCAAGTTTTATGCTATCGGGAAATCTTTCTTGCTGTGCTTGCCATAACCCCATTGTCTCATCATCTGGAAAGGTGCAGTTGTAAAATATGATTTTATACTTTTATCTTTCCACAATAAATTTAAGCTGTTGCATGTTGGAAAACAATACATTTCATATTCTTTTTTAAAAGATGCAACCTTAGTATTAAAAAAAAAGTAAAGCATTTAAGGCATGATCATTTACGTTGATCAATAAACCTTATTATTTAATTGAGCAATACCATGTAGTTTACAGCTTTCTTCAAATAGATTAAGCGACTAAGATGCCATGTGGTTGATTCAACAAATCAGATACAAGGGAATGTTACTTGATACTGAGCCTCTTTTATCTTTCTAGTTAATATTTTTGAGAATTGTGATAGCTAGAGAATTGTAGGCAGTATTTAAGCCAATACTGTCCCATTTTTCAAAGCCATAATGGCTATATTTCTCTGACTTCAATTGGCAATCTCAGAATCACTCTAAAATGCTTTGCAGTTAGGGGCCTAGGAGATAAAAAAGGAGTATTGCCAGATGTTTAAGAACAGAATATGAACCATCAAAGAATGTTACAAATTTATAGATAACCTCACTGTAATTTCATTTTAAAGAAACCATTGATTTTAAACTCTTGTGCCATTATTTCACATATTTGTACATTATTCTCATGCATGTGCATCAGTAGTGAAATCCTCCAAGGTCTGCTACTAGTTTGCTGCATGCGCACGTGTGCTGCATGCCAAATGCACGTTTTGTGCGCATGCGCACTGCATGCGCTACTGCGCAGCACTGAAAAAGAAGGCTTAAGAAGCCTTTTTAAAGTTGCCAGGTGGCCACTATTTGAGCGGACAGTCCGCTTTTTTCACATTATGTTCACTATTTTTTTTCCACAAAATAGTGGACTTTTTTTTATTCAAAAGCTTTATGATGAAATGGTACGTAATCTAAAGCTGTACAGTCTAAGAGAATAAGGATAGGAGAATCGCGTTTTGTCTTTTTTTTCATGTTAGAATGAGACAAGGATTGAATATCCATTGAACTTGATTCTCCGAAAAAATTATTAATCATACTCAATTGTTTCATAAGACATTTAATAAAAGTATATAAAATTGCTTCAATCTAATTGATCGCAATAATCCTCCAACTTTAGAAGAAATGACGAACATCTGGTTATTATCACCATGGCGAGAAGAACTTCCACCCAACACTCTCTTCGATGAAATTTCTGCCTTAGAAGAAATTTATGTTCATCTGCAGGGCGATTCATCCCTTGATAAGTGGACGTACTTTTTCAAGAAAGAGCCAGCTCTGAATTTACTGAAACTGTTCCAGTATTGTGCATCAATTCCGGTATCAAATGCAAACGTTGAACGAATTTTCAGCGTCATGGGAAATTTGTGGACTGATGAACGTAACCGACTGCTTGTACCATCAGTTTGAAGTGAACTTTGTATATTTTTTAATATTTCTCAACATTGTACTGAAATTAAAGAATTATTCCTTAAACACAAAGAATTGATCAAAGCTGCGCAGTCAAATAAAAAATACACACGACAGCAAAGTAAAATGTAATTTAATATTTTACATATTATTATAATATATTTGATGTTTTGAATTTTAAGTAAAGTTTTGAAGTGATTATTTTAATATGTGTTAAAATGTTTGTAAGAAAATATATAATTTAATTGTAATTTTTAAAATTTTTTTTACTACTTAACCCCCCCCCCCCTTGTCCGCTATTTTTTGGAAGCAGACCTGGCAACCCTAAGCCTTTTCCAAGGTAAGTAGAACAGCGAGGGGGGATCAGCTCTGCCACGCAATTTAGATTCGCTAGAAAGCAGGATTTCCTGCTTTTTAGCGAATATAAATCGCGCAGTACAGCTGATCATCAGAAATACCAGTTCGCCTGAACCAGTAGCTTTTATTACTACCGGTTCACCTGAAGCAGTCTGAACCGGTAGCATTTCACTCCTGATGTGCATATCATTATGGGCTTACAAAATATGTTATAATAGAAACAATGTGAATAGTATAAATAGCATATTTTGTAAGCCAGTGATGATGGTGGTGGAGGAATAGAATACAGAATAACAAAGTTGGAAGGGACCTTGTAGGTCTTCATCTATGTACTCACTATCTCAAAGTTGAATCTGTATATAGGATCCAGAAATGTTTTTAACTAGTTGAAGAAGGACAATTCCAAACATCAGCATAAGTCTATGTTTTTCACAGTTTTGCTTCTGAACTACAAAGTTAAAATATTTAGGCAATGAATGAATTCACATGTGGTGCTAAGCCTAGAATTTAAATCCTCCTTTTCTGATCCAATTAGAACAGCCATATTCACATTAAGGGAAACGGATGGAGTTCACACCTTATCCTAAGGGAGTGATTCTCAACATTTTCTTCACCATGAATCCCCTTTAAATACCTTTTGTGGCCTCCAAGAAAGAACAGAGCAGAATAATAGAGTTGGAAAGGACCTTGGAGGTCTTCTAGTCCAACCCCCTGCCTAGGCAGGACTACACCACTTCAGACAAATGGTTATCCAATATCTTCTTAAAAACTTCCTGTGTTGGAGCATTCACAACTTCTGGAGGCAAGTTGTTCCACTGATTAATTGTTCTAACTGTCAGGAAATTTCTCCATAGTTCTAGGTTGCTTCTCTCCTTGATTAGTTTCCACCCATTGCTTCTTGTCCTGCCCTCAGGTGCTTTGGAGAATAACTTGACTCCCTCTTCTTTGTGGCAGCCCCTGAGATATTGAAACACTGCTATCATGTCACCCTTGGTCCTTCTTTTCATTAAACCAGACATACCCAGTTCCTGCAGCCATCCTTCATATGTTTTAGCCTCCAATCATCTTTGTTGCTCTTCTCTACACTCTCTCTAGAGTCTCTACATCGTTTTTACATCGCGACTATCATCTAATGTTCTATAAAGTACAGAAGTAGAATAAGACGCTCCATTCAGCTGATTTTAAAATTCATTTACAATGTGGTTTTTTTTTTACTTATAAAAAAATCCATCTTATAATTCATAACATAATTCTAATTCAGTTAGAGAGTTGCAAGAACTCATGGGTAGGACAGGGTAAGGGAAGAGGCAACAATTGCTGAAAATAGGAGGCTCATAGGGGAAGAAATAGTCTGGCTCATATAAGGTAGTCTGCTTTATCTACAATGAAAGAATATTTAAAACATTTGAAAGTTGCAGTGAGAAGAAACATTATACCACCTGTCCTGAAACTTGTTCTCAACTTCCTTCTAATTTGCAATTTTTGTTGGTCAGATTTAATAAATTATACCTGTGCAAAAAAACTTCCTTCATGGTCCAAAAGTTCCTTTTTAAAAAGGGTCTGCTCTCATAGTGACGAGTGGCATATCTAGCTGTCAGGTTTCACACCAGGCTCAGTTGTAAATTTTATTTCCTTGTTCCGGAATTGATCTGTTTGGTAGAAAACCAACACAACTTAGATCAAGTAATATCTTTATTTCAAACAAGAACGAAGTTATATTCACATAGACAATTCAGCCATATAGAAAATCGGCTTCCTAAATTCCACCAGTTGACATTCCCTAATAAACAAGACCTGAAGATGCCTCTTCTGTCTGATAAAATAGAGTAATACAGACCATTGCAGAAACGGGATACAACAAATAAACTGGAACAATACAATTTATTTGACCGAGAATAATTTAATATGAAGTGTATTTCTAGATGGATGTTTCCTTTATCAATGCCACTGTACTAGATAATTTGTGCCTATATCAGATTAAAGCTGCAAAAGTTCAGATGGCTGCTAAGCAGGGGTGGGCTGCTGGAGATTCGCAGGGGTTCGGGAGAACCTCTAGCTAAGATTCTGTGCAGTTCGGAGAACCCCCAAATTCCACTCCTGGCTGGCCCCGCCCACCTTGTCCCGCCCTCCCCAGGAGTCCCTACGCGGCCTGTTTTGGATGCAAGTAAGTGCAGGGCTCGGGAAGTGCGAAAAATGGACCTACTGGATGTTCGGGAAGGGTTTTTGGCCTCCATAGGGCCTCTGGGGACGCAGTTTTCACCCTCCCAGAAGCTCGAGGAAAGCCTCCAGAGCCTGGGAAGGGCAAAAACACAGATCCTGCCATGGTGCAGGAGGCCAACTAGGCTACGCCAACCATGGCCACGCCCACCCAGGCAGAGAACCCCTTGCTAAAATTTTTGAAGCCCATCCCTGCTGCTAAGTGCTTGAAAAGTCATTAAAACACTAAGCAAATGAGATCGTTTCTGCAGGCCTTTAATTAAATCTGCTAACGTTGTTGTAACTACATCACCTTTTTATTCCTAACTTCGCCTGTTTAAAGAAAAGAGATATAAAAAGATGGATAATATATATATATATATATATATATATATATATACACAAGACCTTTTACAGAGGTCATCTGGAACTCTGTAAAATTCCATAAATAAGGAAAAGCAATTGTGCAATGCTGTGCTTTCAAAAGTCTTAGTTGGAAGCTTTCCAAGTTACCAGACAAGGCTGCATGTGTCTAGGTGGTAGGAGATGGCAACGTTTAATATACTTGTCTCCTTAGGAATTGTTGTGCTTACTGGCTGAATTATGCTACAGTTCTTTGCCATATATCCTGAACAGCTATCCTTGATTCTGCAGAGGAAAAATTCAGTGGTTTCAGCATTTGGTAGCTAAGCTAATTTTCTTTATGAGATCCAGATTTATGAAAATTTCTATGTAGTTATAAATGGAAAATCCACAGATCTGACAGTTGCTTGAACAGAGTTTCCTTTTCTTAAAGAAGTATATATTCCTACTGCAGGCTTAAAAATAAAACCTTTAGGTACCCAGGGCAAGGAGCCAATCAAATATTTATATGAAGGAGGGTAAAGACAAAGATTTTTTTTTAAAAAAACTCTTTCCTTACAGGTTGTTCTCATTACAAAATCTACTCATTTCCTTCTCATGCTAAGCCTTTTGCTATTGCTTGATCTTGATTGTAGCTTGCCTAGCTGCCTTATATTGGACAAACAAACAAAAACTCTGAAGAAAACTTCTGGGAATCTCCTGGAGCCCTGTAATTATTTTAGCCCCACTGAATGTAGCTGTTGTCTGACAATGTAAAAAAGCATAGAGAGTCTGGTGTAAGAGGTTTAGCTTGAACATTCTTGTGTAGATTAAAACTTTTTTTTTTGAGTGAGTAAGAATACACACATATGCTCTGTTTGTAAAATCTATACTAATTTTTGTTTTTCCAACATTTTTAAAATGTTAGTTTTAAAACCTGCAATGCATGCATTGAGATAAAGCTTCAGTTTTATTTATGGTCAATATGTCCAAAATCAAGTTAGAAATCTTCTCTAATATGACATTAGATAAAACAGTTTAGTAAATAAGATACTTAATAAATATTACATACTAGACGTAAAAGCTCAACTCACTGATTTGTTCCTAAAAATCTTGCTTTTATAGTTAATAGCCATAGTTAAAAATCTGCCCATTGCCAGTTAAAAATAAAATTAACATTCATTGTTTGTGTTATGAGTAAAATACCCAACCTATTATGTGTATATGTAAGGGTTAAATGTATTTATCATTGTGCCCCTCCCAAGCTCCTCCTTACCTTTCCTTAACTCCTCCTCTTGTATATATAAACCGATGTCCCCCCTATTTCGTGTGCTTGTTGTGATACCCTATGGAAAAGAAACAATAAAGGATTCTGATTAGTATTATACTGAGTCTCTGGTCTTTTGGGCCTAAGGAATAAAAGAAACAGATTGGTAGCAGAGGATGGTTGGGAAGATCCAACCATCTTAATAAAAATGCAAGACAGCATAAACATAAGAAAAAGACCTACCACAAGGTCATCAAAAAAAATGGCAGCTCAAATAACTCCCGCCAAAAATGCGGGCAAAAATGAGCAATTCCCCAAAAAAGAAAATACACCAAAACTAAAAGACGACCACCTGATCCTAGAAATAAGGAAAGAAGAAAAAAGAGATTTAATAGAACTGATAAAATCAACGCCGGATGATCCAACTCTGCTCGCGAAACTACACAGCGTAATGAAAGACCATGGAGCAGCAGCAGAAAGAAAAGGAATAGAGAAACACCAACAAAATGAAGATAATCCGGTAAGAAACTACCAACCTGAACACCCGACAGAAAATAACACAGATGAACTTTTCGCGCCTTTTAGAAGGCAGCCATCTTGCCTGACCAGCCCACCAAACATGGCCGACCAACTGTCCATCAAGGTCCTGGGTTCAAATCCCGACACGCAAAACGGGGCCCGCGAAAAAGAAAAACACCAAAAATTAAATTTTAAAGAAAAACAAACATGGCAAAAGTCAAAGGGACGACCCACTGAAACCGAAATAGAAGATGCCATGCAAGTGCTCGAGGCTGCATTTGGGGGTAAATTAACTATATCTAAAACGGAACAAGACGACCCTGAAGCCACCACTAACCTCACGATTTCAAAGATCCAAAAAAGACTATGCTACCTCGAAAACCCATCCATAACTAGCAAAGGAAAACACTCAACCCCCAGCCACGAGCATTCCCATGAGGAACCCGACTCATCCCCAGAGAGGAGCCCAGACCGCGAACCGACCAAACGACGCCAAAACTTCGAGAGGAAAATCTATACTTACCAAAGCGACAGATGCATCCCATCGACCCGAACTGCTTCCAGATCGACCATCGACTATTGGGGGGCCATCCGGAGCTGGCACTGAGAAACACCAGGCAGATTGGGGCCTTCCATCAGCAGCAGCGAACCCAAGCTCTTCCCTCTACAGCGACAAAAGAAAAATGAGTTGTGAGCATGTGCAGAACCCTCCAGCAACCAGAAAAGAGGAAACCCTAGAAGCAAGAAAGTACAGATCCACAGGAAACATAGAGACAAGTCAATGCAGATACATCTCAAGCGTACCTTTACCTTATTGTGAGTACATTCATGATCTGAACCATGGACAGCAACAAACCTTAGGTAATTATACACACCACATAAATACATTTACAGCTGATGTAATTAAATTAAAATTAGATGGGTCTAATTTGCATGAATGGGGGCAACAATTAGAGATTATGTACCTAAAAGAAAATATGTTATTCTTTATAAATAACCCACCCTGCAAACCATGGACACGTGACCTGGACTGCCTTCATCACAAAGCATTTTATATTCTGATTGCCACTATATCTCCAAGTATTTTTCCCAGCATTGAAAACAATTTGACTGTGTCAGAGATTTTTCAGAAATTGTTCAATTTATTTCAAAGAAATAATGCAGCATCTACTATTAGAAAATCTAGAGAATTTTATGCAGCAAGATTGAAGAGTGGGATATCAATGAGTGAGCATATTCTAAATTTGAATGCAGCCAGGACTGAGCTCACACAAAGGGGGGAGGTTATATCAGAAAGCAGCTTTAAAAGCATAATAATTAATTCACTTGATTCCAGCTGGGACAATTATATTACAATATTGGATAGCATGAATATAGAACAGCTCACGTTAGAAGACATAACTAGTAGGCTTATAGCAGAAGACAAAACCAGAAAGGAGAGATCAATAGGTCTTAGAGATGATAGAATCAGAAGAAGGACAGAGTCACAAAGCAGGGATAGGAACACAAATGGATGCCACATCTGTGGGTCATACAACCACTACAAGAGGGATTGCCCAAAGAACCCAGAATATAGGAACCAATACAATACAAAAGAAAGGCAAGATAGAAGGGTCAATTTCTCTAGTAGGCAGTCACCTGACTACAGAGACAAACGTAGTGGATCACCTAAAATAAAGGGTAGATTTAGATATAGAGATGATTCTAAAGAAAACAGGCACGGTTACCTCTACGGATTGAAAAAGGACAATCCAGAAACTTTAATCACTCACGCTAGTTGGCTCATCGATTCGGGGGCCACTAGCCACACAACTAATCACAAAGAAATATTAGAAAAATTCACCCCAAAGAACTATTACATTAGAGTGGCCAATCAAGAAAGGGTTTTGGTAAGTGGAATAGGCTGTGTGAACATAGAAGGAATTGGAAAAATAGAGGGGGTACTTTACATACCAGATATCCCACAGAATATACTAGCCATAGTAAAACTAACCAAGGAACATGATGTTACAATCACTTTCAGTAACGGAGAAGCATATATGTACAAAGAAAATAAGCCTGTAGATGGAATATTTGTTAAAGAAGGGCTTATTTATCTACAACCAGTTAAAAGCAATGAAATTAAGATTTTGGCCAAAACTAAGAATGTGGGATTTAATACTGATAATCTGGAGATCATTGAAAATGTATCTGATAAAACAAACTGTAATAATTCTATTGTGACTGACAAAATTACAAATGGGAAAATGATGCACGATAATTGTGCACACTTGCTGCACAGAAAATTGGGTCATGCCAATTTCCAAACTGTACAAAAAATGTTAGAATGTTCAGAGGATGTTAAAGTAAAAAATTGTGACAATTATTTAGATTGTTCAGTCTGTAAATCTGCCAAAATTAGATGTAAGCCAAAACCAAAGAAAGCCACACGCACAACCCAATCCATATTTCAATTAATACATATGGATCTCGTCGGCCCACTCAAACCCTCACTCAAATATAAGAAAAAATACTTTCTCACCATTGTTGATGATTTTAGCAGATACGGTTATGTTTACACATTAAACCACAAATACGAAACATTCAAAAAGGTAAAAGAATTTTACAAAAGGATAGAAACTCAACATGGCATAAAAATTAAGCAAATTATGACTGACAGAGGTTCGGAATTTTTATCAAAAGAATTTTGCAATTGGATCAATGATCAGGGTATACTACACTTCAAATCCTGCCCTTTTTCGCCATTCCAGAATGGAATCGCGGAGAGGAAAAATGGTTTACTACAAACCATGGTTAGATGTGTCCTGGAGGATGCTGGTTTAGGTCACTCTTTCTGGGCAGAAGCCCTCACATATTCAAACTACACCATAAATCGACTTTGGTCAAGCACAATAGAAAAATCCCCATATGAAATTATGTACAATAGAAAACCAAAGATAGGTCACCTTCATATTTTCGGGGTAACTGCGGATGTATATATTCCAAGACAATTAAGGCGAAAAGGGGAAAAGATATCAAAAAGACTCAAATTTATGGGATACGAAACCGGTACTAAGGGTTATAGATTCATAGACCATAACAATAATTTCATTATCTCCAGAACAGCAAATTTCCATGAACACAGTAATTGGTCAAGGATACATCTCAACGACTTATGTTTAACACAAACAAATACCAACACAGAGCCAAAGGAACATAAACAATCAATTGCAACCCCTAGTCTTGTTAAAAAAATCAAACCAGATCACACGAGAATATCCAAAAAGGGATGGAAAGAAGGCCACCCTGAAATACATGTAGACTCACTATCTCATAAGGAGGCTAGATACATGCATACGGACGAAACACCTCCAAGTAGACCAGTTAGGTCAACCAGATGCAACAAACCAAAAAAATTACAGGACTACATTTTATCTATAGATACAACAAGAGTAACCCCAAAAAACTACGAAGACATCTTTAGATTACCCATAGAAGAAAGGTCAAAATGGGAAGAAGCCATAAAAAAGGAAATGGATAGCTTAAAGGAGTTAAAGGTCTACACACCTGTTGACTCACCTCCAGAAAAATCCCCCATAGGAACAAAGTGGGTGTTTAAGATAAAAGAACTAGAGGATAATAAATTATTATATAAGGCCAGACTAGTTGCCCAAGGGTTTGCCCAAAGGTTTCCCGATGATTATGAAGACACATATTCCCCTACTGTTCGGTCCGAGAGCGTCAAAACCGCTTTCGTTCTAGCATCTATTTTGAATTTGGATGCACACCAATTCGATGTACAAACCGCATATTTACATGCTGATTTAGATAAACAAATATACGTAAAGGCCCCACCTAATAATATTTCTCAAACTGAAAAATTCTGGTTATTAAACAAGAGCTTATATGGTCTGAGGCAATCAGGCAAACGCTGGTATGACTGCCTATCAGAAATCCTCACAAGAATGGGGTTCAAGGCAACATCAGCCGACTTATGTTTCTTTGTTAAAATCACCAGCACCTCCACAGAATATGTGCTCGTCTATGTTGACGACATTTTATATTTTGGTAAACAAAGGGCAAAATGTGATGAGTTCGCAAAAGAATTAAGTAAACACTTTAATTTGAAAATATTAGGAAAAGTAAATAAATATTTGGGCGTGCAAATAGAAAAGACATCCAAAGGCTTCAAATTATCCCAAAAAGAAAAAATTATAGAATTAATAAAAAAATGCAACATGTGTGAATCTAAACCATCAGATACCCCCATGTCCACTGATTTTATTAAAAATATGAATGAAGTATATGAGCCTTTTACAGACAATACATTATATAGATCCATTATCGGGTCATTGTTATATATATCAAATTGGACTCGACCCGACATCACCTTAGCCGTTAATCTCTTATCAAGAAATGTAAGCAAACCAAATTTATACCACTGGGAAGGTATAAAAAGAATATTAAGGTATTTAAAATCAACTGTTGACTTCTGTCTGTACCTAGAACCATCTTTATCACAAAAACCCATATTGTCTTGTTTTGCTGATGCTGACTGGGCTGGTGATTCTAAGAGTCGCAAAAGTACATCAGGCTATGTTTTTGCTGTGAATGATTGTCCAATCTACTGGTTCACCGGAAAACAAAACCTAGTGGCAACTTCAACGGCTGAGGCCGAATATATCTGTTTATCGAAAGCTACAAACAGTTTAATCTGGTTTGACGATTTATTGACCGAGATATGGACAGAACCCAGCTACCCAATACACATCAACGAAGACAACCAGGCAGCCATAGACATTTCAGGAGCTGAAGCAGTGGGTAAAAGATCCCGTCATATCGACATCAAATTTAAACATGTGAGACAACTATCAAATATAGGTTTTATAAAATTAGTTCATTGTGATACCTCCGAACAAACTGCTGATGTGCTAACCAAACCATTACCTACAAAACAACATATGTACTTGTCATCCAAATTATGAGTAAAAATTTGATATTGATATTCATTATATTCTATTATTGGGTATTTTAGAGGGGGATCTGTTATGAGTAAAATACCCAACCTATTATGTGTATATGTAAGGGTTAAATGTATTTATCATTGTGCCCCTCCCAAGCTCCTCCTTACCTTTCCTTAACTCCTCCTCTTGTATATATAAACCGATGTCCCCCCTATTTCGTGTGCTTGTTGTGATACCCTATGGAAAAGAAACAATAAAGGATTCTGATTAGTTTTATACTGAGTCTCTGGTCTTTTGGGCCTAAGGAATAAAAGAAACAGTTTGTTTGTTTGTTTGATTGATTGATTGATTGATTGATTGATTGGAATTTCTCAAACAAAATAGAGAACAAGAATAAGAGAATAAAAATACAATGACAGGGATGATAGGCACGTTAGTGCACTTATGCACACCCTCTCTACTGACTACTTAACTATGAAGTATGGTCCACGGAAGTAAATTTGTGACTGAAACTGTGAAAATTTGTAGCTGAGACAACTGAATCAGGCATTCCAGACTTTGACAACTCTGTTGCAGAAATCATATATTTTACAGTCAAGTTTAGAACAATTTACATTGAGTTTAAAGCAGTTGTTCGCGCACATATTATTGCGATTAAAACAGAAAAAGTCATTTACAGGTAAAACATTACTATGTATAATTTTGTATGCAATACCTAGGCAAGTGACACAGTTCTAAGTTATCCAGACTGAGAATGTTGAGCCTAGTAGCATAAGGAATTTCTATTGTGTACAGAAGAGTGCAAGACTTTTCTCATGGAGTACTTCTGAACCCGCTCGATTGTACTGATGTCAGATATATGGTGGCAATTCCAAACAGTTGAACAATACTCTAAAATTGGTCTAGCATAAGTTTTATAAGCTCTAATTAGCAATACAATTTTTCCAGAAAAATAGCTTTGCAGAATTATGTTTACAACTCTTAATGCTTTTTTAGCAACACTGTTACAGTGAGTTTTGGAGCATAGTCAGAGATAATGGTGTAGGACCTTCACCTAGGTCCTTAACAAAGTAAGGGTCATCTATTAGATCAAGGCCACCTAGCTTATACTTGACATTCTGATTATGGCTACCAATATGTAAGACAGAGCATTTATTAATCAAAATTTGAAGTTGCCAAATAGATGACCATTCAGACATACAGAGATCACTTTGCAAAACAACAGAATTATCTGTAGAATTGAATAATTTTGCGTCATCAGCAAAAAGAATGCAATTGCTTTTAAGTTGATCATGTAAATAGTTGATATAGAGCAAAAAAAGAAAAAAAGTGTGGGACCTAAAACGCTGCCTTGCGGAACACCACTGTTAACTGATGCAGCATTAGACAGTGAGTTCCCTATTTTGACTTTCTGCAATCTATTAGTCAGGAAAGCAGCAATCCACTTGTGCAAAGGTCCAGAAATGATGTAAGAGTTTAATTTCAACAGCGGTTTATCATGTACTACTGTATCAAAAGCCTTACAAAAATCTATGTAAATTGCATCAACAGCTTTACCTTGATCAAGACATGTAGTCCAGATGTTTTTACAGTGCAAAAGTTGTAAATTACAGGACAAGTTTTTTCCTAAAGCTGAACTGTTTGTCGGATAGCAAATTATTTGTCTCTAACATGCTCAGAAGCTAGACGCACACCTTCCTATTTCAAAGATTTCTAAGGCAATGTTTCTAAATTTTGCTAGTTCTAAAATATGCAGCTTTCAACTTCCAAATTTTCCCAATTAGCATTCTGGGATTTGAAGTCAACACATCTTAAAAATTTCTATGGTTGAGAAATACTGTTCTAAGGAGCCATTTAATTCAATCCTGAAGAAATGGCTGCCTACAATTCCACCTCTCTATTAACTGATTTTGTTCTTTTCAAACTTATTGTATTCTCCATTCCTTTCTAGTAGCAATGAAGATTATGCAGATGCATGTGTTTTCAAGCTTCCCACTTTAAGTGAACATTGATGTCGTTGGACCAAAATTTGTTTAATTATGATTATGGACTAAAGAATACTTGGTTTAGTTCATACCATACATTGAACTATAAACCATGGTTTGAAAATTACACTGACTTGTTTGTATAACATACAAAACCACAGACTGCATTTTGACTTCATTTGAAGTTAACCACAAGCTAGTATTGTATTGTGGCAAAATCAGCACAGAGAGAAGATCCAGAGCTACTTCTGGTTTCACTGTAACACCACAATGAAGAATTCTGACAAGCAGAGAGCAGAAAACAACAAAGTCTGTGTGCTAGGTTCCGTGAAATTTGCCAAATACCAAGGAATGCTTAGTATCCTAATGCCAAGAGCTACATCTGTCCTGGCACTCATGCTAATAGTAAATTGGAATGGTAAAGACTATTTTCTGGATTTAGAGGGCTGGTAAACTGTAATCTCATCAGTTTGCAGTCTGATAAATAGTTATTTTACAAATGCCACACATATTATAACATCTATGTTTGAATAGACAATATCTCCCGCAAGGCATCTGTTTCTGGAAACTGCCTGAAGCCTGCTTTCAAAATTAAAAATGTACAAGCCAGACAAAAATGTCCATCCTCACTGCAACAAACAAATAAACATCATTAATAGCCTTTAGAAGAAGGTTATATTTCAAACTAGTTCATTTTAAAGAAAGAAATGAAAAATGGAATAAGAAAAAAAAACACATGGTATTTAGCTCCAGTGATGCTGATGGTTCAAATTTAGAGAAGTTGTTATTCTCAACTTCTGAATTCATCTGATGTGAATGTATTTGTCTGTGTGTCCTTCCTTTTAAAGTATTTCTGTATCATCTTCATATTGCTAATTAATCTGAAGTACATCTGAAATGTTTTGTAAATTGGCAAGCTCTAAAATAAATGTTCAGAAGTTTTTCTGTCTAGAAGAAATAGTCAACCTTGATAATATTATTGAATACAATGAAAAAAGATGCTTTTTAAGATCACATTTTATATACTATTATCATAAAATAGAACTTATTTAAATTTAAAATTAATTTAGGGACATATGGCAGGATGGTGTTTTAATTTCATTTATATTCTTAATTAACATTTAATACAGATAAGGGGGCAGTAAAATTCATATGTTGACTAGTAAGGAACTATATGATTTGTGATTAGTAATTTTAGAACTTGGGTTGCTAAGTATCTTAATATAACACCAAGACTAGTTAACTTTAGTATCTTTATCTTTGTAAGATCTGAATTACTTTCTATTCAATTGAGACAATACATGATCATACAATCTTACTCTGGATATTCATCTTGGAGGAGAGTTCTTTTTTTATTTTTTATTTTTTATTTTTATTTTTTTATAAAGTAACAAGCACTGTTACCCTGAATGCTTTTTCTGCAGTTCAGTGTTTCTATGCCATATTTCCCTGACTTTTTGCTTTTTCATAGAAAGATGATATTGCTGAGGAAATTCTGTCTATGGTGCCTAATTTAATCTTCTCTCTGGTATATTGGCAAAATGGCTGATCCACTGGAACAGCTCATGAAAAAGAATCTGTGAGAATTTCATGTGGGTCAAGATGAAACTATTTTCTTCAAAGGGTTTCTAAAGCAAGAAAACAAAAACAATTTTAAATGCAATTAAATTTAAATACAATAAATCTGTAGGTTCAATTAGTGTTGGGTTGAAAGAGCTATTCTCCGTCAGACAGTGGGTAAGTGATGTATGGGTATAAAGGTAAAATATAGAATTAAGGGAAATTCATCCTAATAGGGAGCGACAATTCCAAGTTGGACAGAGATGTTAAATATTAGTGGTTTTGTGAGCTTTCCATACACTATCCATTTTTTGTTATCAATCTCTTCCACTTAAAATGTGTGGTGATTTTCACTCTCCTTGGATGCTTTTACATTGCCAATTGCTATAATATTGCCCACTTGATATAACAGCCAATTTCTTCTAATAATTTGGATGCTAAAAGGAACAAAGGGTGCTGCTTCTATAATTACAAGTTTATTCTTTTTTTCATGCCTTACTGATTTTATATTCTGATTTTCTCTTATTCCGCCTCTTAAAGCAGCTTACAATAATAGAAAAATATGAAGTTAAGATAAAGCAAAATTAATATACTTAAAATAAAAATCAATAATTAAAATAACAATTAACAGCTCTTAATTAAGAGGTTTAATTTATTATTAGAAGGCTATTATTTTCCTAAATATTAAAAAGTGAGAACTTAACATTCTTCTTAAGGGAATACATTTGGAAGTGCTTATGTAGCCAGTGATCATGTAGGAGAACATTATTTAATTAATCTCTAAATTTTAAGCAGTAAGCAGGGCAAATCCTTTAGTACAGACGTAATATGATTCCTGTACTTTATGCTGGTTTACAGTCCAGCCACCATATTTTACTATACTAGTATTTATACTAGTATACTAGTATAATAAGGGATACAGTGGCTCAGTGGCTAAGATGCTGAGCTTGTCGATCAAAAGGATGGCAGTTCAGAGGTTCGAATCCCTAGTGCTGCATAACGGGGTGAGCTCCTGTTACTTGTCCAGTTTCTGCCAACCTAGCAGTTCGAAAGCACGTAAAAATGCAAGTATAAAAATAAGTACCACCTTTGGTGGGAAGCTAACAGTGTTCTGTACACCTTTGGTGTTTAGTCATGCTGGCTATGTGACCATG
Source organism: Ptyas mucosa (assembly GCA_012654045.1). Lineage (NCBI taxonomy): Eukaryota > Metazoa > Chordata > Lepidosauria > Squamata > Colubridae > Ptyas > Ptyas mucosa. Next base: position 13,684,853 of record WNWU01000007.1, on the reverse strand, counting down.
GAGACACCTTTGGACACTGCTGTCTCTTCAGCTTTGAAACGGAGATGAGCACCGCCCCTTAGAGTCAGGAACGACTAACACATATGTGCGAGGGGAATCTTTACCTTTACCTTTTACTAGCATAATACTATACTAATATTTACTCAATGGTATAGTTTGAGGCTTAAGCTTGCCAGATTGGTTCCAGGTTTATGGTATCAAAAGTTGAAAAGTTGAAAAGTTGAAAACTACCATATTTTTCACAGTATAAGATGCACCCTTTTCCCCCTAAAAGAGGGTGAAAATTTGGGTGCGCCTTATACAGTGAATGTAGCCCCGTCCAGCCTCTGAAAATTTCAGATTTCAGAGATTTCAGAGGCTGGAAAAAAAGCAAGGCGCAGAGCTCACAGCCAACGAACCTGTTGGTAAAGTTCACTTCTGGAAACAGGTGATTGGGGGTATTCCGGGAGGCTGATCCATTCCCCAATCAGCTTTTTTCTTATTTTCCTCCCCAAAAACTAAGGTTCATCTTATACTCCGGTGCATCTTATAGTCCAAAAAATATGGTAATCGTGCCATTGTCTCAAAGGTGCTTTTTCAAAAGGCAACTGGACTTCCTTTGTTTTTCCTTGAGGACTTTCCATCGACATAATAGTGACATTATTTTCCCATCTAATGTTTGATAAGGTCATCCCTCCAAGATTTGGAAATCTTACAAAACCCCCACCTCCTACTTCACCCATATAAGGAAATAGCTTTTGCTCAAAAAAGACCATCTCCCTTAACGATGAAGCCAGTCTGCATTTGACCACATTAATCACTCAGGAATGAAAAGACTTAAACAAGAAAGTTGTGTTTTTACCTTTCTGGCTTCCCTGCCCAAATCCGCAATACTGGAGTTCTAAGTGAAGTAATTAGGATCGATTTTGTTTACAGGGAATGAAGAAAATTGATCATAATTTTCCCCTTTCCCTTTCCTGTGGGTAACTACAGAGAAAATGTAACAAATGTAAGAAAAAAGAAAAAGGTTTATGAAGATGGTGCTTTGATGGCTATCAATGTCAGCAACAGCTTTAGGAAATGTTAAAAAACTTTCCCCCCTCCATTGTTCTGCTCTCAAGAAAGCCTTAATTTGAGCTAGAGTCTGGTTAGGAGAAAGAAGTTGCCACTGGTTCCACTGTTTTAGCGCATTCTGTCCTTACACTGGCCCATACCATTGATCCTCTCACCATCTTCCCTTCCCCATCAGCTGTGCCTCAAACTTTATTCCATCCAGTTTTTAGCAGTAAATGATCAAAATGAATAATTGGACAATATACAATAGGAATATAAAAGATTCCCCATCCAGATAAAACTACAAGTCCTAAACTCATTAATTTCAGGTGGGTGGCCAAATAAATTTAAATAATATATAAATATTGGTAGTCCTCACCAACTACAACTGGAACAACCTACTTGTAAAGCAATAAAGCAAAATGGCCCATCACTATATCTACTTATGACAGTAATTCTGGCTCTGGTTGTGAAGTCTAATGTGACATGTCTATAACTTGTGATTTCCTGCTGGTTTTCCCATTGATTTCATTTTCCAGAAGCCAGCTGTGAAGGTTGCAAGTGATGGTCATGTGACCATGGGATGCTGCATTCAATGCAGCCATTGAAAATGTGTGCTGGTTGCCAAGTGTTTGATTTGCAATCATGTAACCATGGGAATGATGTGACAGCTATAATTTCAAGGACTAGTTGTAAGTCTCCTTCTTTAGCACCATCATAACTCTAAACAGTTGCTGAATGAGCAACTGGTAAGTGAGGACTACTTCTTGGTGAAAAATACATGTAAAAAAGTGGGCTGATTTTTCTCCAGTTAATTTCCATAAGGTGTTAATTTAAATCATAACTTTAGGATTGATCCAAAATTCAGGTTACTATTTGAGATCAGTCTATTTTAATGACAAGCCAATGGAAGCAATTGCTGTGAGTGCCACGCATGAGTTGAGAGTTGACTTCTCTAGAAATGAGATTTAATATGTTATATTCAAACAATAAAATGAATCAATTCAAACACACACACACACACACTATATGTGTGTGTGTGTATGTGTGTGTGTGTGTGTACACACATTTAATCTTCCCTGGTACAAGCTGACAAAGCAAGGAGAACCTGTGACTTAGAGGTTAATACATCTGCCTAACATGCAAGCAAGCCCAGGTTCGAATCTCAGAAGGCTATGGCTAGCTGATGAAAGCTAAATAGGTTGAAATAGATCTATACTAGTCTCCCTTTATTTCTTTGTCAGTAAATATAAATTTAACACACACACACACACGTATGTATGTATATATGTAGGTGTAGGTGTCTGTGTATGGGTGTATGTATATGTATGTATGTGTATGTATGTATATATATATATATATATATATATATATATATATATATATATGTTTGTATATGCACGTTATTTATTACTGTGTGATAAAAAGTTATATATATATATGCACAGAGTTGCAGTAAAAAGCCTAGAAGTTGTGAATAAGATTTCACAGAACCAGGGCTGAGGAACATCTTAGCTTACGTAGATAGAACCTGGCTAGAAAGAAATTGCATATAAAGCCTACGAAAAAGGAAAAAGAACCTTTTACAGGGAGGATACTTGAAATAGGGTGTGGTTCACTGAAGAAGTCTAATAATACAGAAATGGATCTATCTGAGTCTCCCATAGGCCAACACAGAGTTGCAGTAAAAAGCCCAGAAGTTGTGAATGAGATTTCACAGAACCAGGGCTGAGGAACATCTTACCTTACGTAAGTAGAACCTGGCTAGAAAGAAATTGCATATATATATATATATATATATATATATATATATATATGTATATAAATTCTCTTTTCATAGGTCTTTTGTGTATTTTTGTTTCATCCAGGTTTTTCCTACGTAAACCAAGATCTTTATACAGCCATGGTTCAATGAAATCTCATTCACTAGAATTTTTTTTGTTTTTATAAATCATAAGAGCAGCATTTTGTTGTCTAATTTCCACCCAAAAATGCTGCTCTGATGTCTGATAAAGCCAAAAAATTTTTAGTGAATGAGATTTCACTGAACCATGGCTGTATAAAGATCTTGATTTACGTAGGAAAAACCTGGATGAAACAAATGTGTGTGTGTGTGTGTGTGTGTGTGATTTTTCTTTTAGTTGCAAATATGATAGGGATTGCCTTACATGCTATTTATCCTGATATAAAATGCCAAAGGGCTGCTGAAACTCCATTAAGGACAGATAGTAATAAGTGTTGGGCAAGCTCCAGAGGTGAAATCCAGCAGGTTCTGACTGGTTCTGGAGAACCGGTAGCGGAAATTTTGAGTAGTTCAGACAACTGGCAAATACCACCTCTGGGTGGTCCCAGAGTGGTGTGGGAATGGAGATTTTGTGGTATCCTTCCTCTGCCACGCCCACCAAGCCATACCCACCAAGCCACAACATACCCACCAAGCCACGCCCACATAACCGGTATTTAAAAAATTTGGATTTCATCACTGGCAAGCTCTGACTTTGACCCTTGGCTGTGACTCTTGGTCACCCCAGCCCTAAACTAATGAGATGTAGAATATTATGTCATTAAAGCTTCCCTTTTATTAGCTTATTCTTGCTAAATACAAACACTATGTTGTTAAAACCGGGCATAAAACCTTTCTAGAAATCTCCTTAAAGACTTTGAACTCCTTCTGCAAAATTTGAATCCTTCCTATATTAAGTCAACACCTATTTAACTAGAAAGATTTCTTACAAAGAGGCAATTACTGAAGAAATATAAAACTGAAACTGCATAATGGTTTGGCACGCAGAGCCCAGACAAATGAGTGATCTTAGAATTAATCTCACTAACTAAATAAATACATGCAGAGGAAGATGCCGTTTACAGGAGTTTTATGATCTCAGATTCTTAACACTTAATCTAACAAATACTATGCTAGGATGGCAACATAGTTTTTATGTTCACAAAGTGGTCATTTCCTATAATAACAAATGGGTAATCTATCGTTAATGAAAATCATATAAACCAAAGTGACTTCTAATGTTGTCAGTGAGACTGAGTAGAGTTGATTGGATTATGACGGAAATAAGGAATTTAAGTTTAAGGTAACATTGAAAACACTACATAATTTGCAATTAAATAACCTAATTGCACCTCACATTTTAAGATGTTTCAACCATGAGTAAAGTGAAATTAGAAGCTACCAAAATTTCAGGAATCTAACTGTAAACACAGTAAAGTAGAATCTAATTCCACAAATAGTGTTGTTGTTTTTTCCAGAACACTGCATTTTGTTATAACTAAAATGAATAATAAAAACTATGGAGTTAACTGTAATTAACTAATACATCATAGACAATTAGACAATATAAATTAGACAATATAACAATATTGGAACAGGGTTGCCAGACCAAAAGATATAAGTACAAAAAATTCCTGGGGACTGGGACCAGGTGGGAGATGTGGTGCTAAAAAATCCATTTGAACTGATGAGCCCAAACAAGTTTCTTTTTCTATCTATATATTTCTATATATTTATAAAGCTCCAGAAGCCTCAAGTTTGACCTATTTATATTTATAAAGCTTTGAAAACATGCTTTAATTTGATGTCTTAATTAAAATGCCTTTCACAAATTTATAAACAGAATCAGTTGGCTTTTCTGCTGCTCAAATAGTTGTATAGAAAGTATACAATATTCTAAGTTCATTTTCCGATATAGAAGATGCTAGAACAGGTTGGCTGTGACAGGTTGCTGGATTGGAACTAATAATGAGTTTGGACAGGAATATGCTTGAGCAACCTTTTCCAGTTTGCTAATCTAGGAATGGTCCTGATAATGAACAGCTCTGAGAGATAAAACAAATTAGGAAATAACTAAATGCTGTTGGAGGAAATCAAAGAGTTAATCAAACCAAACCAAAGTAAAAGCTAACGTTTAGGCCCAGCCATGAAAATTAGAGTGGTAATATGGCTGTTTCACTATTCTTCCTACATCTGCATATTTCTGGTTATTAGTTCTTTTCAAAATTAGCAAGAGTCATTAGGGAGATTAGGCCAGATTATCTGATGGGCTGCTAATTTGAAGGAGCAGGAGGAAGGGAGGGAGGGAGGGAGGGAGGGAGGGAGGAAGGAAGGAAGGAAGGAAGGAAGGAAGGAAGGAAGGAAGGAAGGAAGGA
>WNWU01000007.1:13659580-13679653 GCA_012654045.1 Ptyas mucosa | reverse complement strand
GGAAGGAAGGAAGGAAGGAAGGAAGGAAGGAAGGAAGGAAGGAAGGATTAGTTATAGTTCCTCCACTGCAAAAGATTGTGGGTGGTTTACAGCATACAATATATAATTTAAGATTATTAAAAACAACCATTTAGAATGACAGTATGGACAATCAGGGATCATATTTCTCTCTCTCTCTCTCTCTCTCTTTCTCTTTCTCTTTCTCTTTCTCTCCCTCCCTTCCTCCGTCCCCCCCCTCTCTCTCACACACCCCAGTGGTGGGTTTCAATTTTGTTTTACTACCAGTTCTGTGGGCATGGCTTGGTGAGCATGGCTTGGTGGGCATGGCTTGAAGGAGGTGCTCCTGAAGGAGAAAGGAAACAAGCAAGCAATGGGGAGGGAGGGAGAGAGGGAGGGAGGGAGGGAAGAAGGAAGGAAAGAAAATGGAGGGATGGAGGAAAGGAGAAGGAAAGGAGGGAAAGAAGGAAGGGAAACAGGGAACAAAGAGGAAGAGGAGGAGGAGGAGGAGGAGGTGGGAAGGAGGGAGAGAAGGAAGGAACAAAGGAATGAAGACAGGAATAAACATGGAGAAGAAAGACCAGAGAAAAGAGAGAGGAGAGAAGAAAGGGGAGAGGAGGGAACTGGAGATAATTATGATGCTCCTCACTAACTTCCCACAACGAAACTCAACAGGGAAGCTGATAGAAAGTCAGAAGTTGCTCCCATTCCCACTACTTTTTTGCTCACCCATGGTCATTCTGTTTCTAGGTAAGGAAATACCTCAGAACTAATGACATAGTGGGGCACAAGTTGTCTAATGATTATTCTAAATTTGTTTGGTTCTCCACTTATAATTTTGAGCATTCTGGTTCTGGAAATTTAACAAATTAAAAATGTACCTATGCCATAATTTATCTGAATAAATTATGCCATGTATTCATTGCAGTGATATGTCATTGTTGGTGGCCTTAGATATTGAAAGGGATCTACAGAAAGCAACTCTGCAAACTTGCTTATTTAATTATGCATCATTTCTAATAAATAAGCAAAATATTTAGCAAGATAGAAAAGCAAACAGTCATTGAGTTGGGGATGGTTTGTGAATGAATGATTTAAAATTACCTGTGTTCCAAAGACATTAACATTTTTTGCTAATGTTTTAAATTAGGATGATGGTGGTAAAAACTTTCAGTTGTCCGGTGAAATCTCAGTGTAACCTATTAATAGGTTTCAGTATACAGCAATGACAATATTTACATTTAGTACACTTTTTTATCCATATACAGTTCCGTCTTACAAAATTCCTTACTATTCCTTCTAAGCTAATCCTTTCTCTCCCTCCCTCTCTCCCTCCCTCTCTCCCTCTCTCTCCCTCCCTCCCTTCCTTCCTTCCTTCCTGGATTTTTTACACACTATTTTTTGTGTTTCTTCTCATCTTTGAATCAAATTGCCTTTTCTCTCTCTTTCATGCTATTTTATTTATTTATTTATTTATATTAAATTTATAGACCGCCCTTCTCCCTGAGGACTCAGGGCGGTATACAGCCAGAATTAAAAAACACATAATATAAACAATAAGAACAATTAAAAATAGAATAATAAATTTCGGCTCAAATTAAAAATACCAATTCTCATAAAATTTAAAATTTAAAATACTGCTTAAGCCAGCCCAGCTTGTTTGAAGAGGTAAGTTTTCAGGGCACGACGGAAGGCACTGAGGTCTGGGATTTTCCTTATCTCGGGGGGTAACTGATTCCAGAGGGTAGGTGCCCCCACAGAGAAGGCTCTCCCCCTAGGGATCGCCAGCCTACATTGTTTGGCTGACGGCACCCCGAGGAGGCCCTCTCTGTGGGAGTGCACGGGTCGATGGGAGGTCATCTGTGGCAGTAGACGGTCCCGTAGATAACTAGGTCCTATGCCATGGAGCGCTTTAAAGGTGATAACCAACACCTTGAAACGCACCCGGAAGACCACTGGGAGCCAGTGCAGCTCGTGCAGGAGTGGTGTTACGTGGGAGCGCCACGTTGCTCCATCACTACCTGCGCGGCCGCATTCTGGACCAGTTGGAGCCTCCAGGTGCCCCTCAAGGGGAGCCCCATGTAGAGAGCATTACAGTAATCAAGGCGAGAGGTGACAAGGGCGTGAGTGACTGTGCACAGGGAATCCCGATCAAGAAAGGGCCGCAACTGGCGAACCAGGCAAACCTGACAGAAAGTCCCCCTGGTGACAGCCATCAGATGGTCCTCTAAGGACAGCTGCCTATCCAGGAGTACTCCCAGATTGCGAGCCCTTTCTGTGGGGGCCAAAGACTCGCCCCCAATAGTCAGCGATGGAGTCAACTGACTATATCGGGATGCTGGGATGCTAAGGAATCTATTATATTCGCTAGAATCAGAGTTGAACATTCATTTTGCCAGAGGCTTTAAACTGTGTCCTTGCTGTATGATCTATAAGTTTAGATAAACTGAAACTTAAGCAATGCTACTCTCTCTGTAAATCTCAACTGTCCTTATAGTCAAATAAAGAAAAATGCCTTTTGTCCTCTGCTCTTAACTCCTACTTTTTCTGAGTCAATAACTACATTATGATGGGGGTGGAGGAAACTTTTGCAGAGAATTAAATTCTTTTTCCTTCTGCCTCTATTCCATACTTATACATCTATGGAAATATATAATGATGGAGTTAAATGTAGATGACATAGGACTATAAAAAGTTCTAAGACAACTGAGGTTCGACTTTAAATTGGGAAAATGTTATCCCAAACATTCTGTGTATGTATCACTAGTATGATTTCATAGCAGATTTTTTTGGCTCAGAGCCAATGAATCTAGCAATAAATATTTTTTTCCTCAAGGCAAACAGAGAGATTTCCCACTGGAAGCCTCTGTGATATTTCATTAGTTATGTTGCTCAGAAAAATACTTGTAATGAATCAGCGCCCAAAGTTCTGTATGACTAAATGTTCGTACGATAATTCTGTGCAAAACAGAACTTGTTCCCAGACATATTCCTTATGATTATATTTGTATTTTTCCCTTTTCAACATAAACAATTTATGATATGAAGCCAGATCCATTGCCCTTGTGCCAGGGATTTGAATATTTTAAGAATTTATAAGTAAACATGCTTATATGAAATACATTATGAAGAAGCTGTAATTTCTGCATGAAGCTTTAGTTTTGAGAAGGGGTAAATGCAGTGAGATTTTTCTCTTTCTTCTCAGGATCTTCATTCCCAGTGGACCTAATCAACATGTGATTGTACACACAGTACAATTGCATAGATTTATTGAATCAGGTTACCTCATTTATTGAATATAGTTACCTCTTTAATACATTTCTTAATTTATTAAATTAAATCAGCATACATCAACAATTTTTTTCAAATAATATCAGCGGAGAATATATCTCAATTTGTAATCAGATAATATAAATCCTGCAAAATTATCAAACCGGTAACAAAAACACCCGGATTTCTGGAATAGCTGTTACTGCTAATAGATAGTATAACATAATTTCAGAAGCCTGCAATTCTCCACCTAGATTTATACCTAGTGTATTTAAATCAGGGTTAATCTAGGTCTCTTTCTCATATTTTTCATGTCCCCTGCATTAATGTTCCTTCCCCCTCCTCTGTTAAGAGTCTGTTAAACATTTCACCACATATGATTACCCCTGCTTGCAAGCTGTTGCATTTCAATGCATCTGTATGTAGAGGTGGACTTACTTTTTTCATGAGATTGAATATGCATCCCATAGATCCTTAAGCTCCCATCATGATTATTAGAAGGTTGATTTGCTTGTTACATCTGCAAAGAGATGATTCAAGCATGGATCATTTTTGGTTCAGCTAGCCATTGATTTTTGTACATCCAAAGTATCCTTACAATATTTAAAATGAGTATGAGAATAACAAGTTTGGAAAACAACATACTTTATTAAATTAATATTAATGAATATTAAATGTAGGTCTGAAATTTCCAATATTTTATGATGCTAGAAAAGGTAAAGATTTCTCCTGTCCAGTTGTTTCTAGTCAGAAACAACTAGTAAGACAATAGTGGGTTCCACTTACCTACCAGTTCTGAACTGGTAGCGTGCATGTGCGCTTGCTTTGCTCGCGCACGGTGCTTCTGCACATGTGCAGAACCTTCTGCGCATGCACAGAGCATCTGTGATGACATCCGGGCAAGTAGGCAGAGCCTCCCTCCACCGCCACTCCTGGTTCACCCGAACTGGGGTGAACCAATAGAAACCCACCACTGCTGTAAGGGATGGTGCTCATCTCCATTTCTTAGCCGAGGGATTCAGTGTTGTCTGAAGACCTTTCCGTGGTCATGTGGCTAGCATGAGTATACTCCAAGGCACACAGAATGCTATTACCTTCCCATTGGTACCTACTTGCATTTCCCTGTTTTCAGACTGCTAGGTGGGCAGGACCTGTAACAAGAACAGGAGCTCACTCTATTGCGCAGTGCTCGGGTCTTGAACTGAGCCGTAATGGTAATTTTACCCACAATGGTAAAAGAAGATGGTAAAATTTGCATAGAATTAAAATGAAAAAAAAAAGTAGTTTTTAAAAGCACAGTATTAATAGTAATCTTGTTTATAAGGTATTATATGCATAAATATTATTGTTATAAGAAAGTTTTCTAATATATACCGGATTCAATATTTCCCTATTATAAGTTAACAAGTGATGTTCATAGGTACATAGCCATGTTCTTATATGAATAAATTTGGCTTAAGTTATTTTAGAATTCATATTTTCTTCTTAAATCATGTTTTTGAAAACATTGAAAACATGATCACATTTAAGAACAACTATATTTTTGAAAATATATTGTCATAAAATTAAAATTTCTAAGCTGATTTTTTTCACAAAGTATGCATTTCTATCCAATTATATCTCAAAATACACACTTTCCTGACATTTTGATATATTAGTTCAGCAGACATGCACTGCAAAATTTGTAAAAGTTCAAAATTTAAAAAAACACCCACTTCTATATTGATTCAGATAAGGTGTCGTATGTTCGTATAAAAATTCACAAGATCAAATTTGAGCATTTTTATTTGGATGCCAGAAAGCGACTATATAATTTTACTCGGGAGGAAGACATTATTGTTGAATGGTTCTGTAATTTCATATTCTTTACAAAATCAATCTCTGGTGCGATCTTAGTAATAAATTGTAAATAAAATATAACTTTGAGAAACAAACTGAAATATCTGTCCTATGCAAGAATGAATGTCGTCTGGTTTCGATAACAAAACTTCTCCAGCTGACAAACATTACATATATACTCACCTATAGAAATCTCAAAGCTACCTGCCAATGTTTCCTTCTGAAATTACCCCCTTTAATAAAAGGTATGTGGTTGGGTATGCAAAGAATAACATGATTAGGTAGCAGTTTGGCATAAAAACATATGGCAAGTAGGTGGAGAATATTTGAGATCAATATCACTTGGAAGAGGAGAATGCCATCAATTTTACTGAAGGGTGGGAGTCTTAGAAATCCAAGAAAAGGAAGATTAATTATTGTGAAAATAAACCAGCTTGAGGGGGGAAAAATCATAAAAGTGTCACGAGTTAGATCTGATCAAAAACACACTGAGAGAATATTGGCAGAGAAAATGTATAGCAAGATTAGAAGTGTCTAAACTGTTGGATATAAATGCCTGCCCTTTGGGTTTAGAGTTGTAAGGGTTAACTACCCAGGGACCAGTTCACCACTGACCCCTCCTTACCTCAGCTCCGCCCCTGGGGTACTTAAGGGTCATCCATGCGGTCTGAGCTCACTCCAGCTGCATACCTGTAAGAGAGTAACAATGTATGAATAAAGGGCTTTACTTATACACGTGCTCTTGTACATTTACTTATTGGGCTCGGTCCAAAAGAACATCCTAACAAATATGGTAGCAGAGGATGGTTCTGAATAGCCCAAAATCTAACTGAAGAATGCAAAAGAACCACAAACAAAAGGAAGACTCCGAGAGAATAAACACCCGAGCCTACAAGAAGAAAATGGAGGAACTTCTGGCATCGGATGGAACCACACTCGCAGGGATGCCAGAAGAAAAATTTCCGATCGCTGACTCGGGCACCACTAGCGGATCAGAGGAAAACCTGACCGAGGAAGAAACTGAGACAGAAGCCACACCGAATGAGGATGATGGCTTCAAACTGAGACTACAGGCACTAATCGACTCCACAAAAAACAAGTCCAGCCTCGTCGCGGAACTCCGAAACCTAATCGGTGATTGCGGGACAGCGACCGAGAAGGACGAGGACCAAACCGACCACGGCAACGAAAAGACGGTAAGCGGCTCCAACCCCTACCGCATACAACCAGACGAGACCGTTTTTAAATTCGCGCCCTCCCCACGGCGGCCATCTTGCCCCATGACGTCACCAAAAATGGCCGACCAGCGACCAATGGGATCCCGGGGTTTGAAAATCGTGGCGGGAACCGAGGCCTACCCCTACGAGCTCCCCGAAATATACAACAGGACCCAACGCATGCAAAACGAGGGAGCCACAAGCTCGCCTACCGAGCTTGAGGTAGAAAAAGCCATGCGGATCATCACCGCGGCTTTTGGGCCTAAAATAAAAATAGTCAGCACTCACCCCGACTCCCCTAAGGGGCACAACGTGACATCCTACACGCAAGGGGACAACTACGAGAACCAACTACGGTGTAACAATACCGGGGCGGGTGTGCAAAATCAAACGCGCCACGCCAGAGCCCCCCCCACGCGACTACCCGAACACCACGAAAACCCGGAAGAAGAAATAAGACACTTACCGGTCCAAAGCCACCACCCGAGACATCCAGGGCCATCGACGGGCGTGGGTCTCGGCCCGTGGCCCAGCTTCGACCTCCAAGCCGGCACAGGCCTCCGAGACCACCGATCGGCCTTCGCGGACTATCCGGCGGTTCCAGGCGACGAGATGGGGTTTTCGGCGTTCCGGGCGACGAACCCGATGACTTTCGGGCTCCAGGGACTACCCAGGGTCGAGCCAGGAATCCAATCCAACGCAGGATGCCTCCACCCGGGAGCAGCACAGACGAGCTCCTTCTCCGGCGGCGGCAGAGACAGAATGGACCAGGAGCATGCGCAGAACGGACCTGCAATGAGAAAAGAACAGCCCATAGAAGCAAGTCACTACAGACTGACTCCATGCATTCCCCTGCCTTATTGCGAGTTTCCTTTCGCATTAGACCATGGACAGCAACTGTCAGTAGGTAATATTCCTCACAATACTGGGACACTTCCAAATGACTTTCCCAAACTGAGGGTGGATGGATTTAATTTTGTTGCATGGAATCAACAGTTGCAGGTTGTCCTCTTAAAGGAACATTTACTGTTTTTGCTAACTAATCCACCAGGTAAACCCTGGACTTTCCAAATAGACTGTATGCATCATAAGGCTTACCACCTATTACTAACGAGTATATCCCCAAGCATGTACCCCAGTATAGGTCACAATCTGACTGTGTCGGAGGTAGTAACCATTCTGCACAAAATGTTCTATAGCAGAAGCATAGCGACCACCACTAGAATCAGCAGGGAATTTTACTCTGCCAAACTCAAGGCAGGCACTCCCATGAGTGAACACATATTGTCACTCAATGCCATCAGGGCTGAGCTAATTCAAAGGGGGGAAAACATTACCGAAGGGAGCATGGTGAGCGTGATCATAAATTCCTTAGACCACAGCTGGAATGATTTCGTCATGCACCTAGATAGCTCCAACCTAGAACGCATTACCTTAGATATGTTAACCAGCAAACTCATAGCGGAGGATAACCTTAGGAGAGACCGATCCCTGAACCACAGAGAACCAAAGATCAATAAGAGGGTAGAATTCCATAGCAGAGATTACCATGACATGGAGTGCTTTAACTGTGGCTCCAGGGAACACTATAAGAGAGACTGCCCCAGGAGAATAAGGGACATGAGACACTTACAACCCAGGGACAGGACAGAAAGCAGACACAGAACCACCGATAGACAGACAATTGAAAACAGATACAGACGCAGAGACTCACCCAAGCCCAGGGATGGAAGAAGATACAGGGATAGCTCCAGGGACAGCCACAAGGGATCGTTATATGGACTGGGAGAAAGAGTCAATATATCAGACTGTACCGACACTGACAATGCATGGCTATTAGACTCAGGGGCCACAAATCATACCACTTATAACACGAAACTATTTACCAAGTTCACGAAAGAAAAATTTACCATTAAGGTAGCCAATCAAAATAATGTGCTAGTGACCGGGAAGGGTAACATAAACATCCCAGAGATAGGGGAAATAGAGGGGGTACTGCTCGTACCGGAGATACCCTACAACATAATAGCTACCTTAAAACTAAGCAAGGAAACAGGGACCAAAATAACATTTGAGAAAGGGGAAGTATCACTAAGCAGGGAAGGGAAGACGATCGGTAAAACCATAATCAGCGGAGGTTTACCATATTTTCAGCCCAACTGTGGTAACTCCCCCAAGGTAAATACCAACTCCCATAACGGGACCAACACCGCACCTAACACTGAGGAGATAGTGGAGGATGACCATCACCCACACACAGGGGACCCAGACTTAGAACAAACATTAGAAAAAGAAAAGCCATCATTGGGCAAACCAATTCACGACGAATGTGCGCATTTACTGCATAGAAAATTGGGTCACAGCAGTTTCCCAGTTGTACAAAAAATGGTCAATTGTGCTGATGGATTAAAGGTCAAAAATTGTAAAAATTATTTAGAGTGTTCGGTGTGCAAATGTTCAAAGTTAAAGACCAAAGCCAAACCCAAGAAATCAGAACGCACCACCGATTCCATTTTTCAAATGGTACACATGGACTTGGTGGGGCCCCTAAGGCCATCCATCAAATATAAGAAAAGATTTTTCTTAACCATTGTAGATGACTTCAGTCGCTACGGTTTCGTATACACACTCAAACATAAACACGAGGTGTTCAAGAAGTTTAAGGAGTTTCATAAAAGGATAGAACTACAACATAATGTCAAGATCAAGCAAATCATGACCGACCGGGGTTCTGAGTTTATGTCCAAAGATTTTTCAAATTGGCTCAAGGCGCAAGGGATGATGCGTTTTACGTCAGCCCCTTTCTCGCCATTCCAAAATGGGGTCGCAGAGAAAAAAAATGGAACCCTACAGACCATGATGAGGTGTGTGCTGGAGGATGCTGGGTTGGGACAGCACTACTGGTCAGAGGCCGTCCACTATTCAAATTACACTCTGAACAGGTTATGGTGTAGCGTAATTGACAAAACACCATACGAGATCATGTATGACCGAAAACCAAAAATATCACACCTCCACATATTCGGTGTCACCGCTGACGTACACATCCCCAAACAATTACGCAGAAAGGGAGACAAAGTCTCCAGGCGATTAAGGTTTATGGGGTACGAATCAGGCACCAAAGGTTTTAGATTCATTGACAACAACAACAATTTCATAATTTCACGCACCGCAGTGTTTCATGAAAATTCTAATTGGTCCAAAATACACCTAAACGAAATAATCACAGGGAGAGAAAACCCCAACTGCACCCAAACCAAACCACCGCAGGGCACAGTAGGTAATGACAATTCAGAAGCAACAAAGCGAAGGGGTCATGGGGTAGAAATCGAAGAGTGGAAAGCAGGGCACCCAGATCTTAGAGTCGAGGCTCTCACAGAAAAGGAGGCCAGATACCTCCACGACACTGACACAGCTCCAGAAAGGCCAGTGAGAACTTCCAGAAACAAGACCCCTAAAAAACTAGAGGACTATGTCCTATCACTACACGCCAACCAAGTGACCCCCAATAATTATGAAGAAGTGCTCAAATTACCCGCTGGTGAGAAAGAGAAATGGGAACAGGCGATGGAAAGGGAGATGAAAAGCCTGCGTGATCTAAAAGTATATACACCCACAGTAGTCCCCAGTGATAAGACCACAATAGGTACTCGGTGGATATACAAAATAAAGTCTATGGAGGGGGGCAAAACTTTATACAAGGCTAGACTGGTAGCCCAGGGGTTTGCACAGCGTTTCCCAGATGATTACACTGACACGTATTCGCCCACCGTCAGGGCTGAAAGTGTGAAGTGTGCGTTGGTGATAGCCTCGATTCTAAACCTAAAGGTACACCAGTTCGACGTGCAAACCGCATATCTGCACGCTGATCTAGACAAAGAGATTTATGTCAGAGCACCACATAGCAGAAGCACATGCAAGGGGGAAACCTGGCTATTAAACAAGAGCTTATATGGGTTGAAACAGTCTGGGAAGAGGTGGTATGAGTGCTTATCAAAAACGTTAAGGTCAATGGGTTTTGAAGCCACCTCTGCTGACAACTGTTTCTTCGTTAAAAAGCTGGGCAACACTATCGAATATGTCCTCGTGTATGTTGATGATATCTTATACGTCAGTGACCAAAATCAAAAGTGCGAAGCGTTCGCCAGAGAGTTGGGAAAACACTTCACATTGAAGGTGCTAGGGAAGGTCGACAAATACCTGGGGGTGCAGATCACCCAGACAGACAAAGGGTTCAGACTGTCACAAAGGGAAAAGATAGTGGAGCTATTACATAAATGTTACATGTTTGACGCCAAAACATGTGAGACACCCATGGCGCCTGACTTCCTAAAAAATATGTATAATGAATCAGAACAGTTTAATGACAATACCTTATACAGGTCCATAATAGGTTCCTTACTGTACATAGCGAACTGGACAAGGCCAGACATAGCACTAGCGGTCAATCTACTGTCGAGACATGTAGGCAAGCCCTCAAATTACCATTGGGAAGCCATAAAAAGGATACTTAGGTACCTCAAGTATAGTGCCGAAGCTTGCCTGTGCCTTGAACCCGAACCATCCAGTAAGCCAGTTTTTTCATGCTATGCAGACGCAGATTGGGCTGGGGATGTAAAATGTAGAAGGAGCACATCCGGGTACATATTCTTTTTGAACAACAGCCCAGTACATTGGTACACTGGTAAGCAAAACCTAGTGGCCACATCAACCACAGAAGCCGAGTATATATGCCTATCTAAGGCCACGAATATCCTGGTATGGTTCGATGACTTGTTATCCAACATCTGGGCTGAACCCGAATACCCCATCTGTATCCATGAAGATAATAAGGCGGCTATTGAAATATCTAGAGCTGATGCCGTGGGTCAAAGGTCGAGGCATATTGATATAAAACACAAACACGTCAGGCAATTTTCCAACATGGGGTTCATTAAAGTATTACATTGCGACACAGAGGAACAGACCGCAGACATCTTAACTAAACCTCTGTTAAACAAACAACACACCTACTTAACATCAAAGCTAGGCGTCTTATTACCCAAGTCATCATCTCACCAACAATCCAATTGTGCTCTCACGGTCAGGCATCTAGAGGGGGATTTGTTGGATATAAATGCCTGCCCTTTGGGTTTAGAGTTGTAGGGGTTAACTACCCAGGGACCAGTTCACCACTGACCCCTCCTTACCTCAGCTCCGCCCCTGGGGTACTTAAGGGTCATCCATGCGGTCTGAGCTCACTCCAGCTGCATACCTGTAAGAGAGTAACAATGTATGAATAAAGGGCTTTACTTATACACGTGCTCTTGTACATTTACTTATTGGGCTCGGTCCAAAAGAACATCCTAACATAAACAACCTTTCCATGAAGGTAAACTTTAGAGTTCTATAGGTTTTGAGGAATTGCAATAAATTACTGACATCATCTAGACAAAAAAGAAAAACATCATATGCCATTTAAAAAGGGCTGCCCCAAATTATGCACTTTGAAGTACTTCTAATTTATTAGTAGGACAATGTGTTTTGCAACAATCAGCCATGGGTAATAGTGGTAGTAGGAAGGTGCTGCCATTAAAGGGTACTCAGTCTGTCAGTAATATCATAACAAGTTATTGGCTATTGTTTGGGTATGTTAGGCATGTATTTCAATGCAGATACCACCACGTATTTTGAGAAATTTTCGAATTGCTCTTAAGTTGACTTTCTCAGTAGTAAGTAGTTTGTCTTCATTGTCATAAGAAAATATTTGTAAATAGGGAGGCTGGAAACTTTATATATGTCACTATTCTGCAATCATCAGTTCACACCTAGAATATTACATCAGGTTCACAGAGATAGACCTTATTTAGCCCTGTTTAGTGACTATTCACACTGGTGGTGAAAAGTTTATAACCAATCATCACATTTATGACCTTCATAACTCTATACAGCAAAGCAAAGCTGAAGTAAGATCATACGTACGGTCACAGTTTCACTTAGCAACTGCTTTGCTGAACGACTAAGTTGCCAGTCCCAGTTATGATTGTTAAACAAAGATTACCTATATTAGGAAGAACATTTAGAAATTTGAGCTTGACCATAGGAGAGCAACCACTATAACGAAGGGCCTGGAAACAAACAAGAAGCAGAAGAGCTGGAGATGTTTTATGCTTCATCTGAAAAGGAAAGAGTTCAAGTGTTCTAATATTTGAAAAAGTGTCTTAAACACCCTCTAGGACAGAGGTCCCCAACCCCCAGGCCATGGCCCACTACCAGGCCTTGAACTTTCGGAACTGGGCCACTGAAGTGGCAGGCAAGTATGCATGCGTATGCACGTCTCCACTTGCATGAGGAGCAGGTGAGCGCATGTGCATGCATTCCATTTGTGCAAGTGGTGGTTGTGCATTCATGCAAATGGGTTGCATGCATACATGCATGCTTGCCCACCACACATACGGAATCATCCCCTCTCCCCACCCTGCCAGTCTGCAAAGCCAAAAAGGTTGGGTAACTCTAGGATATGAGTAGTCTTAAAGTTAATTGGTTATTTATAAATGACAAATAACCAATAATTGGTTATTTGAAGCACGCTAGCTGCTCTGAATACAATGTTTAAGAGACAGTATCAGAAAATTAAAAAATAGGGGAAAGAAAGTTGCTGTAATTTGCCTATGCTGGGTTATTATCTACTACTGTTTTTTGTGTTGGGCACTCAAGGCAAAGGATTTTGCTGCATGCCACCATTGATGGAATAACTTTAGACTTGCTATTGGCTTATAGAATGATCTGCCTGGAGAATTTCAGCATCCATGCTGAATTAGCAGAGCTGGAGCAGCTCAAGTTTTCCTGGCAACTACAACAATCACAGTTCTCTCTCAATTTTTTATTTTTCCAGTTTTGGCCAGACAATACTTTGGTTCAATGGAACAGGCGGCAGATGTTTAATTTGTAGTTTATCTATTATAATCATGGATCAGCAAATATTCTAACCAGTATATTCAACTATAGTATGTAATAAATGTTATAGGAACTGCTTAACTTATAAAATATTTCTTTCATAACTCAACTAGAATTGTGCTAGATTGTTGATAATTCAATCTCAATCTTCCTTACTGAATAAAACAATTAACGATATATTTATCCATCATTGTATGCCCTTTCCACAACAGGAGTGTTACTTATCCCTTATATATCATTTATAGCATGTACCATTAATGACGAAATAGTGCATGTCCTTTAGATTCAATTTCACCTTATGGCCAGAACAAAATTACTGTAAACCTGGAAAATTGTGGAATTTGCCTTCAAGGAAAACTGATGGGAGACATTAAACAGTGACCGAAGGCAATCTCTCTTCTGCAACGATTTTGGATATTTTCCTATAAATATCACACTCACTTTGAAGCTTTCTTTATACCAAGTAACATAAAAAATGAAGCAATCAAATATGACTTTTCTTTAGAAGTTTATATAATTTACCAGCTTACTTCCAGTGATACTATAAACTGCAATGGAATATCATAGAAATTGATTGTTTTCATACACAAATGGATTATTACATTTATTTCCTTATCATGGTAGGCAACTTTTTGCAGAGAATTAGATCTGCAGCAATTATGACACTCCACAGGTAAGAGACCTGTTAAGATGATAGGTAGCTAATCAATTCCAATAAATTCCAGAATACTTCAGGGATTGATCCAGGTAATCCTGTTGAAGACCTGGTAACCCAGAGGAACATTTAAAAACCCAGGCAGTTAATATAATCTCATATAAGCATTTTCCTTCCCATGATATATATTCATTTGAGAGCAAATTAGGAGCTGACAAAACACAGGTGGAAGAAAATCTGTCTTGAATCTGATTGATGATAAATAACAGCAGTGAAAGAATTTTTTTTAAAAAAGAATGTTCTCCTGCACAATTCCATCTACACTTAAAGGAGTTTTTAAAAAAAATGTTTATAAGGTTTCCAAGACCTGGCCCAGTAGAAAATCATTTGAAATTTTAGTAGCTTTCTGTGACATCCTTGCAAGGGACTTCGAAGACAACAGATGGTAAATCCCATTCATCAGGTTTATAAATTTCTTAAACAAGTTGTTGAGGTTACTAAGTTTCCAAATTAATTGATTGCCTTTCAAATGTTAAGGTTTAAAATGTTCAGGCAAATACAGTACCTATTTGATTCTTTATGCTCATAGCTTGTAGAAAGAGGATATTTTTAATCAAAACAACAACAGTTCTTACTCTTAGAAAATGGGCAAATGTTTAAGCTACTACCTAAAAATGTTGGCCTCATACTTTACTCATTGTTGAGAGACTTAAAGCTTCCCAAATTATACAGGGTATATGATTGTATCCCAAAATGTACTGGACTGTATTCCAAAATGTATTGGACTGGTTAAAGTTTAGTTTTGTTGGCAGATTTATTAAGAAAAAAAGATGAAACAGAAATCTTGCAGCTGACTACACTACAGAAGCTGAAAAACTGAATGAAGCATCCTCAATACTTGGAGGTATATAAACAAGTTTTAATAATTTTTTAATTTCATCATACATATTTTATAAACAGAGTGTTGACCGGGTCACATCTTATACATTTTATATATCTTAATTTTTATAATCTATTCCAATCTTCCTGCTTTTTCCCAATTCATCCCTTTTATATAATTCTTTCTCACAAATTCATTATTTTTCACCATATCTTGTTATTTCATCTCTTTTCCCCCCAAGTACATTTTACATATTTCCAATTTCAGCCATAATATTCTTTTTTCATATTTATCTTATCTTAATCTCTTCTTAATACGTAATACGTAAACAGTATCACTATCTGTCCTTTAATTCCTAATTTAAATCATTTAAAGCCTTTTAAATGATTTTAAAGTGGGGTGTTTTTAAATTTCTGGGCCAAATTTAGATATTCTTTTTAATTGGTTTTTAATTGTTTATATTATGTGTTTCTTACTTGGCTGTACACCGCCCTGAGTCCCCAGGGAGAAGGGCGGTATAGAAATCTAAAAATAAATAAATAAATAAATAAAATAAATAATTTAGTTTAATAATTCACATCTGCCCTACCTCATACCTCACTTTTCTTCACATGCTGAAGTAAAGTTAGAGCACTATATTTTGTCTATCACAACCTAAATTGAAGAAAATCCACTGAGTTTGCAAACACTGAGTTTGCAAACAGCTACTAAATGCTTTGAAACTACCCATACCAGCTCAGTAATTTTGAAGTAATCAATACTTTAAATCTTGATTTTTTTTTTCAGTGAGGTGATTTAAATAGTTTGGTTGAACAAAACCATTCTTGTAAATATTTGTTTATTTTATTATGTATTTTAATTAATGTATTTTTATTGTGAATTTATTAATTATTCAAATGAATTTCAAACCAGCCTGACAAAATTCTTTTTGGTTTGTTAACATACATGTAAAAAAATAAATAGCTAGTGTTGGTGGCCATATGCCTTTGTTGCAATGCTATTGAATAAAAGCAATTAGAAGCCACTGCTTTCATTAGTTGCTTGCAAACTTGCAAATGCTTAGATCCAGTGGGAAACAACACATTTGAAAGCATAAGTTAAAGAATTAATATATATTACACTGAAGTTATAACCCTGTAAAAAGCAATGTATATTTTGGATTGAATATTGCAAAGAGAAGCATAGCAAAAGAAAGATTAAAGAAGTTACTGAAAGGAGCATGTATATTGGACACATCTTAGGTATCATCAAGTTACATATGTTATAAATAATGGACTTTTGCAGTGCCTGAGTGCATTCTTCCATCTTTTATAATTATAGGACAATGGATCAAGCTCGTAGTTGGAGACAGAGGTTTTTGGTAAGCGTAGCAGCAGAATTAGGCAGAAGCACACTGAGTTAAAGAGAATGTGCTAATGAGCTATAAAATCATACTTTTCAAAAGGATACTAATTCAACACATGTGTATTTCTTGAATTCAAATGGATTGTAAGAGAAACTGAGCTGTGTGGAATGATGCAGTAGAAAGTAAAGAATGGAGTAAAAATGGAACAACAAGGGAGTAAACCAAATGCACCAGGATGATTGATACATCAAATGTCAACAATCTGTTTAAAAGACAACAATGGAAACTAGCCTTATTTCTCTGGTGTAAAGCAAATAGTCCTTTAGCTTAAATATAAACAACAAACTTATTTTCCCTGTCAGTTATTGAAATTACATTATTGTGAGGCTGCACCAGACCCACAATTCTCTCAAACACCAAATAAATTTGGAATTTCAAGGTGGATCTGGATCCAAACCTTTCATCTACCCTGTCTGCAGTGGGTTTTCAGACCCAGACATGCCTAAGAAAAGTTCTATTCAAAATTCAGATAGGATTTATATTTCCCAGGGCTATGGGTAATGAACAAGATCTGATTTGGCATCTGGTACTGGCTCTGTCTAGGTGAATAATTAGGCATGTATGCCTTTTATATTTCTCTGAAACCTTTTCTTTAAATGAAGTGCAGCCTTCGTGTGATTTAAATTCATTGTATTCAAAAGCATTGTAATGCTTTTCTAGCTTTATACTGATTTCACACTATTAAGTAAAGTATATTCTGTCCATTAGCTTTAAATTATTTAATTTAATTTTTAAAAAATAGATACAAGGCAAGTACACTATATTAAGTGTTTGACCAGATAGTTTCATGATATAACATCTTAAGCATTAGGATTAACTCCTTGCGATTAAACACCCTAAAATTGGTTTTAACAAAATCAGTTAACATTTCTTTGTGTGCAACACAAAGAAAATATGGAAAAATATCAAATGTAATCAAATATGAAACTTGATTTCAAGTGTTGGAGGACAATGTAATAATATCTATTTAGGTTGCTGCTGATCAGGATTAATGTAACAGAATAGGACAGTTTTTGGTCATATTTCTCATTACTCCAGATCTGCCCATTATTCCAGATATCTGTTCCTTATTAAATATGGTGGACAACTGAAGTTGAAGAGATTTTATTAATTTATACTACCAGTGTCTGTAGTAATCAGGCAACAAATAAATGTAATTAATTATGTAGTTGGTCACGCAGTCCGCCAAATGTTCTGACTTAATTTTCATGTTTACTCACCTATTGAAGCCTTCCTAAGGATCTGAGATAGGCAGATGTTGTTGCTTGATGAAGTTAGAGGCATTATCACAGGATGTAAACTGTGCTGCCTTTTGTAATTGACTGATGGTGATTTTGTCAATGCTGATGGGGTGTTCAAATGGTTCTTCAGAAGTTTTGGGATTGTGCCTATTACTAATATTGTTATTATGTAAATCTCTAAGAAAATTCCTAAATTTTGTTTCACTGAAATTTTAATTGGAAGCCAACAGGAATAAGGTTACTTTGGCTTGGACTTGCTTGTACACAAATACACATGCACACAAAAAATATGTATTTTTATTTTGTCTCTGACAATTAAAAAAGACATAAGATACTGTTTTGTGATTTGATTCATTCATATAAAGAAGAAACCCCCAGTTTAATAAAAATTCTCCCCTCCAGTTTCTACTACAGCAGTAATTTAAACTTATATAGGAAGAAAATTCTGCATTTGTGATATAATTTTCATTGATTTTTGTATGCAGAAAATCAGGTTAGAAAGAAGAAAAGCTAATATAACTGAAAGACAAAAATAAACACTTTTAAAAAAAGGAAATACAAAAAAATAACATAAAAACTCTATTTTTAAAACTTGACATAAACAATGCATGTTATAAAATTCTTCAGATTAATAAATTATAAACATTTGCTATGTTGTTCAAATTAACATCTTGAAAATTTTATTTCTCATCTAAGCACATCATTAACATAACACATATTGGTTGTTAGGGGCAGAAATGGGAGGAGGAAACACAATATTCCTACCTTGAGCTCATGAAGGAAAATTGAGATATAAATCTAATAAGGAAAAATTTATTACCAGAGTTGCCTGAATGATGAAGTTATTTTGTATTGCTTTCTTTCCACCATTCTTATTGCTTCAGTATTATATTTTATAATGGGTTTCTCTACACATAGTTCTGAAAATGGAAGTTGGAAACTAGAATTCTAGTACATAATCTTAATTATGGATTTCCTGTCTGGCCTCTCTCAGAGGGTCAGATTAGGTAATTATATCTCTTCAGCCCTTATTCTTAACACTGGTAAACCACTGTTGTGGCCCGCTAGTGGCCAGCAGAGTTGGCAGCAGAGTCAGACAGTGAGGAGGTTGGGGAGGAACTTAAGCCAGTCCTGGGGGTTGGGGAAAGCTCGGATGAGGGCTCTGCATTGGAGGCAGAGAGAGGGCCAAGGCCATCTGATAGTTTTATGCAGCCTCCAGAGTCTGACATCAGCAAGGCAGAAGAACAGCGGGACCTGTTTTCCAGTGTGGGCATGCGCAGAGCTGCCAGAAGACAAGAACAATTAAAAACAGGGTTGACTTGGGAGTAAGGCTTGGAAATGATTGGCTCCTCCCATAAGACATAAAAGAAGAGCGAAAGGGGCCTGAGCTTTTACAGGAAGCAATTAGTTCATTTGGTCAATTCAAGATTTGAAAATTCTGTTTGTGACCCTGTACCAAGTTTGGCCTTGCCCTGTGTCTGAAAATTAGCTTTCTGTGGCAGTGTTCCATGTGAAATAGGTGGGTGTTGATAACCTTCCTCTGAAAGACTGTTTATCAAGCCTTACGGACTGTAAATGAAAGTAATTTACAGTCATATAAATAAAAGAGGTTTTGCAGGACTAAGACTTTGCTTCATGCTTTCTAAGGAAGCCTAGGTCAGAACAACCACAGGGTTGCGTGTTGGGTCCCTTACTCTATACTCTTTATGTGCATGACTGCATTCCCACTCACGCTAGTAATACTATTACTAAATTTGCAAATGATAAACAGTGGTGGGATTCATCTCCAGGGGGAATGAGTCTGCCTATTTGAGATGAGGTGGACCGGTTGCTTTCGTGGTGTGGAAACAATAACTTGGTCCTTAACACCAATAAGATCAAGGAACTTATAGAGGACTATAGAAGGAATAGATCAGACATCCAGCTCTTGCTTAGGATACCGAGTGGAGCAAGTGGCCAGTTTTAAGTTTCTGGGGTTTCCATGGGGTTTAAGTTTCCATAAAAGAGGACCTGACCTGGAGCACTCACATTGCAACACTGGTCAAAATGGCCCAGCAGAAAAAGATTATACTACTGAGACTGCTCAGGAAACAACAACTGAATGAAAAACTGCTGGTGACCTTTTACTGCTGCACCATAGAGAGTATTTTAACTTACTGCACCTGTGTATGGTTTGCCAATTTCACAATGGCAGGTAGGACAGCATTCCAGAGGGTTAACATCATTGCCCAGAGGATCATTGGTTGCTCTCTCCCCTCCTTGGAAGAACTTTATAGCTCCCGCTGCCTTAAGAAAGTTCGAAACATTCTTAAAGATCCATCACTTCCTCGTCACCCTTTTTTTTGAACTATTACCATCTGGCAGATGATACAGGATAATAAAAACAAGGACAAATAGGCTGAAAAACAGCTTCTATCCCAGTGCAATAACTATACTGAATTCTACTGTATAGTGCAATATTGATGCAATATCGGTTTTCAATTCAATTGTGTAGAATGTGAAGGATGTGTGTTTGTGTTTTATTTTTATAATTATAATGTACACTGAAGATGGCATTTAATTTCATTGTATGAGGTGCAATGATAATAAACTAAACTAAACTAAACTAAACTAAACTAAACTAAACTAAACTA
>WNWU01000007.1:13622887-13659570 GCA_012654045.1 Ptyas mucosa | reverse complement strand
TAAACTAAACTAAACTAAACTAAACTAAACTAAACTAAACTAAACTAAACTAAACTAAACTAAACTAAACTAAACTAAACTAAACTACTAAACTAATTATTTTTAACTATGAGACCATCGCTCTTTTTTTTTTCACAGCAAGCTTCTTTGATTTCTTCCAGTCTTTTTTGGTATGCCTTTATTATTTCTCAATGGTTAGCCTGGAAGATTTTTAATCTTATAATACCAGGATACATCGAGAATATAGTACCATTAGATTTAATGAATATGGTTGACTAGAAACAATTATTTAATAAATGGAAGCTGTAGACCATTGTTTGATTTTATTTCATCATCAACCTTTCAGGTTTCTATGATCTCTGATTAATCTTCCAAATATTTCATAAATCCACACAAATTGAGCTTCTCAATATTGTAAAAGTCTAACTTTTCCAATGGGTACATTTAGAAATAACAATTGTATTAAAAATAAGACATGGTAGACACAAAATATGCTGATACAAGCAATTGGGCACACAAAATCCTCCCTCCCTCCCTCCCTCCCTTCCAAAGCTAACTAGAGTCTTTACTTTTCTCTGGAAGCTCTGACTATTTTTAGAAAAAAAATAAGATAACATTTGATGAAAAACTGGGAAGTAGATTAAATCAGTGAAATGGAATGTTTAGTTCATTTGGCATTTAACAGACCTGCATTGAAAAATCACCTTTGTAACAATAATGTCTCACACAGCAGTAACTATGCTCTGCTTGCTTTTGTGCAGGCATGCCTACACTATCATAGCACATCTGAAAAGCCAAATTTGGAATTGAGGAAAAAAAAAACAGCAAGGCAGAGAAATATATACTTACTGAGTAATATAATGGGGAATATTCTACTTCACAACCCTCTGTTTTTCCCTCCCCCTGCATCTTCACACACACAAACACACACACACACATGTATGTGCTCATGTCTTTGTATAATTTTAAAAATAGAATTCATTGTTAAATAGGTTGACAACAATTTTCTGAACTCTTTGGACTGAGGGCATGAAAAAGACTTGTACAGGTTTGTTCTTAAAGTCATTGTTAATGACTTCATGTTCTTAATGTCATCCTAGGGGAATATAGCATAAAGCAATGTCAAATTTTCTACAGCAGTCCTTTTTCTCATGAGAATAAGTCCATCTGGAGCTTTGGACCATGTGGTCTTTGATAAATCATCAGGAAACCTCACCAATGATTTCTGTTGCCAGCAGAAAGATTTCAAATATCCACTAATCGCACCTCTAAGACAATAAAGTGCCATATGCATCGGATCTGTTTCAAAACTGCTGATGCTTCACATTCATTCCAGAAACTTGAATTCAACCCTGAAACAGCAATGCGGTGCAACATTTTATTCTTCTGAGGTAATGTCTTTTTGGAGGATTTTTTAAAAAGTATGATTCTTAGATCATAATGTTAATACATCTTGCTGCAATCTTTGTTTTAAAAAGAAAATTAGTTTTTAGTAAATACAATAAGACATCTGTCGAATGCTGAACTATCATAAAAGGCTCTACAGAATTCAAGGCACTTTTCTCTTAAAAAGCTGGAAAGGTTTTCTTTTTCTTTTAACGAAATAATAAATGAATGAAATAAAAATGATATAAAGAAAAAGATGTAATGTAGTAAAAATGAAAAAGACTCATGTGATATTAATATATATCTAGCTCAGTCTTTTATTTTTTAAATTAAATTTAACCCATATAAAACCAGACTGCTGTAACTCTTAGTTTTTTGCAATATAAAGATATTTTATAAAATGACAAGGAACCTTTTTGGCATCTGATATGGTATTTTCCTTCCACCTGCATGGGATGATTATTTTAGCAACCCCCAGGTTCAATAGAATAAGATTTCCAAATGTCAAATTCCAAAAATATGAAGTGTAGTTCAGTGTTACATTGATATCTTTAACAACTTTATTTCCCCCCAAAATTGTGTTAACATATACAATTATTTGAAACCAAGAAGGAGCCATAAAAACAAAGTTGAAATAAAAACAGTTGAAACAACTTAAGCAATTCTATGTTTTATTCATATTATTTATGTAGGTACATATGTTATATTTTGTAGGGCCATTTCTGCTATAATATCTTGCAAAAGGAGAATATAATGATAAAAAAATTATTATTGTAACATATTATAACACATTGCTAGATAAATATTTTATAAATTATGAGATGTCTCATTCTTTTGATATAGATTTGTTTTTTGAAATTATGTTACAATTAAGAAACAGTTCTTACCTGTCTGCCTCCTTTCATATTAAGTGATCTAATTTCTTTTCTAGTAGTAAACATTGAGATTTCCAGTTTTATTTTGAAGGAGCAACCAGATGAGCATTTCTAAATCTTTCCATCATGGGCAAAGGAAAAATATTGAAGTAACTAGGTCACGGGTGTGAAACTCGATCGCATCACATGACGTATTGCAACATTTTTTGCCTTTGTGGAGCTGGTGTGGGCTTGGCCTGCGTGTGATGCATTCAACCCATGGGCCACCAGTTTGACGCTCCTAGTTTAGGTGATCTTCAGGGTAGTTCATATAAAGTGCATTACAGTTGTCCAAATGGGAAATGAGCTTCCACAAGCAGGCCAGTGGTGGGTTGCCCCCTGTTCGCACCGGTTCTATAGAACCGGTAGTAAAACTGGTGGGAGGCTCCGCCCACCAACCCCGATGTCATCAAAATGTTTGCACTTGTGCAGAAGAGTGCGCACACGCACAAGCAAAGCATTTACGCGCAGGCGGCCCCGTTGCAAACCTGTAGTAAAGGTAAGTAGAACCCACCCCTGGAGCAGGACCCCAGTCCTGGAATGTGTGCAGTTGGTATATAAGTTGAATGTGTACAACTATTTTTTCCTAAAAAGAAAAATAATATACAATGTGGATTTTAAAAGGCAAATGAATAAATGGAAGATAGGAAGTGGCCTACAAATGCCAGCAGTAAGACAGTCTTTGCTCTCAAGCTTACAATTGAAGAAAAAAGTAAGAGAATAAAGGTGGAAAAGCAAATCCAACCATTAGACCTTAGGGTTACAGTTATTATTATGAAAATGTCACATTCTCCTACCTTTGCAGGTGGTAGATGAGAGGGGAGAATATGTATCTGTGCAATTTTAAATAATGTGTATATATGGGCTAATCTACTGTAGAGAGACATTTGTCATATACGTTGCCTTTTCAGTTAATCTTAGACTAGCTTTAGGAATACACCATAACAATTCAATTAAAATCGCATATGGATTAACTACCTATTCAAATTTTCCTCCTTCATCTGTTCTTATATTTGAAATAAATATTTTGCTTTAGAACTTAAATATAGACATCATTACAAGTTCTCTATAAATAGTTAACATAAAAGGAGTACATAAGATGTTAAAGTTTTTCGGCCTTAGAAAGTCAGATATTACATTCAAAATTCCCCCCTTTTTTCCTATTAAAAGTCAGATTTACATTACAAATAAATTTGCTTTGAATGCTTCCGGTGCACAAAAATCTAAAAATTCTTCATGGCAATATTAATTTACCCATTCAATATTTTTTTTTGTCATTTATGAATGTTCCTAACATATTTTACACACTCGAAATATTTGCAAATTAGCATGGGAATCCAAACTAAAATTTGCTTTCCTTTTTATTTATATCAATTAGTAACCCAGAATTCAAAAAAACTGATAACCATTAAAAGTTGAGGGTTTTTTTTTCTTCTTTTGTTTAATTGTGCCTAATTCTCAGAGACTGCCTGGACAAGTCCCTGCATTTTTTGTGGCAAGAATTTTCAGAAGTGGCTTGCCATTGCCTCCTTCCTAGGGCTGAGAGAAAGTGACTGGCCTATGACTTCATATTCAAGGTGGGACTAGAATTTGTGGTCTCCTAGACTGACTGCTATACAACGTGGCTCAAGTTGATTTAATAAAACCCAAATAAATCTTATCTCATTAAACTCTTAAACATTATCTGCAAACTAAGTGCAAAACATCTGTACTGGAAACCAGAATGGATCAAAAAGAAATTAATTGCTGTAAAACAGGAAAGATTTTAAAAGTGAAGAAGAACTGTGTATCTTTGTATAATCTTCCATTACCCAATAAGAAATATGTCAGTATTCCTAAAAGCATTCTTCATGTCAGAATTACTGATTTCAAAGTCATTTTTATTTAATTCCAAGGCCTAAAGAGCGGGAAACTGAGGATATTGGTTGTTGATTATTGTCTGGAGAATTAATTAAAGCTTCCATCACAATAAGATATGGTTACAGTGGTCACGAATCTGCCAGTATACCAACACTGAGAGTTAGAACACCAGGGTATATTTTGGTCCTCTTAACCACTACATGAACCTTCAGTTAAACTGTTTTACTATGCAAAACCTCCCACACACTTAAGTTTGAAAACAAAACCTAGCACTCTTGCTATACATGGATAATATCCAATCTGCTGTAGGAGAGAAACAGATCTGAAGTTGAGGTAAGTGCTACAAGCATATTTTATCCAAGTTGAAATCAACTACCAGAAAACTGAAACCTTGGTCTTGGCACTGATTCAGTAATGTTGTATTCACAGACCACACTGTCCCTGGTCTGCTTTCTCATCCACCCCCTTATTCCTTCTCTTTCCTAAAATTCCATTTTATTTAATCAGTTTGAAAGTTTAGATATGTAGATAGATTGATAGAAATGGAGAATAGATGGTATTTATCATAGACATATTCAAAACGCTTAGTGTTAGTTATATTCACATCTAATTTCCACCGTTAAAATTAACTCTTTCAAAATTCTTCAGGGGATTCATTCAAGTTCTTAAATATATTTCCCAAGTCATTTTGTGACTTGAGGCTGAAATTGTATAGGTGAGACATGATTTGGATCACATGATTTAAATTATTGCTTAAAACTGAATTTAACCTCTGTGGATTTGACTTGATAGATTTTTATCAAATTCTCAGAGAGAAAATAGAATTTGACAGGGTAGGCTCATTAAAGAAAGGAAAAGGAGAAGAGAAAGGAAGTGCCAAAGACGGGGGAAATGACTGGATGCTTCTGCTGATTGTTTCCTAAGGGCATTTAATTTACTTCTGAGTTCTGCTGGCAGAAGAGGTAAAAATAGTGGAAATTTTAGAAAAAAAATATCCACATCTTTCAAGAGCACCACTTTCAACAATTTTAGATATGTACTAGGTGATATTCCAAGGACATAAATCCCCAGGCCACATGGAAATTGCTAAAGAAAGTGTTTGGTTCTACCTGCTTTAAAATTGTATTTTGCAGCTTATTGGATAAAAAATTGGGTGATATTGAGAAACAGAATGTTATTGGAAGGGCAAGATTTGAGATTTGAATGGCACAGCTATTTCTGGTATAACGAAACTAAGGTTAATGTTGATTTTAAAAAAATCAATGTGCCTTATTGAGAATATAGAATAAATATAATTATATGTTGTATCAAAAAATGTTAATGGCTATCACCGCAAGAAGCACTCTATAGAAGAGAAATTATAACTAAACCTAAACGGTAACATGGTAATATACTGGAATTATTATATAGACAGAATTAGTTGTCTCTTGAAATAGATTATCTAAACTTTTCCCATTGTGTGATCATAGGTCATTCAATTTTTTTTTCTTTTAATGACTCTGTAAACCTTTGCATCAAGGGCAACTGAAGAGAACCTGAGTATTTACTGGCCGGATACCCTTTCTGACACCTATGCGAAGTTTACGGCAGAACTCATTGTTCCCAGAGAGAGAAATATCTGCTGCTGCCTAGAATCAAACCACCTGATTGTGAGGCAAAAGCTCTATCTCTAGGCCACCACACCACTTGATCATAGGTCATTCAATGATAGGTTACAATCTACATTTGTGCTAATTCATTGACACAAGCATTTTTTTTTTTACAATTGTACTTCTAAAATAAATATGATCTGTAATTTTTGGAGAGGTTATTATGAATATATATACATACACATATACAATAAAATCATATAAAAGACATATAATTAAAACCAATGAGAAACAGGATGAAGAATAAAATAAGAACAAAGTAAAAAGACAAGGCAAAGAAATGCCCTCAAGCCAGAAGTCAACTCCAGCATTGAATACCACTCTGAGCAAGTGAAATAAAGAAAATTGAATATAAATTTAGTTTGCAGATGTTTTAAATGTCTTCTGATGAAATTGTTTGTAAATTGGTAATTACTAGATATGTTGGGAAACTTAGTAAAATAGGGAATGTCACATGAGGTGTGGTTAAGTTTACAAGCTGAATGAATAAAATAAAGTATGTTCTAACTTAAGAGAACTGATTTGGTGTAATGAGTAAGGCATTAGTTTGGAAACCTGAGGGCTATGAGTTCTAGTGTCCCTTTAGGCACAAAGTCAGCTGGGCCTCTCCCAGTCTTAGAAAGAAGGCAATGGCAAGCCACTTACAAAATATATGTGATATGTGCATCCTTTCATCTTTGTATATAGGACAAGCCTCAGACCAGCAAGCCCCATATGTATTTCTGTTCTGAATGCATTTTCTCATTTTCCAATTTCCACACATACACACACTCACATATATACACACAAACACACACAGGTGACTCTAAAACACATCTTACATTTTGCATACTGCATTTTGCATATTGCATTTTACATACTAATGCATAATATCAGTAAGTGTTATATTAATAAATATGGCTTTTATTTTGCAAATAACAGGTGCATGTTTGCTTTATAATAACCTTCTTCATCTTAATGGTGTCCAGAAATGTTGGAACTACTACTTCAAAATTTCCAAGCAACATGGTTAGAGGGCATCAACTTGGAAAAAGCTGTTGTTCAGAAATACTGTTCTCACTACTATTGCCAGTAACTATCCCCTAATCTGAAGATGTGGCTTGTCCCATTTTAGGTTTAATTTCTTGACCTCTATCACCAATGCTATCTTGCCTAATTTGATAAATCTGTAGAACAGAAATTACCACAGTATAAAAATTTATCCCATATGTGGTTTGCTTTGGAGGCAGAGTTCTCATTCAACTTTAAAAGGAAAGAGAAAGTTTAGATTTCAGACTTAAATAATAATGTAAATTGGGCTATGTATGGTTTCAAAGTTCAACTATATCATGGAAATATAATAAAGGATTTCTTTCCCAGATTATATATATATATTAAATCCAATCATGGAATCCTGCATCATGTAAGAAGATTTTGCATATTCTAAGGTGCAGAAATAGGCAGTTTTATCGAACTCTGATCTTCAAACCAAATGCTAATGCTAGAACTGGCTGAAAACCAAAATACCCGCAGTCAAATTAAATGTTCCTATCTAAGGTGATAAATAGAAAATACATAACTGTAAAATATGGTTTATGTAAAACCATTCATAATCAGGCTATGATAGCTGGTTTTGTACTTGATATAACAAAGCAAGTGAAATAGCCTAGTTGTAGATAATTTGTTTTCTGTGTTTGGATATATACTGAGAAATCTTGTGTTAATCCTTTTTTTCCTTGTGGTTGTAAAAAATGCTAATATATTGAAGAAAGAGAAAAAATAACTAACTTAAAGATAGACCATATGGATCATATTGCCTGGTCTTACTTCTTCTTTAATATAAAACTAATTCAGAAGCTGAGAGTCAACAAAATTCATTAAGCCAACTGTTAGAGTTTATTGCACATGCTTCCAGAAATACATAATTACCTTTCTCTTAACTCTTTCTATGTACTAAATTATTAATGTGAGAGTTTCTAGATTGTTGAAAATATAATGTCATTTTTGAACCATAAGTGATTTGTGGAACCTGATTCAGGTTCTTCACAAAAGAAAAGTTCTTTTAAATTTATTACATCTCCTACACAGACATTCTTCTAAAAATATATTTGAGTGGATTGGGTAAATGTCCCCAAATTTTTTTCTATACAATTTAAGCTTTTACATGATAAGAAATGTATCTAGAATTTCTTCAAAGCTGAAGCAGTTTTTAAAATATGGGATACTATAATTGTCTGTTTTGAATTTCTTATAAATTTTAAATTTATTATAAAATTTTTTAAATTTCCACATTTATCTTTATTCTTAATTTAAGAAAAAACATATGCTTTGGTTTAATCATAGCAAAGGCCCATTCTCCATTGAAGGTGGAGACAGCAGCCAGACGTGGGTTGTGCTCATTGGTCAGAATGAGGGACTGAGCCTGTCAAATCAGTTAAATTCCGCCCCTGTTATTAGGGTCTCCCAGCTTTTTGCTCAGTCCGTCAGACTGGACAGGTGTGTGGATAGCTCGCTCTGACAGCTTTCAGCGTTTTTTTTCTTCATACCTGATTCTTCGGATTTGACATTGGGCTTTGTAGTTGACCATTCTTCTGTTTGCTGAAAATTCTCGATTTTTTTTTTTACCTCAAGATACCTCGACTGACAACCTGAGGCCTCATTGAAGCCATTTGTCTATTACATCGAACTGGTCAGTTTCTATATTTTAGTGGAGCTTTCCACTCCCGTGGCTGGCCCAAAGTCACCGGCTTTGCTGGTGGGGTCCTGCCTTTTGACTAGCGGCTTCTCTTTGTGGAATCCTGTGATTCCTACTGTCTTCGGGCAGCCATTTTGTAACCACCAGCCCCATAGCCTACTGTGGAGTTTTCATGCTCCCTGCCTCTTGCCGCTTGTCGGCTTTTCACCCAGGTGCAGTTTTTTCTTTCCCCTGCGAAATCCATAGACCGCCTCTCAGCTGATTAAGGCTAACTGCTGGCTTTGGAGTGGAGCCTTCACGCTCCCTGGATAGCCCCGCTTGTCGAGTCTTTGGCTCAAGTGAGGCTTCTCTCCAGAATTTTTGAGCTTGTAAGAGCATCAATGTTTTTAACTATGCAACATTAGGTAAATTAGAGTTGTTTGTGAGATGGGTGCCTATGGAAATTATATAAATAAACAAACAAGATTATATGATTCTATATCTTTTTCATTGTTTGGCTTTGAAGACTGTTTGGTGAGCCACTCAGCTAGATAGATTTGGAAACAGTACAGGTAAAGTAAAGTCTTTATTTTATTTAATATAAGTATTTATTAATTTTTAGGTTTATTTCTCATATAAAGTAATGATATGCAACCCAATCTTTTTACATATTGCCTTAAATATGTGATTGTCTTTGTTTGGGAATGCATTACTTTTATTTCCATTATTTTTATGGAAAAAATTGGTTTGGTAGTCATTGTTTTTGGTACTTGATTGCAACCCCCCTCCCCCGAGCCAATTAACAATGAATATCAAGGTAGCATGTATATTGCATCCAAACAGAAATATATAAATGGGTACTTTACAAAGGATAGTTGCTTATTGATATCTATTTCAACAAAATGATCTAATCCCATTCTCACCTACTGATACTAGTTATATGTACATTTGTTTGTGATATCTGAGAAAATATCAAACCTTCAAGAATTAAGCAAGTTCAAAATTACTTCTGAGATAAAATTGAAAGAACTTTTCAGAGAATTACACGACAATTGCTGTTGCAGCATTAAGATTAAATTGTTTATATTGTTAGAAATGCTTGAAAGCAAAGAACCATAACAGATCTTCAAAATGCTAAATAAGTGGTGACTGTAACCCTATAATCTGTAACCTTGAAATAAAGAAATAAAATTCAAACACACCATGCCCAAAGCACAGATATACAGTCAAGGCTATGGTTTTCTCAGTTTGTAACAAATGATTGTGAAAGCTAAATCATCAGAAAAGTTTAATGCATTAAACATTGATATCTTTGAACTATGACACTGGAGAATATTGTTGAGCACTTTCAGAACTTCAAAAAGAAGAAAAAATCCTACATTTGATGAAGTAAAACCAGACTTTTCTACTAGAAGCAAAATAAATATGTGAAGGCAAGTGGCGTTGACAATTGTAAACATTAAAAGTAATTTTTAAAAATATCACTGGAAGAAAGATGAGGAAACACTGTAATTGAGGGTAAAAGCTTGAGTTTAAAAAAAGCATTTACTGACAGATTATCCCAGTGATTACACTAAACCACAACAAGTAGCCTATACTTTTTAACTCTATGTAATACCTGGCATTTCTGGAAGTTATAGCTTGATCAATAAAGAAAATATCCTGTTAGAGAGGATAGACTAAAACATCCTGAATTTTCAGTAAAACAAAAGTGGAAGTGATAGAAAGAATAATATATTTTCTTTCTCATTATACTGTCAGTGTTTCTGCCCAGAAACATTGAGAACCATTAGACCAGGGATCCCTAAACCTGGGGCCAGGTCAGAGCCTATTTGAAACTGGGCCACTGGACAAATGGGCAAGGTCTCACACGTAAAGCACCACTTGTGCAGTGGAGAGAGCTTAACCTCACTCAAGCGGAGCTTTGCATATGAGTGCAAGTGCTTGCCGCTCACGCAAGTGGAGCTTCGCATATGAGCGCAAGCACTCTTCACTTGTGTGTGAAGTTCCATTTTTTTAAAAAAAATTGATTTATATGCCGCCCTTCTCCGGAGACTCAGGGCGGCTTACAATGCATTAAGCAATAGCCTTCATACTTTTGTATATTTATACAAAGTCAGCTTATTGCCCCCCACAATATGGGTCCTCATTTCACCTACCTTAGAAAGGATGGAAGGCTGAGTCAACCTTGAGCCTGGTGAGATTAGAACTTGCAGTAATTGCAGGCAGCTGAATGTTAATCAGTGCCTTAGTCTACTGCGTCACAGGCCCGTTATGTGTGAGTGGAGGACACATATGCACACTGCTCACACAAATGGAGCAGAGATGGGTTTCAGCAGGTTCTGACCAGTTCTGGAGAACCGGAAGCAGAAATTTTGAGTAGTTTGGACAACCGGTAGTAAAAATTCTGCCTGGCCCCGCCCCCATCTATTCTCTGCCTCCCAAGTCCCAAGCTGTTTCGGAGGAAATGGGGATTTTGCAGTAACCTTTCCCTGGATTGGGGTGGGAATGGAGATTTTACAGCATCCTAAAGATTAAATTAAGAATTGAGCATTTCATTAAATTATTGTTTTATGCTGAGTATTACATTAATCCTTTGTTTTACATTTTGATGATTCATAGCCATCAGCAAGATTAATACAATTCTGTGAATTTTATTTTATTTTTTATTGTATTATTTTTACCAGTATTGTAGTTCATATATAAACCTTATGTTTCGTTATATTGGTCAGTAGCTGCTTTAAGATGAAAAAAAATGACATTTGACAAGTGAACAAAATTCTTATCCAACTTTGCATTTCTGCTAAAAAATAATTCCCAGTGTTTCAGATTTTTCCATGGATTATGCTTTGTTCATGTTTATTTTTATTTTTGGTTCTCTACTGTACCTGAATTTAGAAAAATAGTTTCATAGTATTTAATGAGAAAATATTGCATTGTGCTGCCAGCAGAATATTTTCTGCTTACCGGCTGTGCAGCATATAACACACAATCACACTACTTTATTATACATAAGGAATAATTTATTTGCAGTTCTGCTCACGGAACAATTAAAACCAGTTCAGACTAGGTCCATAGAAGGTTACTGTACATATTACCATCAATAATGTATTAAGCTGACAAAGGCTTTTCCTGAAATTAAAGTTTCTATAGGCAATAAGGCCATCTATAGAAGCTGTTGAAGCCTCATTTGTTTTTCTTCTTGTCTGGATGTGGAAGAACTTAAAGTGAGTATTGTGAGTAGGCATGTAAGGTCTTATTCAACCTGAATTTGGCTAGTTACCACTTTAGAGAACATTCCCAACTGAATAAAATCTTCCAATATTTCAAAAATGAAGTCAGTGTAAATATAGAATATGACTGTTACTTTCACATCAGTGATATTACAACTATTTTTTTCTGAGTCCTCATGCTATAATACTCACTTGCCTATAATAAACAAAATTTTAAATGATAAAATAAGAAAGTTGCAGGAAGGAAGAAGACTGAGAAAAACTGAGATATGAGCCAAAACTAACTCCAGTAATATTTTTTCTTCCCTCAAACAGTATGGGGATGTTGGGAATTATACTTCAGAACATCTGGAAGGCACCATTTTCAGAAAGCTGATCTTGATGAAAGTTGGCAAATCCTGAATAATTATTTTTATAATATGCCATAGTAAATGTTGCCCAGGCATTGTGAAAACACAAAAGTAAGGCACTTTAACAAGAACATATTAATAGTTCTAGGTTGGATTATTTATTTATTTATTTATTTATTGG
Organism: Ptyas mucosa; assembly: GCA_012654045.1. Taxonomy (NCBI): domain Eukaryota; kingdom Metazoa; phylum Chordata; class Lepidosauria; order Squamata; family Colubridae; genus Ptyas; species Ptyas mucosa. Next base: position 13,647,344 of record WNWU01000007.1, on the reverse strand, counting down.
TTCAATTTATATGCTGCCCTTCTCCGGAGACTCAGGGTGGCTTACAATGTGTTAAGCAATAGCCTTATTAAAGTTTTTGTTTAAAAGAAGCTGTGAATAAATCGTATAATTGCAGTTGTTTTTACAGCACTGACAGTAACATCTAGTTGTTAACTTTAATATGCAATGTCTTACAATTAAAATGATTAAACAATCAAAATGGTAATGAAAAATAATTTTAAAGCATGTGCATTATAAAAAAAATACAATATAGACATCAGGAAAAAAAAACCTCTTGAGAAACTATATGCTATTTCCAGGCAACCTGTCCCTTGTTTGTAAATCTTTAGCATCCACTAATCAGAATAAAATATATGCTAATACAAAAAAATATGAAAAAGTGGCAATAGTTGTATCTGTTTCTATAACCCTATCTTCTATTATTTAAGTGGACCATATGTTTTGATTTTCCTTTATATTAATCCAAGTATATTTCAGAACATAAAGACAAAATATTATAAAATATCAAACATGACTTTAACTTTAGTTTCAGATTAGATTGGTATCAAATAATAACCATAGCATAAAGTGACTTTAATAGAATTTCTGGAGTGCTTATCTGCATGTAAAATATAAAAATCTCCACTGGCTTTCTGATGTGTTTATGAGAATTACAGCTAGTTGTTTTTATCAAAGATATGTGATCAATGCAATTTCCTGCTCAAGCAGGAAACCCTATACCATTTCAGACAAATGGTGCTAGAAAACACTGGAGGTTTTAAAGAAGAGATTGGTTGTCCAATCTCTTCTTTAAAACCTCCAGTGTTTTCTAGCACTCACAACTTCTAGAGGCAAATCATTCCACTGATTAATTTTTCTATCAGGAAATTTCTTCTTAGTTCTACATTGATTCTTTTCTTGATTGGTTGTCATATATTGCTTCCTGTCCCGCCCTCAAATGCTTTGGCGAATAGGTTGACCCCTCTTTTTTGTAGCAACCCCTCAAATATTGGAACACTGCTATCATGTCACCCCTAGTCCTTCTTTTCATTAAACTAGACATAGCAATTCCTGCAACCATTCTGCATTGAGCCGCAGTGGTTAGAATGCAGTACTGCAGACTACTGCTGATCACCGGCTGCCAGTTTGGCAGATTGAATCTCACCAGGCTCAAGGTTGACTCAGCCTTCCATTCTTCTGAGGTTGGTAAAATGAGGATCAAGATTGTTGGGGGCAATGTGCTGACTCTGTAAACTGCTTAGAGAGGGCGGTAAAGCACTGTGAAGCAGTATATAAGTGCTATTGCTATTGCTATAAGTTTTAGCCTTATAATTCATGGCTGAATTATGGCTGGCTTAGGAATTTTGGGATTTGAAGTCCACAGGTTGTAAAGGGGCCATTGTTGCCCACCTTGGTCAAAGGTCAAAGGTGATCATGTACTTATCTGTTTTGCAGTTGCCAAAGTTTCCCCCTCTGAGTTTTCAGAGGCAAATTCCCCTTCTCTTTTGAAAAATTAGGCACAAGTCCTTTAAATCTTACCATAATGTTTTAAACCAAACAAATATTCTTATTACAAAACTCAATGCCTTCAAAATGTGTTGAAAATTCAATTCCCACCACCAGAGATATTAGAACATTACTATCAGATTCTGTAGAGCTCAGATGCCATAGATCATTGTCACCATCATGCTGTTTCTGTCCAGTGTTGCCATTCATGCATATACTGTACTATTCTCTTCATTTCTTACAAGATTTACGTCCCATATATTGTTGGGAACATCATGAAGCTCAGATCTGCACTGATCTGAGTTCCATATGAAAGAATTAATTCATGGATTATGACATATCAAGCATTTAAGCAGAAATTTCTTACTAGTTTCAATTTTTACTATGTTATGAAATATGTATAATTCTGCAGAAATATTGGGAATGTAAGACAAAGTCACATCTGAAACTAGCTTTACTCTCTGATGTGATTCTATTGATTTTGCCTTTTATGTATGTGGAACATACTGTTGGATTATATTAGGAGTGAAATGACTTTTTCTCCTTCCCAGTGAACAAAAACAATGGCTCATCATTATTCGAAATAGCTTGTTTAGAGTAGGCCTCATTTTATACCCAAGTGTTTTTTTTCTTCCTTTCAAATGCTTTCCCTTCTGCTTTCAATGCAGCAAATCATTTGTCTTAAATCCTCTGCCATGAATCCCAACAACGTCCTGTGTGCAAAAAACATTAACCTTGTGACACTCCGAGATGCCTAAGCAGCTGAGACTTTGTATCCCACACTTTGCATCCTTTATCTCCCATTTGGCCCATGTCAGATTGAGAGATATGGGAACGTCTGAAGCAGCGTATAAAATTGCTTCACTTTTTTTCTGCTGCTTGGCGGGTTGGATGAAATCACTTTACGGAACATTCAGAAAGAACAGCCATTGTGATGCTGATGGGCTGCTCTTGTACCATTAGCTTTCTGAGGGGATAAATATAAACTTTAACTTTAATCTTTCAATGCAAATAGTCAAATATAAGTAAATAAACCACAGGCAGTCAAGAGGGAGTGAAACCAAGTGAAATAATCATGGTGTTGTTGAAAACATCTCCTCCCCTCCCCTCTCTCTCTCATGTATGTATACGTGTGTGTGTATGCATATATATACAGTATATCCCTAGATTCATATGTGTATATATACTGTATGTATATATATTCATGTTTTTGTTTAAAAAAACCCATCTTTATTATTATTATTCTCTCTCTCCTCCAATCTTCCCCACCATGAAGAGATGGACAGGCCTTGGCTCAGAAATTATCTATACCTACTAGTTAAAGAAACTAACAGCACTACATGAATACCTAGCAACACAAACAAACCAGTTGATATCAGCAGGTTCTCATGCAGACTGACTAACACAAGGGAGAACAGTGATAACCATGAAAGGTTCTCACAAGGGAACAGCATGAATCAATTACTGATCAATTATCTGAATCCCTACATGTAAAAACTACCAGACATCACAGCCAACAAACTACAAGATCAAATGGGCTAGTACATAAACATAGTTCAGAAAGGGATTAAAAACAACACCAGTTTCTCACAAATGGAGCAGTTGCCCAAGATTCAAGGTTTATATAGACTAATCTGAATACAGCCTGAATTTAGGAAAATCTATGACAAAATGCCATACACATGGATCTGTGAATTTGGAGTAGCTCAATATGGAGCTATACAAAGGACCCTAAGAACTCAAGAACTCAATGGGACTATGGAAGTCAACACTGCGAGTCAATTCAAGTCAAAGCAAGTAGCTGGCATTGTGTGCAGGAACATTTGCACACAGTGTGAGCTAGACCTTCCCAACTCTAGATTAGAGATTCAACTGAAGGTTATGGAGAATAAAAATGCTAAGATTCCATGGGACTTCCAGATCCAGATAGACAGGCAGGTGCTGGCCAATATACCAGACATTGTGATTGTAGACAAGGAGCAGAAGATAATGGTGGTGATAGATGTAGTGATGTCAAGTGACAAGAACATCAGGAAGAAGGAGTATGAAAAGTACTAGGGCCTAAAGGAGAAATTAGAGAAGATGTGGAAAGTAAGGACCAAAGAAGTTTCTAGTGGTGAAAGGCACACTTGAGTTGTGATTCATGAACTGAGACAGAAATGATATCAGAGCTGTCTATCCAGAATAGTGCAGTGTTAGGAACAACAAAGATACTGTGCAGAACCCTCAAATTCCCAGGCTCTTGGTAGACGACCTGAGATTGAGGAAGACACATACCACCCATAAGGTCAGAACACAATTCATTTTTTCCAGATTTTTAAAAAAGATGTTTAAGTTTTAACAATAAAAAGTTATTGTTTTTATAAATATCTCAAATTGGCAAACATATCTAATACTTCTTGGTTTTCCTATTTCCCCCACAGGAACTATATTGTCAGGTGAGTTGGGATGAGAAAGAGAGAGACTGGTCCAAAGTCACCCAGTTGGATTTCATGCTCTCCTTGTTTCTAGCCTGGAGCCTTTAATACTGCACAAAGCTGGTTCTCTCACTTTATGAAATAAAGCATTTTTAAAAAGTTTACTAGATAAAGAATTTCTGTGATAAATTAAATTTGTACTTAATTCTTTTGTCTAGAACAAAAAAAAATTCCTTGCTATAAACTTCCAAGTATTGCCTACTTAATTTCCTGGGCATAATTCTCTCCATTTTTTTTGTTGGTGAATAATTTTCTATGATATTCTTTGCATTCTTACATTATAAAAAATATTCTATGACTTTGAAAAGCTGTACCACTTATGTAAAACACACAACCTGTTATGTATGTATCTATTTTGAGCGGGAGTTTCAAATGGAACAGTGTTTTGTGATTGGTTGACAGTTACTGTTGGAAGTGTATATAAGGAGGGCTGCTGCCTGTGTTTCTTTGCTGAAGTCTCACCCTGAATTAAAGAGCTGTTGTCACTAGCTTGTTTGTGCCTCTCGTTATTCCCGCGCTTTAACATTGGCGACGAAGGTGGGATCGAGGCTACAAGAAGCAAATCAAAAAGAGCTCTGAGTTCAGCCAGGGTGACGAAGCGGGCAACAGAAGACATATTGCAATGTCTGCCTACGTACTACCCAAGCCCTTCGATCCAACCCGTGAAAAATGGGGATCGTATATGACCAGGTTCGAGTGTTCCCTCAAAGCTAGCGAGATGCAAGGATTCTCAGCTAATTGGAAGAGAGCCCTCTTCTTAAGCCACTGTGGGCCAGATGTATTTGAGATGGCGGAATCCCTCTGCCAGCCAACCCCAGTCCAGACCGTTCCCTGGGATGTGCTTCAAGCCACTCTCAAGAGCCACTATGCTCCGGTTCTGTCCAAGTTTGTACAGCGCTACGCATTCAGGCAACGTGTACAAAAAGAAGGTGAACCGATCAGCGCGTACATGGCCAGCCACCGCAAAGCTGCCACGCATTGTGACCATCAAGATCTGGACAACACGCTGCTCAAGCAATTGATATGTGGCGTAAGAGATACGAGGCTGCAGAGAAGGCTACTTGCAAAGCCAGATCTAACTCTAGCGGGTGCTTTAGACAAAGCCAGAGCACATGAAGCATCCACAAAGGCTGCTAAGACTCTGCAACACCCGACGGCAACCAAAGACGCTTCCAAGTCTACACCAGTACACCGGGAGGAAGCGAGAACCAGCACCAAGGAAGAGTCGGACGAGGACGTTTTCCACATGGAAAAGAGAAAAAAAGAACCAAACAGCCGCCGAGGAAACTGCTCTAGCTGTGGTGGAGCTCATGAGAGACAGAATTGCAAGTACCAAGACGCCATTTGCAGGCGTTGTGAAAAGAAGGGTCACTTGGCGAGAGTCTGTAGAGCTATAATTCCAAGAAGCTACCAACCACGTGACCACAACAGCCAACCAGAACCGGCTCGTTAGAAGCAACCAATTAAAGATGGCAGCGCAAGAAACTGGTGCAAAAATTAAAAGCGAGAAGCTTTCAGTACAAACATCGACCAAGCCAGCACATCGGTGGAAGAAAAAGTCTACACGAAAGTAGAAATTGAAGGGAGACCATGAGAGATGGAAATCAACACCGGGTCTGCCCTGTCAATCATGTCCTGGGCTACACTGAAGACCATCCTACCCAACTTCAAGAAAGCTCAACTGACACGACAAAGGGTTCGTCTACTCGACTACCAGAAGAACCGGGTTCCAGTGGAAGGCGTCGGCATGTTCCATGTCACCTATGGGGACATCCAGAAGGAACTACCCCTGACAATTGTGAGCAAGCCACTATCGGGTCTCCTGGGCCTAGCGTGGTTCCGAGCCCTAGGCATGAGTTTCACGGGTGTCCACAGCCTGAACAACCCATCTTTGAAAGACAGTCTCCTGCTTGAGTTCCAGGACATTTTCAGAGAGGAGTTAGGCAAGTACATGGGGACCCCCATTTCTTTTAATTTAGACCCCAACGTGACCCAGGTCAGGTTAAAGGCTAGACGGGTGCCACTTGCATTAAAACCAAAAACTGATGCAGAACTGGACAAATTAATTAAGCAGGGGGTGTTGGTTCCTGTTGATCACGCCAAATGGGAGACCCCAATAGTTACACCTGTAAAGGCGGACGGGTCTATAAGAATCTGCGCTGACTACAAGTGCACGATAAATAAGGCATTGCAGCAGAGCGCCTATCCTGTGCCGATTGTGCATCATCTTCTACACTCCCTGGGGCTCGACAAAATATTTGCCAAACTAGACCTGGCACAGGATTATCAGCAACTGCCGGTCGATGATGCCACCGCTGAAGCGCAGACAATCGTGACCCACAGGAGTGCCTTTAAAATGCACCAGGCTTCAATTTGGGGTTAGCGTTGCACCGGGGTTATTCCAAAGCACCATGGAGCGCCTGTTACAAGGACTTCTGGGGGTGGTGCCATATTTTGATGATGTACTAATCAGTGCCTTAAACAAATCTCAACTAGGAGACAGAGTCAGACAAATTCTCATGAGATTTAGAGAAGCGGGACTTAGACTTAAAAAGAAGAAATGTATGATCGCTGTCCCCTCTGTAGAGTTCCTGGGGTATAGGGTCAATGGAACAGGCATCCACCCCACAGAGAGCAAAGTGAGAGCCATCAGAAATACACCCACACCTAAGTCAAAAACAGAGCTTCAGGCTTTTCTGGGCTTTTGAACTTTTACACTATGTTTCTTAAATACAAGGCTACCATAGCTGAACCATTGCACAAATTGCTGGGAGAAAAGGTCCCTTGGGTGTGGGGCAAAGCAGAATCAGCCGCATTTAATGCAGTAAAGAGACTTTTGTCAGACGACAGCTTCCTCATACAATACAACACTGAACTGCCTTTAGTACTCGTTTGTGATGCATCCCCGTTTGGAGTTGGCGCCATCTTGAGCCATAGACTGCCGAATGGTTTAGAGGTGCCCATAGCGTACTATTCTCGAACCCTGTCCCGCGCGGAGCGCAATTATAGTCAGTTGGACAGGGAGGCTTTAGCCGCAGTTGCGGGAGTGAAAAAATTCCATGACTTTCTTTTTGGCTGGACATTTGAACTGATTACTGATCACAGGCCATTGTTGGGACTCTTAGCGGGGGACAAGCCCACCCCAATTGCCCTGTCCCCTCGAATGACCAGATGGGCAATTTTCCTGTCCGCCTACTCGTACCAGCTGATCCACAGACCTGGACGGACTCCAGGGAATTATTAACGCTTCGTTGAGTGAGGGTTACTTCCCCGCCACCTTGAAGGAGGCGGTGGTGAGGCCTCTCCTCAAGAAGCCCTCCCTGGACCCGGCAATATTGGCTAACTATCGTCCTGTCTCCAACCTTCGCTTTGTGGCGAAGGTTGTTGAGAGTGTGGTTGCACGACAGTTCCCACAATTCCTGGAGGAAACGTCCTATCTGGATCCATTCCAGTTGGGTTTCAGGCCTGGTCACAGCACGGAAATGGCGTTGATTGATGATCTCTAGAGGGCCCGGGACAGAGGTTGTTCCTCTGTTCTGGTCCTATTAGATCTCTCAGCGGCTTTTGATACCATCGACCATGGTATCATGCTGCACCGGTTGGAAGAGCTGGGGATGGGGGGCATCGTTTTACGATGGTTCTCCTCCTTTCTCTCCGACCGGTCGCAGTTTGTGTTGACAGGGGGGCAGAGGTCAACGTCAAGGCCTCTCATTTGTGGAGTGCCACAAGGGTCGGTCCTCTCACCCCTTCTGTTCAACATTTATGTGAAGCCGCTGGGTGAGATCGTCCATGGTTTTGGGGTGAGATATCATCAGTACGCTGACGACACCCAGCTGTACATCTCTACCCCAGACCACCCCAACGATGCCCTTGAAGTGATGTCCCAGTGCCTGGAAGCTGTACGGATCTGGATGGGGAGGAACAAGCTCAAGCTCAACCCCTCCAAGACTGAGTGGCTGTGGTTCCCGGTTTCCCGATATAGCCAGCTGACGCCATCGCTGACTATCGGGGGCGAGTCTTTGGCCCCCGTGGAGAGGGCGCGCAATCTGGGAATCCTCCTGGATACGCAGCTGTCCTTAGAGGAACATCTGACAGCTGTGGCCAGGGGGACCTTTTATCAGGTACGCCTGATTCACCAGTTGCGCCCCTTTCTTGATCGGGATTCCGTGTGCATGGTCACTCACGCCCTCGTCACCTCTCGCCTGGACTACTGTAATGCTCTCTACATGGGGGTCCCCTTGAGGAGCACCCGGAGGCTCCAACTGGTCCAGAATGCGGCCGCGCGGGTAATTACGGGGGCTACATGAAGCTCCCACATAACACCGCTCCTGCGCGAGCTGCACTGGCTCCCAGTGGTCTTCCGGGTGCGCTTCAAGGTGTTGGTTACCACCTTTAAAGCGCTCCATGGCATAGGGCCCAGTTATCTACGAGACCGCCTTCTGCCACCGACAACCTCCCATCGACCCGTGCGCTCCCACAGAGAGGGTCTCCTCAGGGTGCCATCAGCCAAGCAATGTAGGCTGGTGACCCCCAGGGGGAGGGCCTTCTCTGTGGGAGCTCCTACCCTCTGGAATCAGCTGCCCCCTGAGATAAGAAAAATCCATGACCTCCGTGCCTTCCGCCGGGCCCTTAAAACATTTTTCTTCCAACAAGCCGGGCTGGCCTAAGCGAAGCCTTTTAAATGATTTTAAAGTGGGGTGTTTTTTAAATTTTTGGGCCAAATTTAGATATTCCTTTTAATTTGTTTTAATGTTTATATTACGTGTTTTTACTTGGCTGTACACCACCCTGAGTCCCCAGGGAGAAGGGCGGTATAGAAATCTAAGATAAATAAAAAAAAAATAGGCCATGCTGATGCTCTCAGCCGCTGCCCCCTTCCTGACGTACTGGAAGACCCTATGCCTGAAGCACCTGTTCTTTTGATCAATGTAATGACTCCTCTTGCGAGGTGGCAAGGGCGTCTGCTAAGGACACTGTCATTCACACTGTGATGGGCTGGGTTATGAGAGGGTGGCCGACCAAGGTGGAGAGTGAAGAATTTCAAACGTTCTTTAATAAGAAAAATGATTTGTCTATGCAAGGGGATGTCTATTGTGGGGCGATAGGGTGGTCATTCCCTCACGGTTGCGAACGCAAGTCTTGGAGTTATTGCATGACAGGCATCCTGGTATTGTTCAAATGAAGGGGTTAGCTAGAAGTTATGTCTGGTGGCCAAAATTGGATAGTGATGTCACGGAGTGGGTCGGGAATTGCAGACCCTGCCAGGAATCCCACCCAAATCCCCTGGTAATACCCGTCCGAGAGTGGGAGAAACCAAAAGCACCATGGGGGAGGATCCATATTGATTTTGCAGGACCATTCCATGGGCAAACTTTCTTAATTGTTGTTGATGCATTTTCGAAATGGTTGGAGATAATTTTAATGTCATCCACAACAGCTGAAGCAGTCATTAAGACTCTCAGAAGACTCTTTGCAACTCATGGGCTATCAGATACCCTAGTGTCCGACAACGGGCCACAATTTACAGCGACGCAATTTGAAGGCTACTTAGCCGAGTTGGGAATTAGGCATGCCTTGTCAGCTCCGTTTCATCCGGCTTCGAATGGCCTTGTAGAGAGATTTGTAAGAACGGCCAAGGAAGCCCTATCCAGGTTAGATACAGGAGACTGGCAGGCTAGAATAGACCAATTCCTGGCAGTACAACATGCCACCCCATGCACGGCCACAGGGCGCTGTCCTGCAGAACTGCTAATGGGCAGAAAGCTGAGATGTGTCTTAGGTAGACTACATTCCAACTACTCCCATGAAAACTTCAAGGGGGAGGGAGTAGGACTACGACAATTCCAAATTGGGGCCCCAGTATTCACCAGAAACTATGCCAGCGGGCTGCTATGGGTAGCCAGGACAATTATAGGAATTACAGGTCCAAAATCATACATGGTAGACGTAGGACAAGACAAAATTTGGAAACGACATATAGATCAGTTAAGAAAAAGATTAGATAACGAGGTCTATGTAAAGCCAAAAATAACTGAGCCTGACTTTCACAGTTTCTCCAAAACAGCTACCTCAAGCCCGAGTAAGCAGGTATACTTAGCAGACAAATCCTGGCTCCAGCGCTGCCCCAACAAGTCGACACTCCCAGCCAGGGAAAACCATGCCTCCGAAGAAATCCAGGAGGTTCCATTGGCGGAGCCAGGAGAGACAGAAGGTCCCTCTGACCGGCTCGACGCCTCCCCAACTACTGAACTGCGCAGGTCGAGCGAGAACACACCCTGGTCATCTGCGTGATTTCATTTGTAAATATGTAAATAGATAATGTAAGTGTTTTCTGAGAATGGAGGGGTGTTATGTATGTATCTATTTTGAGCAGGAGTTTCAAATGGAACAGTGTTTTGTGATTGGTTGACAGTTACTGTTGGAAGTATATATAAGGAGGGCTGCTGCCCGTGTTTCTTTGCTGAAGTCTCACCCTGAATTAAAGAGCTGTTGTCACTAGCTTGTTTGTGCCTCTCGTTATTCCCGCGCTTTAACACAACCCATGTAAGTCATATACTATTCAACCTTGCAGCTCATTCATCGCCATAATAAAGATATGTTTTAAAAATGCTTGATATTCAAGTTGAGAAATTGGTTCCATATTTGGTTGGAAGAAGCAGTTAAACCACAGTTTCTTAAACCAATTTTGATGTCTGTTTTAGAAAATAGTGACTTAATTTCACTGAAGCCACATACTCAGATTCAAAACAGAAGTCCTGTCCTTATACCTGATAATACGATTTGTTTCCTTTTTGGAATGATATAAAATCACAAGTTGGTAATTTCCAATTAAATCTTGTTAGAGTTTGTCAATGTTTTAAGAAGGTCACTATTTCTGTCCCTCAATTTCTCATTTATAAGGAAATATGTGATTGTTTAAAGGATTACTTAGATAATATTTTCAGCCAATTTTGTATTTTAGTGAATGCATTTTTGAAACGATATTCACATACAAGTCTTTTTGAAAAGTTGATCTTTTTCAGTATATTGGGGATGGTTATTTTCAGATTTCTGGGGGGGGGGTTCATTTTTTTACTTCTTTTTTATGTTAAAAAAGTTTTTATTTTATAATCAAACAAACGTACAAATCATAGTCAATCATACAATGTATCCTCTAAATACATTTTTATATCTTCTTCTTGTTCTAACAATATTTGTCATATCTTAATTTTATCATCTCATTTATTGTGACATTTCCCCCAATTTCTTACTTTACTATTAATACATTTATCTGTACTTCAATTTTATCCCCTCCCATCCTTCAACTCCCCTCCCCCCACACACCACCAATTCCCAGAGCAAAAACAGGGTATAACATTTAACAAACATAAACTAGAATAAGCTAACTTACTACAGAATTCAAAACTCCCCCTCACTCTTTAACTCCTCTTTTAACAATTATCCATCAACCTACCCTTTATAAATTCCATTTGTTAAATCCTGTCTAACTTAAACATTTCATCTCATATAACTTTTAAAAATCCCATAATCTTAAATTGGACATTTTAAAATCTCTTAATGCATCAATAAGACATCCTTCAAAATATAAATTTCAAAACTTTTACAAAACTATCCATTAAAGTTTAATATTAACACTTCAATAAATTGAAAAAAGCTATCCAATTTTAATTAAACCTTTTTTCTTCAATAAAACAATAAACTTATCAAATTTATCACTGAGATCCTCCTCAAAAGTCTATATTTTCCCCCCAGTCCTTCCTCTTCAATAGTACTTCTTCAGCATTACTCTTAAAACATGTCTGACTTAAGCCTTTTATCACATATAATTTATAAAAATCCCATAATCTTAAATTGAACATTTTAAAAATTTCAAAACTTTTACAAAGCTATCCATTAAAGTTTAAATTAACCATTTTAATACTTCAATAAGTTTAAGTTAAAGAAAGCTATCCAATTTTAATTAAACCTTTTAACTTCAATAAAACAATAAACTTTTCAAATTTATTACTAAAATCCTCCTCCAAAAAAAAATTAATCTCCTGTTCTTCTTTTCTTCCTATATCTTTTCCAATCCTTTCTCTTCAGTATTTATTTTTCCTTTTTCAACGTTGCTCTTCCCCCTGCTTTTATTTTTGAAAATTTTTGAGTTTTAAGTTGAGGTTGATCTATCTTTAAGACTCTTTCTCCTCTTACAGTTGTATCTTCTAATTTGAAACCGCAGTCCCGACTCTTCCTGCTCTTATAATCAGTCATTTCATCCCTTAAATGTTGATTCTGTCTATAAAACCAAAGATTGTCACAATATTTGCTGTGAAGAGTCTGATTGCTGTTTTCCTGTTAATTGCGTGGAAGCCTCTGGCAATACCTCTATATCCTGTGTAATAATCTCCATCTTAATCCTGACAACTTCTTTTTTGTCCTCCAGAGTCACATTAGTCAAATTAATTTCTTCATCTTTTCCAGCCAGCAAATCTTTGTTATTATTCAAATTATATTTTTGAAAGGTTCTTTCAATTGAGTCTATTATAACAGAAGTAAAAGAGTTTAAAAGTTCTTGAAGAACCCCTACAGTCACAGCTTGTGAATTTGCTGACTCATATGATGAGAATCCTCCAGCTCTATTATCAGCCATATTTCAATCTTCACTTTATATTAATTCCGCTTTCAGGCCAGTAAATCCAGTTATTTTCCACCAAGTTTAAAAAATAAAAATTGATTAAAATCGATACCTTAGTCTCTTCCATTCAGCTTCCACTTGCAATCTTTTTCTTTATGTGTAATCCAGTAGCTTTAACAATGTTACCACCGTTAACAAGCACTTTCAATGGTAAGTTCTGTTTTCATGCCCTCAGGCACCATTCCCCCTTTGTTGTTTAAAACGGAGTTGAAGATCAGTATATACAATTTGTTTGTTCTCCTGAGTTGCTCTGCCAGCATCCAAAGTCGAAGTTCTTATAATCCTTAAAATTGCTTGCTGGTGTGGATGTGACGCCTTGTTCTGCATAGAGCAGAATCATCCTGGGTCTAGAGAATGAAAGGCTTTCAGGGAGCTCTCATCCTGCAACCCCCAGACTTAAAAAGAAAAACCTGGGGATCTAGGGGAGCTCTATCCAGACCCTTCTACTCTCTCTCCTCCTTTTCCCCAGGGAGAGAGTTTCAAGTCTCTAGACAGCTGGTTTTCACTGTTCTGGCGACTAAACAGAATCCTGGGACTGGAGCTCCTGAAGGAGCATCTGTTCGACATGCGCGGAGCCACCGAATCAATTTTTTAAAAGTTCTTATTTGGCTTTTTTCCCTGGTATTTTCTTTTTCTATTCTTTTTTTTTATGTATCTTTATATTTTATTTTTTGTTGAAACTTAATGAAATTTTATTAAAAATAAGATTGTCCATTTTTCACATTAAAACATTTTTCTTAACTTTGTCCAAATCCTCGTTCCCTTACTTCAGGAGATAATTTAATTTACAGAGAGCTGCTATTTCACTTTCCCATTTACTCCCTTTTCATTTCATCAAGTGAGAAAATTGTACTTTTTCAGAAGAAGTAGGAAGCAACAGGAGGCTTTGGCAATTAATGGGTTTTGAAAGAATCATAAATCCCCTTAATGATCCATGCAGGAAAATAATGCCTAAATGGAAGATCATTCCTTCCTAAAGTAAGACTTTTCTAATTTTGAAGAAAAAATATGACTAAAAGAAGCTACAATATATTGTACAATATATTGCTCATGGTGGATCTTCCTGAAGGAACTGGATTAATTTGGACCAAACTTTTCTTATTTGACACTACAGATAGACAGACAGACAGCACACATACACACACACACACACACACACCAAAATTTCCAGAATTTTAAGCCAATATCTATAGGACTTTTGAAGCTTGAAACAGATCTAAAGATGCCAGGCTGGACAAACTTGTCTTGAACTGACACCACACTTGTAGAGGATGACTAATTTCAATATTTTTCTCTCAAAGAATTGCCCTTTTCCTATTTTTGCCTCTACATCTTTCTCACCTGTGTTTAAGTTAATAATGCTATTATCAGGTCTATAATTACTGCTGCAACAATGAATACCACATAATTAAAGTGGCAGATATCCAATTTTTTACAACCAAGCATTATTCAGATTTCCTTTTCATGGGTTCTTGAGGAAAAAGTGATGAAATTGTTAATTTAAGAAATTAATTATAGAAGATTTAACAATAATAATTTTGATCTATTCCTACATTTACAGAACTCAAGCTAATACAGAATATATAAAAAGTAATTTATAAGACATGGCATACCATTTTTATTGTTTGGGGGAAGAGCACATTGCTGCTCTGAATAGAAAATGTGATGATATGTTGTTTTTGAAATATTTCCTAATGAGAACCTAATGAGATGCATAAATATACAGTGCATTCAGAAAGTATTCAGATTGCTTTCACTTTTCTCAATTTTGTTATGTTGCAGGCTGATTCTATGGTTGTTGAAATTCATTTTTTTCCTCATTAATCTACACTCAGTACTCCATAATGACAAGTGAAAACAGAACTTTAAAACTGTCTGTTAATTTCGTGGACCCCTAGTGGGGTCATGATGTCATCATAGGGGATCTGCAAAGGCTTGAAGAAATGTTATGATGCAAATCTTGATTTAAGTCTTGGGGGTCCATAACCAAGGTCTGATGAGAAGAGGATATCAGAAAAGAATACATCATTTCTAGAAAGAACAATATCCAGAATAAAAAAAAGAACAGAGATTAACAGCCAAAGTGGTGCAGTGGTTAGAGTGCAGTACTGGAGCTACTTCAGCTGATTGCTAGTTCAGCAGATCAGCAGAGCAAATCTCACCGGCTCAAGGTTGACTCAGCCTTCCATCCTTCCGAAGTGGGTAAAATGAGGACCCAAATTTTGGGGGGCAATATGCTAATGCTAATGCAATATGCTATTATGCAATATGCTATATGCTAACTTTGTAAACAGCTTAGAGAGGGCTGTAAAGCACTATGAAGTGGTATAGAAGTCTAAATAAAATTTAAAAAAAACAGTCAATACCAATTTGTAATATAAAATAAAATATTAACAGAAGCAGAATTGAAAGAACTGCAAAAGTCTACCCATGGCAAAGAAATTGAAGCCTTGCCAGAATTAGCTCATACTGTAGAGGAAAACCAGGAAAAGTTGGTAATAGAAGAAGTCAGCATAACTATTGAATTGTTTTCATTCCCAAATCAGGTACCCTCTCCTCTGCCTTCTTAGAAAGAACAGATCCCTATAACTATAGAACATGAAAAAGTAAATAAAAAATCTCAGCATTTTGAACAGAACAAAAACAACAGAATAAGATTGTCCACATTGAAGCTTGTTCCAAAATCACAACTAGCACAAATTTTAAAAGATGCCAATACTGTAATATTAAATTATTGTAGGAAACAAACTAACTAATCTACAGAACAACTGAAGTTACTATATAACCAAATACCTTGGATGCAAAATCAATAAACAAGAAAAAAAAAGCAAAACAGTGGACCACCTAAATAATCCGCATGCTACTGTAAACAAGCTAGAACAAATGAAAGAAAACAAACTGAAAAATATGAACGATACCTGATTTAGAAATATCATTCAGAAACAAGGAAAATCAAGGAAGCACTGGAATTAACAAAGCAGTAATAACAACCATAGCCAAGAAAATCAGCAAATACAAAGCTCAAATTGCAAAGTATAGGCAGAATCTACAATTTTAGTCAAATCAAAAATGTTTCTACCAATCCATCAATTGAAAGGCTGCAATGAACCAGTCAACGCTTGTGAAAGAAAAAACAGTGAATTTCTGTGTGCAGATTTGGGACAAACCAAAGAAATACAACAAGAATGCAGCTTGGATAAAGGATATGGGTTTTTAAAAAAAGATGCTATAATGAAAGAAGTGAAAGTGAAATGATGGAGAAAGGGGCAATAAAGATCAAAAATTGCCACTGAATTCCATGACACATGATTAGATAATTAAGTGCCTAGAAATAACAAGAGTCAGTAGAAACATCAGAAGCTTTGTACAAAGATCAATGGTACAATAGAAAAGACAATTGCTGGTCAATGGTGATTGATTGGAAGAGCTTAATACCAAGAGACAAATATTTCAAGGAGGTTTGCTATCACCACTATTGTTTATTATTGCACTGATTCCCCAGTTAACAATACTGATAAGTTGTGGATTTTTTTTACTTTGAAAGAAGAATATTCCTTGGACAATAATTAAGAAGCAAAAGAAGAAATTTTGCACTATATAATTATTGTCAAACTTTGGTGGCTTTATTTTGTACAGTATATCCTATATCCTTCTCAGCTCAGTTTAATACTTAATTGATTACAGATCTTAATCTGCCCTCTCATAGATTGTATATTACTTCCATCTAAACGATAACATTGATTTCCCCAAGGCAAATCAAAGAAACATGCAAATGTCAATGAAATCATTTAATATTGATTTCCAGGGAAATCTACTGGGTAGATTTCCCTGGAAGGTAATCCACTCTTTTCTAGCTGGATACTTTGAAATAATATGTAACTTTAGAAACAAAATTAAGTATTTCTCCTTTCAGATATTGGAGTCTTGTCACAACCTGGGTAATATTACTCCATTGGAAAATAAATGTCTTTACAACATCTTTGTCTTTTGCCTTCAACTCTTACTTTAAACATGAGAAGATTTTAAAATATTTCTCCTTAATATAGTTGATATAAAATCCTAATCAAGTAAAATAGCTACAGTATGTTAATGAAATAAAAAAATTAGCTCCAGCAATTCAAAATATTTTAAGAACAAGTTATATAGATTTTAAAATTTTAATTGTTCTTATATTTAGCAATTTACTATATTTAATCTGCCCAAGGTTAGATGAGATGAGAGATAGATAGATAGATAGATAGATAGATAGATAGATAGATAGATAGACAGACAGAGAGAGAGAGAGAGAGAGACAGACAGACAGACAGACAGACAGAGTGACAGAGCCTTTTGTTACTGAATTTTGAAATTTTATGTGATTTTGTGAATGGGCAAACAGATTTCAAATGGGATGTGAAGGAATTATACCTGGCCTTTGATACTGGTTTGCCTGATTTTAATTGAAAGGCAAAGGCAAGCCTAGATGTATGAACAAATTGGTGCAATTTTAGGAACTCATAGAAAATGAAAGGACATGAAAAAGAAAAGAAAAAATGGAAATAAAACCCAAGGTGCCTTCTGTGGAATAAAATGCTTTCAGTTACAGAAATTGTATTATTTTTATGAATCTTTAATTTTCACATGAGTCATATTTTACATATTGAAGCAAAATATAACTGTACTAAATTCATAAAGAAAGAAAAAATCTTATGAGAGAATTTGAGGGATCTTCTGCCACAAGACTGCACATTCTTACAACTCTTTCATCTCTAGTTGCTGCCATGCGCTATGAAAAAGTTGCTCTCCTGAAACAATGAACCTTTCAAAAGAGTTAGTTCAGTGATTCTTTCAGGCTCGTACTCGATTAGGTTTGGGCCCAACTGAATCAAATTGTCTGTGCAGCCCCTGGCCTGGGCTTTGAAAGAGTTGGCGACCACTAATGAAATGGCATAAAAGGCAGCTGAGCTAACCTTTTATTTTACTACCTTGGAAAGGGTTCCCATTTAGCAATGGCACAAACTTTCTATCAGGTTCCCTCCACAAGATCCTTTCAGGCCCCCAATAAAGGAATGAATACTAGAACAGAGCCTTTACCCATTCCTTTTTCAGCTCTGTTAGCTCTCAATACCAGAAATGTATTTAAAACTGGGTGAGGTTTGTTAAATCTAATATACCACCGTCATTCATCCTGAACTGAAAGAATGAAGCTATATGTGAGATAGGATTTGCAATTCAAATGACACCATTTTGCTTTTTGAAGACAAGCGACTGTAGAAGGAGAGTGTCTAGAGGGGGAGGGGGGAAAGGCAGTTAAGAATAGGTTAAATTAGAGCAATAATATTATAGCGTAACGGTTCATGATACCATAGAAAAAATATGCATATAATGTCTTCAAGCTCTTGAATAGTAATATTAATCTCCTAGCGTAAAGTGAATGTTGTAAAAGTCATAATTTTTAAAAAAGGTGAGAGGTCTTTTAACATGAAATCCTCCAAATTTGTGGTTTACATACTTGGTAATGGAACAATATTTTAGAGGCAGGTAGAGGTTTTTGTTCTTTTATGATTCTTTTATCTTTAAAAATGTATTTTATATATTGTAACCCAAATATTCTATCTAGTTCTGAAGAAGCTTCTTGGATTGAAAGCAAAACATTTTCAAAGAAAAAACAAAAAAACAAGAAAGACCAGTTGCCTTTTGAAAAAAAAAGCACCTTGGGACAAACATGACATGGATGATTGAGAATCTCCATAGACACGTTTTGCAATCTACAATAAATAGTTCTTTCTGGGACTGCTTAATCACTTTTTTTTTAAAGAGTCCATGCAAGGTATGACCAAGCTCTTTATGTTTCCAAGCAGCCACAAGTAGTGATGTCATATAATTTCATCATGGACACTGTTATGAATAGAGGTAGCCTTTTTTTAAATATTCCCAATGGATCTAGTGTTGGGACAATACTTTCAGGATCAAAATCTGTGTATTCTCCAATTAAACTCATTTGAAAAAATGAGCTAGCCAAGGCCTTGACCCAAAAGACCCTTAGATAGTCTTTACAGGGGCATCTTCCTTTCCACAGCAATTTTTGTGGCCACAAGTAACTCCAAGATGTTCTACAAAGAAAAGCAGTTTCTGTTAAGAATCTTGCATTGGTGCAAACAAATTTGGTATTTTTATTTTGAAAGGAAAAAAATTCTAGGACTACCATTTATTATTATTATTATATACATTATTATTATTATTATTATTATTATTATTATTATTATTATTATTATTATTATTTAATCTTTAGTGAGATTCACAGCCTTTGAGGCTGGTTAATAGCTCAGCAGCTTGAGTCCTAACCAAGGACCTAGGAACTGTTAAGGTATCGTCGGAGGATGTAAGCTGTTCCGAGTAAGGTGGATTTTTGTAAAGTCAAAATGTTCAAGTCCGGTAAATTTAGAATTTCTAAATAGCGAGGTAGCCCTTTGGGTATTGCTCTAAGGACTCCAATTACAATTGGGACAACACACAATTTCTTTTTCCACAATTGCTCAACTTCAATTTGCAAGTCCCGGTACTTTGTGATTTTTTCTTGCGGCTTACCTTCAATCCGTGCATCACCTGGTATTGCAATGTCAATGAACCATACTTTTTTCTTTTCAACTATTGTTATGTCAGGTGTGTTGTGGACCAAGTGCCTGTCAGTCTGAATCCTGAAGTCCCACAAGATCTTGAATTTCTCATTCTCTAAAACTTTCTCAACCTGATGTTCCCAGTGGTTTTTGCTGTACTAAAATCCAAACTTCTGGCACAATTTCCAGTGAATGATCTTAGCAGCGCGGTCATGGTGTTGTAGGTAGTCAGTTTGTGAAATTTTGCTGTACCCACTGATCAGGTGGTCAACTGTCTCATCTTTCTCATTACAGAGGTGGCATTTGCTGTTGGTGGTAACGTTGAATTTTTGCCTTCATGCAGTTTGTGGCTAGGCTTATTCTTGAGCTGCCAAAATAAAGCTTTCTGTTTCTTTTTTCAGTACTCCTGATCTTAACCAGTTCCAAGTTAGTTTCTGGTCAGCTTTGCCTTCAATACTTTTCAAGTATTGGCCATGCAGAACTTTGCTTTTCCAATTTTCAGCTCGCTGCTCAATTACTTCTTTCTTATATTCTGCTTTTGTCTTAGTTGTCTTTAAAAGGCCTCCTTTATTTACTTCCTTAATCGTTGGTTCTTCACTTTTCTGGATGTAATCATTCAAGCTGCATTTTTCTTCTTCCACAGTCTGCTTTACTTGTAGGAGTCCTGGACCACCCTCTGCTCTTGGTAAATATAATTGGTCAACATCACTTTTAGGGTGCAAGGCATGATTCATTGTCATAAGCTTCCTTGTTTTTCTGTCCAAATTGTCTAACTCCATCTGGGTCCAGTCAATTATTCCTGAAGAGTATTGAATCACAGGTATGGCCCAGGTATTTATGGCTTTTATGATGTTTCCTCCACTCAGTTTGGACATTAATATATTACGAATTTGCCAAATGTACTTGGCTGAAGTTAATTCCTTGACTTTATTATGCATTAAGTCAGAGGCCTCTAAAATCCCCAAGCACTTGTAGCCGTCTTCTGATTTTACTGCCTTTATCATTTCTTCATTCTCTATTCTATTCCATCTTCTATTCTATTCCATCTTCTATTCCAGTTCTTCTTCTATTATTATTATTATTATTATTATTATTATTATTATTATTTAATCTTTAGTGAGATTCACATCCTTTGAGGCTGGTTAATAGCTCAGCAGCTCAAGTCCTAACCAAGGACAATACTTTAAGGTATTGTCGGAGGATGTAAGCTGTTCCGAGTAAGGTGGTTTTTTGTAGAGTCAAAATAATAAAATAATAATAATAATAATAATAATAATAATAATAATAATAATAATAAACACAAAAATAACAGTATACACAGCAAACGAGATAACCATGCTGGGTTTCGTATCACAAATCACTAGTCGAACACTTCCCAAGCGTTTAGGACTGTGTGATGTATCGGCAGATTATGCGAGCAGATCCCAGTAAGGTGGCCTTCTGCAGCTGACCAATGGTGATCTTGTCAGCACCAACTGTTTTTAAGTGCTTGCCTAGGTCTTTAGGCATAGCACCCAGTCTGCTGAGTACCACTGGAACCACCTGCACTGGTTTATGCCAGAGTCTCTGCAGTTCTATTCTCAAGTCCTGATATCTGGTGACTTTTTCAAGTTGTTTCTCGTCGATTCTGCTATCACCAGGTATGGCAATGTTGACAATCCACACTTTTTTCTTCTCCATAATTGTGATATCTGGGGTATTGTGTTCTAAAACTTTGTCAATCTGTATCAATTATTATTATTATTATTATTATTATTATTATTATTTCATATGCTGCACAAGTTCCAGAAACTGAGTAGCTTATAATTTTTTTTAAGTTAAAATGATAACAAAAAAGGTAAAAATGGTAGGATGACAATCCAAATGGAAACCAAAAAGAACATCTTAGGTTAAAAGAAAACTTCTTGGCAAACACCTAGATCTTCAAAGCCCTTCAAAACACCAGCAGCTTTTTAAAATAAGCGTACTCTTTTCTATAAGCAACTAGCAGTTTCATCTTTATATATTAAAATTCTAGACATAAAACTGTCAAAAGGAAATCTGTTTTGCAAAGTGATTGGCAAAATGCTGAAAATTTCATTGATCGCACATCTGTAAACGTGAGTCTGATGTCTGGAAAAGTTTTATTTTTGTTAAAGTCATTTGGCTTCTTTAGAAAGAAATATGCAATCAAATTCATTTCATCTCACTTCACAAGTACAAAGTTTATGTTTTGGCATATAAAGGAGTAGTTGTTGCCCAGATAAAATCTCGAGTGTAATTTCATGTCGACTTCTGTAGACCATACCATTTTTCTTAAATGAATGGAAATCAACATTTATAATAAATGATCATTTTTGGAGGAAAAAGAAATAAAAAAATATCTTTTAAAAATACTAATAATTTTACATAAGAACTCCCCTACTTTCTCATAAAAAAATAGCATTTCCTTCCATCATCTTCTGGGTGTCAAAATGAATTTTTCATGCTTGAAAGCTTTGGCACTAGCCATATACAATTACTCTTTCTCATATTAGGTTCTTTTCTTGGGGATGGTTTACTGGGGTTGAACAAATTATTTCCACTGAACAATCCATAAAATATAGGTGATTTAATGTAAAGTTTTATAGAGCACAATGGCCACTTTATGAAATTTTGTTATACGTGAAAGAAAGATTTTGACATTTGAAATTGTCCATCTACCACTGTAGAAATCATATATGCTCACAATTAAAATGAGGGGTTATGTAGACTGGGGTGTCAAACTCAAGTCGTCACGGTGTCATGACATGATGTATCATGACTTTTTTCCTTCGCTTAATTGGGCGTGGACAGCATGTGACACATCCAGCCTGCAGGCCACAAGTTTGACTGTCCTACTGTAGACTGAACAACAGAGCCACTCTTCCAAAGTAAATAAAAGATACTTGGTTGCTTATTTGCCTTACTTTGAATATTAACAGAAAGAAAGGTATATTCTTTATAGTTTTTTATAAGGAGAAGTGCAGCATGATTTTGTTAAAATTATAACATTGTCAATTTGGTTATGAGTTGTGTCTTCGATGAAATAATGCATTATCTGCCTTTTAGCAGGATGTAGAATTCAAAATATTGAAAAATTCTACTATGCTTTGTTAAATTTTATAATGGGAAGAAGGCATAATAGTGATTTTAGTCAAAATTAATTTCCATGCAACTTGTTAAACTGAATGAGTAAAACTCAATTTATTCCAATACACCATGAGGATGAAAAGAGATACTGTCCATCTAGTGCAATACCTAAATTCCAGATATTCTTCTTACCACACTACAGTAGATGATATAAATGCATCTCACTCAAATTTGCAATGAGTCATATGACATTTATTTTTATGGGCTTCTTGGATTAAATTTATTGTTGATGATGTTATTTGTTCAGTTGTATCCAACTCTTGGCAATTCTATGGGCCAGGTGTCTCCACCTCTTTCAAACTTGCACTACTTCTTTGAGTTTTTCTATGCCCTGGCTGGTTTCCAGCCACCCTGTTCTTTAACAGTCTGGTTTCCTTTTACCACTCACTCTTCCAAACACAATTGCTTTCTCCAGTGAATTCTCCCGCATGACATGGCTAAAGTAGATGAGACACAATTTTGTGATTTTTGTCTTCTAGGATAACTGTGATGTTGAGGAGCTTGGCATGTATTCTGATGGTCATAATTTGGTCACTGACAGTTGAGAAGCTTTCCACTGCACTAGCAAGTTTCTTGCTTACAATAAATACCACTCCATTCTTTTGCAGGTATCATGTTCTGAATAATAGCCAGTAAAGTTCTTAGACTGGAAAAAGCAATTGTCTGACCAGTGTAGCTTACTGACAACAAGTAGATAAATTTCCAATGTGATCATCTATGTTTGACAATAACTAATTTGCCCTGATTCATTCTTCTGGCATTCCATATGGCTATCCGATGTATGTCTGAACAAAGCAGACATTTGTTTATGCCACTAGCTGCATCAGCAACTGGGATTTCTGTTGTCCTATCATTGGACACTATATCTGACATATTCAAGATCCTATCCAGAATAATTTTCATGGTAAGTTTTTTGCGAAGTAGATCGCCAGGTCTTTCTCCAACTCTGTAACTCATTTTTGATAGTTGTTCAAGGACAGCAACTGCCACGGTTCTTGTTAACCTAGATGATGAACAATTCTGTATGGGATTATTTTTCTGTTGTCTCATCATGATTAATGGGTTTGTGGATACTCTTAGTCTGGCTACTCAGTTGAAACCTGTCTGGCTTGGGTGACCCTTCTGGTATACTTTCTATTAGTATACCTTCACCATAGGTCTCAACCTTAACAGAATCTTAACAGAACACATAAGCCTTCCCCTGTGACAAAGAGAACCACATGTAGGGATGAAATTTATTACTGGTATCCTGTTCTGTTTACTATGCTTTTAATAATACCTTAATCTTTAGAAAAAAGTGTTTCCCCAATGTCTCCCATTTGTAGCTTTAAAAAAAATCTATAGATGAAGTACTTCAACTCATATAATAGATTTGTTTTGTTGAAGAATCTAAGTAAAATTGGACTTCTGCTTGCTTATGAGCCATTCTGAGTTTTCCAAAGATATGCACAAGGGCAAATGAAATTAATAAATACAATGTTATCAATGTGAACTGCAAAAATGGTTGATGTTCGAATGGATTGTAACCTTATCTGGCCAGCATTCATATTCTATCTATAATTTAGGAAAAAAAGCTGTGTTGGATCTAGTAAGAAATCCAACGAAATGAAAGAGATGCATTTATAACAGCTTTGCAAAGGTGTAAATGATGACTAAGTCTCATTCCAATCCAATAAAAGGGAAAAATATACAGCAGCATCGTATGATAAACTAGGATATAATGCCTTAGTTTATAATGAAAAATACAATGAAAGAAAAATTGAGAAAGGCAGGAAAACAAACAAACAAACAAAGAATTTGAGTGCCATCAAAATTTGGTCTTTAACAATTTTCACTATAACCATACAAAGTATATATATATTTATATGTATCTCTGTCTCTGTCACTGCCTGTCAATGTCTTTATATCTATATCTATATATCTATATCCATATGTATCTATATCTGTCTCTGTCTTTATCTATGTCTATTTCTATATATCTATATCCATCTCTCTCTCTCCCTCTCTCTCTACCTGTCCATATCTGTATCTGTATCTGTATCTGTATCTGTATCTGTATCTGTATCTGTATC
>WNWU01000007.1:13582423-13622877 GCA_012654045.1 Ptyas mucosa | reverse complement strand
TCCCTATCCCTATCCCTATCCCTATCCCTATCCCTATCCCTATCCCTATCCCTATCCCTATCCCTATCCCTATCCCTATCCCTATCCCTATATATATATATATATAGGAATAGGAAATATCAAAGGAGATATCAAAGGCCTGGAAATATCAAAGGACTGACCCGTGGTTCTTCTGATGGCCTATTTTTGGCCGGCATAGTACTGCAGGAGGACAGGGAAGCCAAAAACAGGCTGTGTGGGACCTCTGTTGGCCCGTTTTCGGCCAGCAGAGTGCTGCAGGAGGACTGGATTGGATTGGATTATAATTATGTGGCCTCGAGTAAGTGCCTGATCTGGATAGAAAACAAGCAACATCCTATGTTAATACTACAATTTAATGCCAGATTTTACATGTTGTAGGTCCATTTAATCTACAATCAGCAATCTATAATTGACAACCATTTCTTTTTTAATTTTTTTAATTTTTAATTTTTTTATTAAAGATAGACAAACAAAAACATACATACATACAATACACAACATAAACAAACTATACATTAAGAGCCTTGGATAGTACAGTGGTCTAAAGCCCTGTTATTAACATCAGCTGCCTGCAATTATTGCAGGTTCGAATCTCACCAAGGCTCAAGGTTGACTCAGCCTTCCATCCTTTCTAAGATAGGTAAATTGAGGACCCAGTTTGTGGGGGCAATAAGCTGACTTTGTATAAATATACAAAAGTATGAAGGCTATTGCTTAGCGCATTGTAAGCCGCCCTGAGTCTCCGGGGAAGGGCGGCATATAAATCAAATTTAAAAAAAAATCAAGTCTTGCAACTTGATCCTTAAGAAAGAAGAAAATTACTTCGGTATGCTATATTTTTATATACATACATACATACATACATACACATACACACACACACACACACACACACACACACACACACACATATACATACATATCCTTTATTATATAACGATATTTTAAGATTATCTCTTGATTTTTGTTTCCTTAGATGCAGTGGTGGGATTCAGATAATTTAACAACTGGTTCTCTGCCCTAATGATTTCTTCTAACAACCAGTGTGCCAAACTGCTCAGAAAGTTAACAACCTGTTCTCCCGAAGTGGTGTGAACTGGCTGAATCCCACCACTGCTTTGTTGGTATTCCGTTCCTATCCTACTGATTATTTCTTATTTCGTTTTCCTTTTCTCTAACCAATCGTACCATCATTGCCAAACTAGATAGTACTCTGTGTCTTCCTTTTCTTGTATTTCTTTGGTAAGCCTGTCCATCTCTGCACATTCCATTACTTTTTGTATTATTTTATCCTCAAATGGCGTATCTTCTGATTTCCACATTTGTGGGAATGTGATTCTTGCTGCTGTCAGGATATGGATTATCAGATATTGTATTTCTTTTTCATAGTGATTTGTTAGTATTCCTAATAGGTATGTTTCTGGTTTCAATGGCACTCTCTGGGTGGTAATTTCTTCAAGTTGTTTTTGGATCATTTTCCAAAAATTTTTTGCCTTTTGGCATGATCACCACATGTGGAAGTACGTCCCTTTGTGTGATCTGCATTTCCAACAGTCTTGTGTAGTGTTAGGGAACATCTTTGCCAAACGTGCGTGGGGGGAGGTACCACCTGTAGAACATTTTGTAAGTATTTTCCTTATAGGGTACAGACATTGTCAATTTGGTATTTACTTTCCATATTTTTTCCCATTTATCGAGTTCAATGTTGTATCTGAAATTTTTCGCCCATATGATCATATTCTCTTTCACCACTTCTTCTTCTAATTTGTATTTTAGTAAATAATTATAAATTTTAGTTATTAATTTATCATCTGATCCCAATAGAATTTTGTCTAATTCATTCTGTTCTTTTTGGATTCCAATTATTTTCATATCCATTTTATGTCTTGATTTTATTTGTAGATATGGCCACCAGTCAATGTCTGTACCCTGTTCTTCCAGTTCTTCTCTTGTCTTCACTTCTCTTTCATTGTTCAGCAGTTCATTGTATGTTATCATCTTATCTATGTCCATTGCGTTTGGATATATTTGGGCTCCATGGTTGAGAGCCACCTTGGAATTTTATCATAGTGATTTCTCCTTATTTCTGTCCAAGTTTTTGTAAGTGCCTCTCTGATGAAGTGTCTTTTAAAATGTTCATGTTGTCTAAATTTCTCCTCCCATAAGAATGCATGCCATCCTTTCAGCAGATTGAATCCCTCTAGTGAATGGTGACAACCATTTCTATTTACTATCCTGGAAATTTACCTCTGCTGTTAGATCTTGTATTATCATGTTATTTATCCTATTGTATTTTTATTATTAGTTGAATAATAAAAAATACAACAGTACAAATAGCTTTTCTGCCTGAAAAAGCAATTTACTATTAAACAATGGGGTATAAATTTAGAAATAAAAAGTTTAGTGGAGTATGAAGAATAAATAATAAATGTCAGTAATATCTCGTAGAAGAGATAGGAAAATGGTAAAGAACTGTGAAAGAAAGAAGTAGAAAAATGCATCTTAAGCCTGTGTCAAATGCCCACCATGGCCACACCTACCCTAGCCACGCCCACCTGGCCACACACACCTACACCAGCCTTCCGAGGTCAAACACAACCCTGATGCGGCCCTGAATGAAATTGAGTTTGACACACCTGATCTATATATCAATAAAATTGACCAAACCAAAAAAGAAGGTATTTTATCCTATGAACCTCAGCTTTATTAGAAACTGTCTCCAAGTAATGTAGATTAGATTCAGGTGTTCCAGAAACAGATTAGAAACACACAGTACACCAAAAGCTCTTTTGCAAAACTGAAGTACAGTCAGATTTCTGTATTGTAGCCAGGATGAAGAAAGAAGCCTATCCTTCACAGATGGAATTGGAAAGACTCGAAAAGAAGATGCCTCACATGTACATAAAAGAATCATAAAACATATGAAAATAGTTTAATATTCATCACCTCCTGAGGGGCATTATTGTACAAAAATACACCCAAATCAAGAATGCATGTATATAAAACAGAGGCACCATAAGTGTTGGAAATCCTTATCATGATAACTTTCCCCAATAATAATTTACCTTAGCTATTCTTCAAAAGCAAAACTATTTTCTAATTTTCTAATTTCTAACTATTTGCCAATAGAGATAAATGATTAAAAAGGATTTTTAAAAAATTAATCCTGGGAACAAAAGCTATTTCAGACCTACTGACACTTTGGATCTGACCTTTATGGTTCTCTTCATGTTTTATAGTAAGATGTGCAATCTTGTCTTTGAACTAAGCAACTTGGCCTTTGAACAGCATGTTTTTTTGAAGTGCACTCTAAAACAGAGTTCAAATTTTTACCCATTTTCTCTAAAATTAATTTGAGATACTTTAAAACTCCCTTATTTGGTGACATAGTACATGCTCCTAAAGATACTTAATAAGTAGTATTGCTTATTAACATCTTATTAACAGGTTGTTTCTGATTTACATTTTTGTTATAACTGGTAAAATTTATACCTCAATGATATCATTGCTCCTAAAGATACTTAATATGTATTCATTCATTCATGTAGTATTCAGGTTGTTTGTGATTTTAAGGTGATCAATTGTCCTCCTTTAGGGAGGACAGTCCTTCGTTTGTAAGTTATATCATCTCTTGAAAAGTGCCCTCCTACATGTCCTTCTTTTCAATATTTGAAGACTAATCTGTAAATCTCCGTATTTGATCAATGCCGATCCGATCTGTTGCATGTGATGTGAAGTATTTGTATTTGACATGACGATTCATGAAGGCTCAGTACAGTGCGGTGAGACACGATTATGAGATACATGCACTCCGCACAGGAGAATTGTTTGAGAGAGTGTGCCATGTGCAAGAGTGTGCTGCACGTTTGTTTACTTCTTACCAAAACACGACATGGCACATACGCATGCATTAGACTCACTTCTTTGTCAGTGAATATCCAATCATACACAGGTGAGCACAATAATTCACATTTTATTAATTCATTATCTATTTAATAATTTCCAAATATGTATAATTTTATTTACAAGTTTATTCGCTTATGTTATTGTTCCAGTTTTAATAATTAATTTTATTTATTCATAAAGAATGTGCTTGCATTGTTTGTGTAGCTCTATATTTTATTTACGATATTTTTTTTCAATTTATTTGTGTCTTCCTTCTCATTGTAAAAAAGTTGGTCACCTTATGATTTACATTTTGTTATAACTGATAAAATTTATACTTCAGTGGTATCATTGATTGAAGTGGCTCCATTTGTAATGTTCCTGGGATGAGCAAAGAAATTTGAGCAAGGAACTCCCTCTGAAATATCTTCAGGAGCAAAGGCTTTCATTAAAATGATAGCTATATCTTTTTATATGTGTGTGTGCAATGTCACGATAAGCATAGAAAAGAGCGGAGGCATTTATTGTACTGGTGTGATACCCCTGCCATTATTTGTCCCATTTTGGATATTTTGGAATTCTATTTGTGCCAACTTCTGCATGCCTCTGTTCCCTAACTCATATATCCATGCTCAATTCATGGATATTTGAGAGCAAGACAGAGTAAAGGTAGAGGTAAAGCTTTCCCTGTCAGTCGTGTCCAACTCTAGCATGGTGCTCATCTCTGTTTCTTGGCCAAGGGAGCCAGCGTTGTTCAAAGACAATTTCTGTGGTCATGGGGCCAGCATGGGGGCTCCGGTTGGCCCCTGACCCTCACACTTTCCGCCGTGAACTAAAAACATGGTTGTTCAAATTGCCCAGCCTGGACTGATGAGGTTTTGATTATTTTAAACATGTTTTATGTATTTTTAACATGTTTTATTGGATTGGGATTGTATTTTTAATTGTTATGAGCTGCCCTGAGTCCTATGGAGATAGGGCGGCATACAAATCAAATTAAAATAATGAATAAATAAATAAATGGCTGTATGCCAAAGATGCACAGAACATTGTTACCTTCCACTGAAGTGATACCTATTAATCTATTTGCATTTGCAGTTTTCGACCTGCTAGGTGAGCAAGACTGGGGCAAGTAATGGGAGTTCACCCCATTGTGAGGAGCTCGAATCTTGAACCTGGGTGGTCAGCTCTCCAGCTGACCAACTCAGTGTCTTTAACTATTAAGCCATCATGCCCCCTCTCAAGATAGAGTACAATGTGGAAAATGGGGCTTACATTGCATCTTCTGTCTATTTCTTCTGGGGAGCTGTGTTTACTTTTCAGTCAAGGTTATTATGCAGAAATCACAAATGTCTTAATATGTTGTGTTCTTCAGTCCCCCACAGGTTGCTATAGTTCTGAAATCAGCAGCACCCAGGGGGAGACAGGAGACAGGAGACAGAACAAAAGCAGCATGGCATTGTTCTAATGCAAGCTCTACCACTTTCCTATAGGCATCATGATGTTGTATGTTCCTGTAAATAGTCCTGCTTGGAATAATTCCCAACTAAATTGACAATTGCTTATCTTTATTCTTTATTCAGTTGTAAACTTTGCCAAATAACAGCAATATTGCCAAGTCTGTAAATGATGTAAGCATTTTACTGATTCACAGTTTTCTATTTTTTCCAAAGATATGTCTAGCAATATGATACAAATGATTTATCCTGTGAAGAGAGATTTTCTTTAAAGACCTACGATATCACATGATGCCAATTTGCATCCCCAGTCACTTTAGTTGAGGTTTCATTCAAAAATATTTCTTAAGAAAATGAGAACTCCAGTAACAACAGCAACATTAGAAAAAAAGCCTATTAAAAAATCATCTCCTCCATGTGGTTTACCAAGAACAAACAGATGTTTGTGCAAAACATCACCAAAAACACTTAACAGTAATTGCTACTGAATGTCTCTTGCTAGACCATTAGATGTAATTGTACAATACTCTCCCAATGAGGGAAATGGTTAGTTCATAACTTAAGAAGGAAGGTGGAAAAAATAATATTACAATTATAAAAAGTGAATTTTATGATGCAGGATATGTAAATAATAATTTTATCAGAATTATATAAAACCTTATAATGGAGAAGAAATTTCCACAGCAAAAGTCAATGAATACTGAAAGATATCAAATTTAAAAATAACGGACACACAAAAGCAGCTGATGAATACAGGAAAGGAAATTTGTGAGGCCATTGAAAAGAGTAAAATAAGGAATATTCCTGAAGTAGATGGACTTCCAGTCTCCTATATACTTTGAAAGGTGAATGGATACAGACTTTCTAAAAAATTGTAAATGAAATACTGTAATTCCCACAATGGAAGAATGAATTGTGAAGATATTAGAATTTTCAGAAATGTCCAGACTGACTTGCCTGCTCATTGACAAAACAATTAATACTTAAAAAGCAACAACACCCTTTATGAATTTTTTGCTGAAAATAGAAAAAAGTGATGATTCATGGATTTGATAATTGAAAATGGACTAAATAAAGGGCTAAAGGGATTTTGTAATACCTAAGTGGGAAAATAGATAATAAGTTTGTTTATACCTTTGAAAAGGAAGTCAGAAGTTGTTGATTATTTTCTGATTCTTGTATCTTTAATTATCCTTTCCTTTTTTGTCTTTTTTGCATGTTCCTTTTTTCTCTCATTTTCTTATTTTTTCCCTCTAAATTTCTTTTACTCATAATAATTATTTTACCAAAGAAAGAAAGAAAGCTAAAAAACTCAAAATTCATACCCTTCATTTGCTGCATTCTAATGAAAATAGATTTGTGATTACCTGATTTGTAACAAAAATGCAAATCCCTATGCTTTTACAGCAGCAAGTTGTAGTAATAAAATATATGTTTTCTTGGTGCTTGCAGTCTCCATACTGTCTTCCACTAAACTACCTGACTGTCCAGTCATCAGGAAAGATATTGAGAATCACTTCAAGAGCAGTAGGGAAAAAAGAATACAATCTCTTTCCTGTAATTTGCTGCATCCCCACTTTTTTTATGAACTGTCTCTTGTCACTTTCCCAGTTCATCTACTTGACATTACAGAAAACTGATTAAGACTCTCAGGGCCATTAAGGACCATAGGAAATGTGAAAGATCAGAGTCTCAAACATGACAAAGGAGTGTTAATAAGGGAGGATAATCAGGCATGCATCTCCTTTCTTTCTTACTTCTACTGTATTTTAGTCCTCTGGGTGAACAGAAACAATAGAAACTGCAGCATTAATTAGAAATGAACCAGGCTAGGAGACAAAGCTTCTTGAGTTAACTGCCTTAGACTATCCTGATTTTGTCTTGCAGTTTGCCTCTTTTTCTAATTTTAGTAGGGGAATCATTGGACATTGGCTACCTTTACTTACACCTTTACTCATCTAGTTTATTGTGTATGTGTGTGTGTGAATTTGTTGTCCTAACTGAAGTTTTAGTGGATTTTCTGTTAAAAACTCTGTAGTTCAGTTACTTTATTACTAAAAATCATACACATTTTAAAAATAGTTATAATGATGTCTCTGAATGGTGCAATATTTCCAAGAAGCAAGGACGAAGTTATAGAAGAACAAAGGCAGTTGTCAAGATATTGTGATCATTACCGTGTTTCCCTGAAAATAAGATCCTGTCATATATATATATATATATATATATATATATATATATATATATGTATATTTGAACCCTGAAATAAGCGCTTGGTCTTATTGCCATATGCTCAAAAGCCCAATTGGGCTTATTATCGGGAGATATCTTATTTTGGTGGAAACAGGATACTTTAATCTGACCTTGCAGTTACCCTTTTCCTAATATTTCCTCCAAATGTTCTGTTCTGTTTCTATCATGTTACTAATAGATTTCTATTTTAAAAAAATATTTGTTTCTCCCATTGGAGGTACCCAAATCAAACAAAAGCACTTAATTTTAATTGGTCACCTCCCATTTGGATAACTACAATGAACTCTACATGGGTCAGTCCTTGAAGACCACCTGGAAATTTCAACTGGTCCAAACCCAACAGTGCACACAGTGATTGTTTTGCCCATGTAACACTTCTGTCACATGAGCTGCGCTGGCTTCAGATTTCTTTCAGGCTGCAATTCAAGATGCTGATCATCATCTTTAAAGCCTTAAATGGTGCAGTCCCAGGTTCTCTATTGGCCCATAAGGACCAGGGGTGGGTTCTAATTTTTTTTACTACCGGTTCTGTGGGCATGGCTTATTTGTGGGCGTGACTTGATGGTCATGTGACTGGGTAGGAGTGACCAACTCAATGTCACTCACATCAAGCGGTGCCTCCCCTGGCCCCTCCCCTCCCAGCCATTCCTTGTCACACCCAGCCTCAACATATCTATAGTTCTGTAAAAATGTTGTTCACTTTTTTTCAACTTTATTATCTACATACTATAGATGCACTTTCATGGACCACTGAAAGGAGGAAATGGCTCACATGCTTTGCCCAAGAGTTGATAGGCAATAAGGGGTTGCCAGAAAGAAGGGGGGCAATGTATTTTCCAAAGCACCAGAAGGCAAAACAAGAAGCAATGGCTAGAAACTGAACAAAGAGATAAGCAACCTAAAACTAAGGAGAAACTTCCTGACAGCGTGAACCAATATAGATGCAGAAATATTTCAGTCATTATTTCACATATAAAATAGCCATTCATGTAATACAATCTGCATATTGTTCAAAACAGTCATTAGTATTATGGCTGATGTTTGACAGCAAGCCTAAAAATCAAAGATTACAAGAGTGCTTCTTTCTCTGTATGTATACAAAACATCACATACCAGGAATAGCATATTAAGATGGATTTATGCAGTGGTGAGTTTCCAAAAATTTTATTACTGGTTCTGTGGGTGTGGCTTGGTGGGCGTGGTGTGACAGGAAGGTTACTGCAAAATCCCCATTCCCTCCCCACTCCAGGGGAAGGTTACTTCAAAATCCCCAGGCCCTCCCACCCTACTAACCTGCTCTGGGAAGGAATCAATCTCCCCACTCTTCATTTTCCCCAAATAAAATATTACTCATAAAAAAAGCAAGGAAAAATTAAGCTGCTAAGAAGGAACCTGCATGATACTCATTCCACATTCCTGCCAGCTGCATAAAGGAAACTTTGTAAGAAGAAAACTGCTACCGTTGGTTAGAAATAATAGAAAGTAGAAGCTGGAAATTCGGCTCCATTTACAAGCAGGCAGAAAACTCATTCAAGACAGGATATTTCACAATGGAAATCGCCCAAACCTTTTTAGAAACACAAAGCCCATGTTGCACAAACCCCAAAACTTCAAAAACATAGAACCATATAAGAATCCCTCCTCTTATCCAGTTTGTTGTTCAGCTGACCCAGAAACGAACTGCTGAATGTCACTTCACTTCTGCAAGCAAAAACTTCCTTTCAGAAGCTGCGTCTTGGCTTGTCAGTTTAAAGCGACTGCATCTTTTTTCCCCCCTTCTTCTTTGCCAAGTGATCTCCTGGCTGAGAAGCGATCAGTCGGGAGGCTTCTCAATTTAAAGCGACAGTGTCTTCTTTGTCAAGTGAGCCCTGATTTTTTTCCTTCTAGCCGATCAGCTGGGAATCAGGAGGCAGTGAATAGATTGAGGGCAAGACCAGGCAGAGGTAGTATTTACCTGTTCTCTGAACTACTCAAAATTTCCACTACCGGTTCTTGCGAATGGGGAGACCTGGTAGCAACCCACCACTGATAAGGACATGTACCTTACTCGGTGACATAGGGTGAGCACTGTCCTTGTCCTATAAAACTCTCCTCCCTCTGAAGTTCGGCAGACCTCTACCCGCCCCTAGCCTTTCGTAAAGCACTGGCTTTCTCTATAAGCACTGGGACAAGATGAAGCGACTGCATTAGTGTATGAACCAAAATTGTGAAATATCTTACACAAGGAAGTTCAGAGGTATCTTTCTCTGGTTGCATTTTATTAGTTTGTAAAGACATTTTTTATTCCAGCAAGCCCTTAACTTATCAAGTAAGTAACGTTGTACAATCTGTTTTTATCTGTTTTTGTTGTCCCTCATTATAAATGTTTGCTTTAGTTTTAGTTTAATTATTATGGTTCACCCTGAATGTTTTCCAACATTATGTGATTGAAAATTAAAAGAATGGCATTTAATTCTCATTTAAAGTGAAATAAGTATACAAATTGTGTCTAATCTAAATTTCTAAATTATTTGCAGGAAGTTTGCTTTTACAAATTTACAAACCTCTTTTACAGACATTCTGATTACAGTAGTAAAAGCAAGAAACACCTGAATAAAGCTAAATAAATTCCATCAAATCTAACATTAATTCTCAGAAGTGTTTCCTCAAAACTCTTTCTCTCTTTTATTTGCATTGCATTGAATATGAGAAATTAATCAAGTTTTAGTACAATCCTTGTACTGAACTTTGATAACTCTGTACAATGTGTTGTTTGCGGCTTCTAAAGACTGATCTTAGCAGATTCTTCAGAATAATGAGTCCACTAGATGGCAATAATATACAGGGAAGCCTGTTTTGGTGTGTACTTTCTTTGTATTTTTTCTTGTAACCTCAACAATGTTAGCGGATTGGTGCTTAAGCCAAAATGATAGATTTTAAATTGAAACCATTGTAGTACTCCCTTCTTGCCTTGATTTATTTTGACTAATATACAAACACATTCCTATAGAAAAACTCATCATCCAGTGATGACTGGTTATCAGCTTAAAGTGGAGAGAGGGAGGTTATAAAATATTCATATGGTAAATCCAAGGAAACAATAGCATTAGTTGAATATTCCCCAGGAAAGCCTAGCAGATTGTTTCTCCTCCTGGGCTTGATTCCCCTGAAGCTAAAACTAAACAAAAGGAAAAGAAAACAGAACATTTGATAACTACCAGGGCTCTAAGATAAAATAGTTGCTTTTATGAGAATATCTATATATAAGACTGAAGGTCCTTTGTGCAAAGTATACTGTTGTTTAATATCTGCAAACACAAACAAACTAGACTTAGATATTTTGATGTTGCTCAAAACTACTGTTGTAAAAAGGAACTTTACAAACTCACACACAAAAAAACATAAGATGCAAAAAATTAAATGGTAAAAATTAAAATATTGCAGTTGAATTTGAGCAGTAATTTGGAACCATTGAAAAGGAGGGAAACCATGGCAGAGATTTCCAATGGCACAGCAGGGAGGTGTGCTAACATCATTTTGTTTATTGATATCACTGTAAGATATCACCAGTGGTGAGATTCAACCAGTTCACACCACTTTGGCCGAACTGGTTATTAAATTGCTGGATGGCCCCTCCCTGACCCTTCCAGAAGTCCCCCCGTGGCCCATATTGGCTCTCAGGTAAGTGCAGGGAGGCCTACTAGGCCCAAAATGGGGCATGGGAGCTGCAGCACCCCCCCATGGCCCGTTTTTGCTCCTAGGAGGATGCAGGGAGGCCTACTAGGCCCAAAATGGGGCATGGGGGGCACCCCTCCATGGCCCGTTTTTGCTCCCAGGGGCTGCAGGAGGCTGATTGCTGCCTGTCACACCCCTGGCCATGTCCACCATGGCCACGCCCATCCAGCTGGTCATTAGGGCAGAGAATCGGTTGTTAAATTATTTGAATCCCACCACTGGATCATGTTATCATTAAGCCAGATATTTAGTTACCGAGGAACTTGGTGAAACTCTACTTGAATCAGACATTTAAAAAGTTTAAAAAATTCCCACATAACAAATTAGTCTCAGGGTTTGTAGTATCAACACAAATGTTGAAGTAATATTTATGATTTGAAGCATATTTTATTATGCAAATGCTACATCATATTCAACTGGACAACTGTTAAAAAATTTGAGCTGTTGCTACCTTCTAATATAGCCACATAGGATGCATATAATGTATACATTATATAGGTTTTGCTTCATCAGCGCAGCTAAAGAAAAGGATTCCAGACAACACAAACTCTTTGTTGCCATTTAGTGATTTTCTAATTTTTTGCAACTCGCATATCATATTATTAATTGTTCCTAGTTAGTAATATCATCAATAGTACTTCAGTAAAAAATATATATTTGATATTATGAACTACAATATTTAATAATATTGTATGTATGTATGTATGTATGTATGTATGTATGTATGTACAATAGCCAGTACATCAAAAAATACCAGTTTTTCTTCAAAAAAATTTGAAGAAAGAGACAATGGGTCTAATTATACTGCATAAGACCAAGCCTTCAGTACAAATGCATAAAAAGCCAGCAACAGGATAGCAAGTGCTGCCTATGCAAAGAAGCTAAAGAAACACTGATCACCTGGTTAGCTGCTGCAAGATAATCGCACAGACTAGCAATAGCATGACAAACAATAGCATGACAAACTAGCAACAATGTTGCATAGGAAGATCTGCAAGATACACCGTTGGTTTACCAGCAAGAACTAGTAGGACTATATAGAAATATAGAAAGTAATAGAAAATCAAAAAGCTAAACTGCTTTAGGACTTTAAAATTCAAACAGTCATCTGCCACATAATTAGCAATTGTTGTTAAGAAAGACAAAAAGGTCTAGATAGTGAGGACATGGCAGTAGCTGGAGACAGAAAAAAAGAGAAAGAACTGAGAAAGATAATAAAATACAAAGACTTGCAAATAGCAATAGAATGACTGTAGCAAAAGAAAGCAAAGGCAGTACCAATAGTAATAAGTGCCTTGGGTTCGATTCCAAAACAACGGTAGCACCATTTGAAGACCATTGGCATTGATATTAGTCAATTGCAAAAGGCAGCTTTACTTGGAACAGCTTACATCCTGTGGCAATATCTGTAACACCCTCAAACGTCCATAGCACTCAATTGGTGGACAAAAATGCCAAATCCAGTCTGAATATCTAGCTGACTGTGCAACAAACTATAATAATAATTCCCATCTAGTGTAATTATTCACTGAGCCCCTAATATCTAAAGTATGTTGATCAATCTCTCAGAAAACACATCCAGGTTTAAAAGGGTTATTTTTGCCTCCAAATTTATAGCTATGTGATATGTCTGGGGGGAAAACATCAAGCAAGCACTATTGCTATATATTTTAAGTTGTTGGTACCAACTTAGTGGATGCATTTTGCAGTTCAAATATGGAAGTCAGATCAAACTTCACCCTGGATTAGACTGAAACATCTTCTCCAAGACTATTTGCATGTGACAGACCATCTACTCCAAAACCTTGCTAAATATATAAGTGACTAAATACAGGTTAAATAATAAATACATTTCTTTGTGACTTGACATGTTTTCATATCTGGTATGAATTAAGCTTCGTGGAGCTACTGTGAAAGAAAAATGGATAGCTGAAGGGAAATGAGTTGAGATTTTTTTCCATTTTATCCTGAACCCAAGAGAGAGAATGATAGAGAGACCAGTTTAAATTGGAATCTAGACAGCCAAAGTTGTTATAGAAAGTTCTAGAAGGATCCCCAGTAGTAAAATTTATCAGCTTACCAGGTTAGTGAATTAACCTGCAATACATTGAACCATAAACTGAAATGATAGATTTGCATAACACATTAAGATAGCTCCTTCCCCCAAACATACCATGTAATAGATTTGTTAAATCTTTGCCTGATTTTTTAAGCATGTTTGTATTTTGGGCCATAATATCTAGGCTGAAAAAAACATGACAAGAGATATCAATTTTTTAAAAAATCCACATATAGACATCCAAAAATCTTGTTAATCTGATCCAGGGGTGTCAAACTTGTGGTGTCATGTTGTCATCAGGTGATCACAAATTTTTTCCCCTTTCCTAAAATGGGGTGGGAGTGGTCAGCGCATGACGCATCCGGCCCGTGAGCTGTGAGTTTGACATCCCTGATCTAATCCATTCTCCCTTGTGGACAATGTGCTAGAGATGCACCTACAAGAGATCTGTGAAGACTGCTCTAAACCACTGATAGATAAAATTGTAGCCCTGAGTTGGACTTGCAGGTCCCTTGGAAGTGATTGTTGCAAGGTTTAGTGCAATTCATTGGAATGAGTTTGAACCTGTTAGAACTGAGAAGTTGGCAAGTTTCTCAAGATTCTAAACATTCCCACATATGTATTATTCACACATAGTCTTCCTAGTTGGTTAATTTTCCTAGAAAACAATGTGTGATTAAATCCAGGTAGTATAAGAAAGTGAATGGTCCATTTAGTACTTAAAAAAACTAGTGCTCTGTTCTATCTTTGAGAAACCCTAGTTTAAATTTTAATCCAATATCCAACTACTTGGAGAAGGTTTCTGAAAATATGGTCAGTTGAAGCCCTTAACTATACATCTGTAGCTTCCGTTGACCAAATCATGCTGCCAAGGTTTCTTTCAGTATCTGGAAATTGTGGGGTTCCGGATGGGAAAGAACAGGCTTTGGGGCAACCCAAGCAAGACTGTGTTGCTATGGTTTGGGATATTTCCCTTAGTTCTTGGTCCAAAGCTCAAGGTGAACTTGTCTAAAATGAAGAGTTCCTGAATATCTGTACTATGATTGGCTTTGATTATTTTGGCATCCTTTATTTTGTTACTCTGTTGTTCATTATTTGTTCTGGGTTTTAACTTGCTTTAGTTTCTTTGTTTTTTATGCTTCACCCAATTGTAATAAGCTGTGCAGAGTTACTTTTGTAACTGGGAAGCTATATCAATCAGCCAACCAACTACCAATCAATCAAATATATTGTCTGCCTGCCTGCCTGCCTGCCTGCCTGCCTGCCTGCCTGCCTGCCTGCCTGCCTGCCTGCCTATCTATCTATCTATCTATCTATCTATCTATCTATCTATCTATCTATCTATCTATCTATCTTTTATCTACATTTAGAAACTGCCTGTTTGCCTCACAGAAACACTCAGAGTGATGTACAATTAAAAGGTTAAAAACATGAAAACTGAATGTAAAAAAATTAAAATAGAGGCAATGATGGTTAAAGTTCAATATTAAATATTAATTAAAAGACAAGGGAGTGGGATTCAAGGCACTAATCAGCTTTATAGCTGTCTATTCTTCTGTGAGCCCCAAGCAAGGTGGCAGAGGCAATTTTTTGTATAGATATATTCAAAAGTATGCTGGTGGTGCAGCATACTAAAGCAGCGTGATTAACATTCAGCTGCCTGCAATTACTGCAAGTTCTAATCTCACCAGGCTCAAGGTTGACTCAGCCTTCCATACTTTCTAAGATAGGTAAAATGAGGACCCAATTGTGGGGGCAATAAGCTGACTTTGTATAAATATACAAAAGTATGAAGGCTATTGCTTAACACATAAGCCGCCGAGTCTCCGGAGAAGGGCGGCATATAAATCAAATTTTAAAAAAACAAACATTTTGATACTATTTGACAATTTTTGTATTCTATATGAGGTTTTGTATTGTACATGTGGTAGCCCTAATCTGAATTTAGTAACTGGGTCATTTATAACACTGTATCTTGATCTTTCATAAACTACAATAGCTTAAATTCAGACTGTCATGCTTAAAATGACCTTATTGGAACCTGTTATGTAAGTAAATCACAGCTAACTAAACTCTTACTGATTTCAGGAATCTGTTCAGAATATTTCTGATTCCAGTTCAGAATTGCTATGTAATTTTATGAATTTTTTAGTGTTCTAGAAAATTAAATCCATTCAATCATCAGCAACATCCTTGGAGCAAAATGACAGATAGCTCTGAATGAATGTACCTATGATGAGTACTGCTTTACATTGCCCTGGTGAGACCACACTTGGAATACATTGCCCTGTAAAGTTCTGGTCATTATGATAGAAAAAAGATGTTGAGACCCTAGAAAGTGTACATAGAAGACCAATAAAGATGATAAAAGGGACTGGATCATAGATCATATGATGAACAGATGTGGGTGCTAGGCTAGACAATAGGTGTCTAGCCTATTGAAAAATAGGATTGGGGGGGATGAGATAACTGTTTTCCTGTACTTGAAGGATTGTCAAAAGGAAAGGCAGTTGACCTATTTTCCAAAGCACCAAAGGGCAGGAGAAGAAATAATGTCCAGAAGCTTGTTAAAGAGAGATCCAATCTAGAAGTAGGGATACATTTTCTGTCAGTGAGAAAAATTAATCAGCTTGCCTCTTAAGGTTGTGCTCCATTATTGGAGGTTTTAAAAAAAAGATTGGACAACCATTTGACTGGGATGGTATAGGTTTCCTCCCTTGAGCAGAGAGTTGGACTAGAAGACTTCTGAGGGCCCTTCTAGCCCTATGATTCTGTGATTGACAAATTATTCATTATGTGGTCCTTGCACTGGATTCTAGAGACATATTTGCAGCTTGATTTGACTGTGATTGGAGGCTTTGTGTCTGGCTTGTAGTGTACTTTCTGCATTGTTTTTATTTCAGAGCATCAGTTGCAAGCTTTGGAGCAAACAAGTTCTGCTGATTTTCTCTATGTGTCTTTCTGACAGTAAATCCTGAGCCAGAAATGCACAAGTTCAGGCAAATTTTCTGAACAAAGGAAAAGTGTGTGTGATGGTAGTAATATCTTAGTCTGGTTCTTTACATGCTGCTGTCGTATGTTTGTCATTCATTTAACAAGAGATGGCAACACATAGACCAAAAAGGAAGGCAAATGTTTTATATTAGAAGGATACGTGCATGAATTTCTCACTGCAGGCCTGGATCCAAAAAGTTTATTAGGATCATGCAACCAGCTTGTGCTTTCCTCAGTGGAATGTTGTCTTTTCTTTCCCCTCTTTTCCCTCATTCTGTACTGAAAAACATGCAACACTTTATTAATTTCAATAGTCATTTGATTTGCACTATTGGGAGATATTATAAAAAAAATTACAAAAATAGTTTCAGAATTCTATGGATCCTGGCCACTGGGTGCAGCAAATCAGTTCCAATTATGGGTGCTTTTCCATTTTTTACTGTACTATCTGAGTCTCTTCTGCAAAAATATAGATTTTTTTTAATGCTTATTGCTTCCATTGCTAATAAAATTGTCCCTTTGTAGAATGGAGCTGCAGTGTATGAAGTTTGGCATAATATGCAAATGCTTTTAGCTTGGTCCAAGTTATTGCTGTTGCAGAAGAAGAATGACTGAGAAGAAGTTTACTAGTCTGCTGCTTGAGAGCACCCCAGAGACATGTGGTCAGCCATTGTGAAGAACAAATCCTGACTAACAGGGACATTTTTTAATCTTGCATGGTTTGTTTTCTCCCATCAATATTTTAAGATAGAATATTAATTCCTTAATTATTGAATACATAGAGTGTATATGTGCAACTTTTAAAACAGAAATATTTATAATATCTAGTTTTGGAAATGCAAATATATAATTGTTATATATAATAACAATTTGAAGGCTATTGATCTTAAGGTTATCTTTATCGTAGGCAAAATAATGCAGACAAAATCATCCTCCTGGCTAAAATGCTATATGCAGTATACCATGCTAGTATACTATGCAAGAGTCAATCTACAACCTATTTAAATGGTGAATTTTAACAGATTAACAGAGTTGGAAGGGACCTTATAGGTCATCTATAGGCAAGCTGTTCCATTGGTTGATTGTTCTCACTGTCGGAAAGTTCCATCACATTTCTAGGTTGAATCTCTCCTTGGTCAGTTTCCATCCATTATTCCTTATCTGGCCTTCAGGTGCTTTGGAAAACAGCTTGACCCCCTCCTCTCTGTGGCAGCCCCTCAAATATTGGAAAACTGCTATCATGTCTCCCCTGGTCCTTCTCTTTACTAGACTAGCTATGCCCAGTTCATGTAACTATTCTTCATATGTTTTAGTTTCCAGTCTCCTAATCATCCTGGTTGTTCTCCACTTTTTCTAGAGTCTCAACATCTTTTTTATAGTGTGGTGATCAAAACTGAATGCAGTACTCTAGGTGTGGTCTTATTAAGGCTTTATAGAGTGGTATCAGTACCTCACTTGATCTTGATTGTATCCCTCTGTTAATGCAATTTAGGATTGCATTGGCTTTTTTAGCTGCCGCTGCACACTGCTAGCTCATATTTAGCTGATTGTCCACTAAGAGTCCAAGATCCCTTTCACAGTCACTGCTATTAACCTGGTTTCCCCCAGTTTATACATGTGCTTTTGGTTTTTCTTGCCTAAGTGTAGGACTTTACTTTTCTCTATATTGAATTTCATTTTGTTAGATAGGGCCCAGTGTTTAAATCTGTCAAGATCCATCTGGATCTTGAGCCTGTCTTCTAGAGTGTTAGCTAGTCCTGCCAGTTTAGTATCATCTGCAAATTTGGTGAGTTCCCCTTCTATTCCCTCATCTAAGTTGTTTATATTGAATTCAATATCTCTTCAAGATATTGAAGATATTGAAGAGTGCTGGGCCTAAGATGGAACCTGTGGCATCCCACTGTTTACTTCCCTCCATGTAGACTTAGATCCATTAAGGACTACTTGCTTAGGTTTGTCAGCTAGTTGCGAATCCATCTGGTGGTGAAGCTATGGATTTTGGATTCTTGAAATTTATGGTGGAATGTAGTAGATATCTTATGAATAAATGGTCTTAAATATTTTCAGCTTTTTGTCAAATTGTGACTATAATATTTATATTATATTATACAGTATTATGGATATTTTTATGCCTATTTTCAGCTAACAAATGGATACTGGCCAATATCTGCCTTTTTAGCACATTATTGTTTTTGTCAT
This sequence comes from Ptyas mucosa, assembly GCA_012654045.1. Classification (NCBI taxonomy): domain Eukaryota; kingdom Metazoa; phylum Chordata; class Lepidosauria; order Squamata; family Colubridae; genus Ptyas; species Ptyas mucosa. The sequence continues at coordinate 13,604,295 of WNWU01000007.1, read as the reverse complement.
TCATAAAATGACAAAATGTCATTCATTGTCATTCATAGAAGAGAATGAGCACTTGGGAACTAAGATGAAAACATCTGGAACCTGCACTTTCAAGAAATACTGGCAATTCTAAGTCATAAATATACAACTGTATTTCTTTCCATTATTTATAATCTGTTCTGTGTTTTAACTGCCCCTATTTAATTAGGTTCCATAGTGCAAAAAATAAATTAGGGTAGGTATCTCTAAGATCATCACAAAGCTGATACCAAAAATTAGCAAAGAGCCATTGGTACTTTAAATTCACTAAGAAACATTTTAGCACATAAATTATTAGCTGCAAGTATTCCTCTATCTATATTTTAACAATGGTAAAATAAATTTTGAATGGGGTAATGCCAGTACAAAGAAAAGAAAGAGACAGAATGAGTGTAATTTAACTGAAATATAATTGCAGCTAAATTAAATTGATTACATATAGATAATATAATTTCTGTCAACGAATTGATTTACCCTCTTGCTTATATGAAATATTATACATTTTCAGCAACTTTTAGATATGCTCTGGGATTTTTGACCTAGGATTAGAGATTACTTGCAGCTCTGAAATCTCAGTTTGTGCATTCCTGATTTGGGCCACTGTGGATGGATACTACTCCTGTCTTGCAAGTAAAATATATATACTCTGCACTTTGTTGTTGTCAGATAAGAAAAGCTATGCTGTTATTATTAATAAATAAAACTGATTTTCAAATGAAGTAATATTTTTAATAATACCAAGTTTAGATAGAGTAGAATCAGAACATGGACTTTTTGTGTAAACATTTCTGTGCAACCGGAAAAATAATTTGAAAAGGACTCTTCTTCCACATATGCTTACTCTGGTTAATAACACATTACTGTGTAGAGCTGAATGGTGTGAATGTTGAGAGTGTTGAGTGTTTGTTACATTTAGTTTTTTATTATGAAATAAGCATCTGCTTTGCTGTTATTGCTGAATCCTCAGGCAATAAAAAACAGCACTTAAAGCTACTGGAGGTGATGGTGGCATGTAACTATTTCTTTATAATTCAATTTTTATTATCCTCCATACATGTTTTAGAGACAGGCTTGGTGCCAATAATTTATAGATTAGGTGCTTTCCCACAAATTCCATCACTGAAAAGGATGCCTGACTAGAATTTTTAGCTTCCACAAATCCTGTTTCAAGTCTCGGCATTCACGAAATCTAGCAATTCTGCCTCTATTACCTCTATAACTTTTTTAAAAAAAAATAAATCAAAAGGAATGCTAATAGTATCTAGTAACCTCATTCTCTTTAACACTTTGCCAGCAACTTCAGAGGTTTGACCAAGATTGAAAAAGCCAGAATTACAGAATGTCATTTTCTAAAAACACTTGACTTTACTTTGCTTCAGGAATGATCATTTTGTCTTTAAATGATCCACTTGGATGCATTTTGGATTTTATTCACAAAAGACTGACATCTTTTAGGTCTCAGGCAAAGTATCGTCTGTATAGGCAATTACTATAATCACTTCAGTCCCTGTGAAATCAAAAATTGCAATTCCATTCTACTTTTCATGTAGTTAAGGATTTTATCTCAGAACAGCATACTAAAAATATATTGTGGTGAACTGAATACATGACTAAGGAACCAGAGATCTACATGACAAATACGGCCTTCATTTTACCTGTTATCTTCTCCAATTCAGTATTTCATCTGTTCAGACAAAAATATATGGGGTGGAAAGCAACACATATTTCTTGCTAAGCTAGTCATTCTTTAAATTTCCTGGAAAAAATATTTTTATTCTTCCTTATAAACATTACTGTATAGTACCCAGTGTATATGATTAATTCAATTTTCACTGCTTGAAAATCAATAATATCTAGTGCTTCACAATAAATAAATATTTAAGGCAAAGAACTACACAAGAAGTAATAAGCATCTTGTATAATGACTATTGAAGCAGCTTGTTCTGACCCAGCTTGCCAAATATGACAAACCCTCTGATGTGAACTCAAAAGATTCCTTTATTAGAAATGCCGGCAGCCCTGGCAAAAAGTTTCTCTTGAAGGCTAACAAGTCCATCCAGCCAGAAGATGAATAGTTGTCTGCCACACCTATTCATCTCTGCCCCATGCCTTTTATCCACAGAGCTAAGGTGGCCCAGACTACCTAAGCCAAAACTTTATGTTATGACTCCCTGGGAACCGGATGAATTGTGGCAATTCATAGACGAAAACCTTGAGCATGGGTTCATCCAACCGGTGAGACCCAAGGTGGCCACCCCCCATCCTGTTCCAGGAGAAGGATGGCTCATTATGTTTATGTGTGGATTAAAGGAATTTAAATGCTATTTGCATGGAAAATCTTTATTCTCTACACTTAACGAAGGACATGCTGGCCATATATATATATATATATATATATATATGTGTGTGTGTGTGTGTGTGTGTGTGTGTGTGTGTGTGTGTGTTTTCTGAGGTTTTTGTATGTAGGTCTTTGGTTATTCGGGTTTTCTCCCATGTAAAATTTCTCCCACGTAAAAGACACTTCCAATTTTATGCGGGAGAAAACCCGAATAACCAAAGACATATATATGTATGTATGTATGTATGTATGTATGTATGTATGTATGTATAAAATTAATGAACTCATTCTTAAAAATGGTCAGAAATATTTTTTATTGACCAGCAGTAAATATGAAGTTCTCAAAAGTTAAACACACAGGATCATTAAATTGTCACTTCCATGCTCAAGATAAATTCTTATTTGTTGTGTATTTTTATACTTCTGTATAACGTTGTTTGCAACTATTATGTATATTCAAATATCACACATGTATTCAGAAGGTATATTCATTGTTTATTCTATGATAAATTATTTTCAAAACTCCATAAAATGCTATGTCTAAAAAAATATAAATTCTGTAACAACATTTTAAACCATCATAGATGTTATAATGTATTTTATAATTGCTCAAAGAAAAATCTATCACATGTCCATGCTTGTTATGTTTTAGAATTATGCTTTTCTTTTTGTGATTTATTGTTCTTATTCACTGATAAAATAAAACTGTCAAGGGAAGCTTGTACATATGAATGAGACAGACAGTAGCACTTCAGATCATGTCAAGTACTAGGCAGATGTTTAATCATTCAAGGCATTTTTAAGGATGAAACAAAGGATAGTCTTGACAGGGGGAGACCTTCCATTCTAAAGCATGGAACAGAATTTAGAATAAATGCATAAAGCATTTTCCATTCAAAAATCACCTTATAGGGGAGATGTGTGGCATAAAAATAAAATTAAATAAATAAATAAATTCAAGATATAAAAATTATTAATGAAATGTAAGGTCAGCATTTAAGTATTTTGTTTTCCTCATATGCTCCTCTTTATTGTACTATTGATTTAAGTAGGTAAACAATTACATTGCTATAGCATATTGAGAAAACTAAATGGAAACTCATTTGTCACTCAGTGAGTAATTTAAATCTTATTGATTTCAATGATTTATTTTATTTACAATAATAGTTTAAACATGTAATTGAAATGATTTGATAGGTCATGGTCAAGGCTGATCGCTCATGGGTGTGAAAAACTTTTATTGTTTAAACTAACATTAATCAATATAGGTTTTTTTTTTTGTTTGCAGTAAACGTTCTTATCTAGTTTGGTAAACTCTGTGGCTTACAATGCGTTAAGCAATAGCTTTCATACTTTTGTATATTTTATACAAAGTCAGCTTGTTGCCCCCACAAACCGGGTCCTGATTTTACCCACCTTAGAAAGGATGGAAGGCTGAGTCAACTTTGAGCCTGGTGGGATTAGAACTCGCAGTAATTGCAGGCAGCTGGATGTTAAATGCTGCCTTGTAGGAGGCATTAGCCTCCTACGCCACTCAGGCTCCTTTAATTTAATGATTTAATTAATTTAATTTAATTTAATTTAATGATTGACTAGATCAATAATACACTAATTAATCAATAATAAGATGAATAAGTGGAATCATGTTCTGAAGTGGATTGAAAACAATTATACTTTTCTTGAAACTGTCAAATATAAAATTTCAGTATGAAAGCTCTTATAAATTGCCACATTACAAGGCCAGACATTGTTGCATCTGTTAGAGCAGGGGTGTCAAACTCATGTCATCATGGCAGCATCACATGATCTATTGGGACTTCTTTTTCCTTTGCTGAACTGGGCGTGGGTGTGGCCAGCATGTGACACATCTGGTCCATGGGCCAGGAGTTTGACAGCCCTGTGTTAGAGTAAGAAGGTGAGTGTACCAATCAAAGTGGGTTGTATTGGAATCCACTTAACTCTCATATTGTTAACAAATGGCAACTAGAAATTAATGGGCTATGTTGACATTAAGTGGCAGAAGACAGTACAAAATTTACATTGAGATTGATACTTGCATCTTTTGAGAAATTTTGGAGTTGTGGATCCATCAATGGAGTAGCAAGAAAGGAAGCTGGAAGCTGGAAGCTGAGTGGCATTGACTTATTACCACTTTAAGCCTAGGGTCTACAAGGAGAAATGGTTGATAATAGAGAGTTAAGAATTTACTCTGTGTCCCTTCTTTGTCTTCCACTGTGCCTGCTTTTTTGAAATTTATTTAGTTTATGTATTTATTTCTATACTGCTCATCAATATTGCATTCACAATATTGCCACCACAATTTAGGAGCTATGGTGGCACAGTGGCTTAGTGGTTAGAATATAGTACTGCAGGCTACTTCTGCTGACTGCTGGCTGCCTGAAATTTGGCAGTTCGAATCTCACCAGGCTCAAGGTTGACTCAGCCTTCCATCCTCCTAAGGTGGGTAAAACGAGGACCCAGATTCTTGGGGGAAATATGCTGACTCTGTAAATTGCATAGAGAGGCTGTAAAGCACTGTGAAGCGATATATACATCTAAGTGTAATTGCAATTGCCTTTGATTGCACAAACAATTGTTTAAGTTGCAAATATATTTTAATCATCCTTATATCCACCAGATTTCCACTTTTGGGGATGAGCTCTCACTCAGGGCTTTTTCTAACAAATTTAATTCTTTAAATAGCTTTTCAATTATCATTTTAATAACTACAATATATTAACCAAATAACACTTTCTAATTAAAAATCTTAAATTATGGAAATGTATTAAACATTTAATATTAGAAATTTCACTGATATAGTGACAATATCTTGACTGTTCCTTAAAATTATATGGTCTAGTAATATGTAAACTAGGAAAAAAAACCTTTAAATTTGGCAGAAAACAGGAAATTGCCGACATTACATTTATTATTATTTTTTCAACCATCAACAGTAAATCCTTTGTGGATCACTGGGTTTATTACTCCCTCAGATGGGAGTACTGTGTTAATATTCTCATATGATATAATATAATAACTTGTCCATATACTAGCTTGAAGTCCAGTCCTGCTTAGCCAATGAAAAGGCATAAATAATACATCTGGAGAAGAGAATTTATTTATTTATTTATTTATTATTTTTTATTAAAAAATTTTAAAAATTTTACAAACAATTTTCCCATCCCTACTCCCCCTCCCAACCCAACCCTCCCCCCCACCCCCGGACTTCCTAGAGCAAAATACAAGGTATAGCATTTAACAAACATAAGCTAACATATACAAACATCTATAGACTCCAGTCTCCCTCTTGCTCTTTAACTCCCCTTTACATAACTAAGTATTGAAATTCCCTTAAATATCTTCTTTTCTTCTTTCATAAGCTATTTGAAATTTCTTAGTCCCATATTTATTTTGAATATAGTCAATTCATCTTCTCCATTCCAATATATAACTCTCATTTGAATGGTCCTTCAAATATGCTGAAATTTTAGCCATCTCCTCTAAATTCATTACTTTTAATGTCCATTCTTCAATGGTAGGTAGATCTTTCTTCTTCCAGTACTGCGCCACTAAAAGTCTAGCTGCAGTTATTAAATTTAAGATCAAATTAGTCTCTATAACTGTACAATCTGTAATTATACCCAATAAAAACAAATTTTGGTGTAAACTATCTTCTTTTTAAGAATATTTTGCATAATCCACCATATTTTTATCCAAAATGCCTTGATTTTCTTACATGTCCACCATATATGATAATACGTGGCATCATCACACTGACATCTCCAGCATTTAGATTGTAAACTTGGATACATACAAGCTAACTTTTTAGGATCTAGATGCCAACTATAAAACATGGAGAAGAGAATTTAGAACACCATTTTGTAGTTCCTTTATTTATAACTTTGCTTTTTGGCCAGTAGATAGCAGGCAGACAAGCTATTTAATGCACAAAATTTAAATAGGCCAGGAAACACAGAAAAGCAGTAACTATTATACTTCTTACATTGGTAAACTAAATATAGATTAGGCATCATATCTATCAATCAACATATGTTTTTCCTTCATTACTGATTTCCCAGTCTTTTCTGGCAACAAACCAAGGGCACCAAACAATTCAAGCCACCTTCCAGGTTCCTGTCTGTAGGTAGGTAATGTAGCAGTCATATTGGATTAGAAATAAATGGTAATGAAATTGGAAACAGACTCTTCCTGGTTTTACCCAAGATTCTTAAAAAAACATGAATATTTAAACCCAGAAAGTGTGATTCCAATACAAACATTATAAAATCATATACAGTGTATATTTAACTATATGCAAGGTCATACAAACATCTTCAATGATATTGCCAGATGCTAAATACTAATATGGTTTCAGCATTTAAATCTGTAGACTGCGGAGTGAAATTATGACTTAATACTTAAACAATCAATAGATGATATCTTCATTCCCTTTCTCTTCCTTTTGCTGTTTCCTTAGGCTGGATTTTCACATTATTAGTGATAAAAGCTCCCTTTTCTAACATCAGTATTTGGACATAATAGCAAAATGATATGGACATAGGTAGATAATGGCTTTCCAAGGTTTCAAATTCACCCACCTTACCAAAAATATAGAACATCTTGCCTGAAAATATATATTGTAATATTGATCTACTGTTAATCTAAGTTTGTTCTGTTCTTGTTAGGATAAACATAACGTCTTAAAAGGTGTTAACAATTCAGTGTTGGATAGAAAAATGTGATGTGCTTTAAAACATGTGTTCTGAAGATGGCACTAAAATTACTGTTTTTTCTCTAGGCAGCTTACTGTGAAAGTGGACCTAGATATTCTATTGACATATTAGACATATTAGACTGAAGCATTGCAGAAAACTGTAATGAACATAGTTAGATACATCTTTATGCAGAGATTTGTAGCATCATGCTATAAGGTTAGAATAAAATTCAATTTTATGTATTGCAAGGAAATAAAGTGACAAGGAGCTCTATTTATATTTATTTTTTCTTATAATTATTTTGAAATAATACTATTTAGTATTCTTTAAAAATTTCCACCATGGTTGCAAGCAAGATAGTGAATCTCTTCATCTCCCAGTATTCAAACCCATGGGAGGCCTCAGTTCTGTAGTCTTATCTCAAGGTTGGCTCAGACTTCCATCCTTTGAGGTTGGTAAAATGAGGACCCAGGTTGTTGTGGGCAATATGCTGACTCTGTAAACTGCTTAGACAGGGCTGTAAAGCACTGTGAAGTGATATATAAGTTTAAGTGCTATTGCTATTATCATGAGGAGCAGCCATGAAGTCTTTGGAAAAGATAGCCAAATGCCCTGAAATGTCTATACCCACAAAAATCAGAATTGTACAAACTCCAATTCCCTTTTATACTTTATGGAAGTGAAAGTTGGAATGTTGAGAGAAACAACCAAGGAAGAATGTTGATGTCTGTAAACTATGGAATTGTAAAAGAATATTGCGGACAATAAAAGAAAAACCTAATAGATCATTAAAAAAATCAACTCAGAGTTTTGATCAAAGGCAGAAATGATCAGGCTCAAATTATTCTAGTTTCTGGAAAAGATTTAATGCAGGGAAAAGTGAACGGGAAATAAAGAATAGGGTGACTAGCAGCATATTTGAAGGTCTGTTACAGTGGAGATGAGTAGGGAATTTGGCAGATTTGAAAGAGCAGTTTAGGGATAGAGTGCCATGGACTCAAATCAACTTTGTGGTCACTAGAAGTTGAAAACTACTTGATGGCACATCATCATCATCATCATCATGATCAATAACAACAATGATAATAATAATAAGTAAGATGAAAGATGAAATAGTAGATCACCTTATCAGTGGCTGCAGCAAAATTTCACAGACTGATTATCTACAACTTCATGATTGAGTTGCCAAAATCATACATGAAAAGCTTTGCCAGATGTTTGGGTTCAAATGCAGTATAAATCATTGGGAACACCAAGTTGACAAAGTTCTTGAAAATGAAAAGGTCAAGATCCTGTGGAACATTTGGATCCAAACAGACAAGACAACAGGACATCTGGCCCACAACACACCTGCCATCACTACTGTGGAAAAGAAAAAAGTCTGGTTCAGTGATATTGCAATACCAGGTGATGCACAAATTGAAATTGAGCTATTGTGGAGAAAGAAATCAGAGGTTGTACCAATAGTAATAGGAGCCCTTGGAGCAATACCCAAAGGGTTGCCTAGATACATGGAACTTTTGACCACTACTGTTCAACATCATATTAATTCCACTGATTAATAATCCTAAGAAACACAAAACTGGGGTACCAAATCACAAGCCAACATGGCAAGATAAACCATCTACTATACATGGATGATTTTAAAATGTATGCGAAAAGCTGCACTGAACTTAAATTAACACTCAACACAGTTCAACTGTGACATCAAAATGAACTTTGGACTTTAAAAATATGGTATATTATCCATGCAGCAAGGAAAAATTGAAAAAATAGAAGGAATAGAACTGAGAAATGGAAGCATAGTGAAAGCATTAGCAAAGGATGATGGTTATAAATAAAGCAGTTCCAATGATATGCTAGTCAGTTGGAATCAGCAACTAGACTTTGGCTGAAAACACACAAACTTTTGAATATGTACCACACTTTACATCTATGAAGTGACATCAGCAGGTTCTACCTGCCAAGAAAAATAGGGGGCAGAGGGCTATTGCAAATCCATCCAACTGTAGAAGAAGAAAAACGAAGTTTGAATGACTACGTGAATCAAAGTACAGAAAAATTGCTGAAGGCTGTGAAAACAGAGAACATTATAAAAACAACTGAAACAAAGGCAGAATATAAGGAAAAACAGCTGGATGACAGATTAAATAGATGGAAAACCAAAGCTTTGCTTGGACAGCACTTGAAAAACGTTGAAGGAAAATGTGATGAAAACTTTACATGGGCATGGCTTAAGATGGGAACCATCAAGAAAGAAACGGAAGGTTTAATACTGGCTGCTCAAGAACAAGCACTAATGCCATGAAAGCGAAGATACAAAAATCCACTGACAATCCAAACTACTGACTTTGCAATAACAAAGTTGAAACTGTTTCACATTTAATATCTGAGTGCAGCAAAATTGCACAAACTGATTACAAAACTATACATGATCGAGTTGCTAAATTTGTCCACTGGGCATTATGTAAAAAATACAACATACCTGTATCTGAAAAGTCATGGGAGCGGAATTCCATTATGAAATGGAAAAAGTTATAGAAAATAAGAAGGTGAAGATCTCGTGGGACTTTCAAATACAGACGGATCGTCATTTGTAACATAACATGCCAGATATCACAGTTGTTGAGGGCCAAAGCATACGGTTTATTGATATCACTGTACCAAATGCCCCAATAACAATGGGTATCACTGTTACATGTTACATCCATAGCTGTGTAGTTTTGATGGCCAGATTGTGAAATTTCATGATTTTTTCCAGTTCTTTATCTTCGGCTCTGGCATCTCCTGGTACTACTCGGAACATCATATATTTTAAGAAGATACTTGGTTGATACCTAGGATGCTGGCAGCAACCCGTATCAACCATTAGCACCAGTCATTCGTATTTGTGACACATTTTTAAATGTTCAGTTGACTGAGTTTCATGTTTAATGAATAAAATAATAATAATAATATGACCAATTCAGTCTGAATATCTGGTTGACTGTATAACAAACCATAAAATGAAATGCTATACAGGTAATTCTGAGTTACAACCATGATTGAGCCAGAAACTACAATTGTAAGTTGCTGTGGTTGTAAGTTGTAAGTTAAGGCATGACTGATTTTTCAGCATTTTTTGCAGTTCACTAAATGAATCATTTTATCTATAGATGTTTTTGCCAAAAACTGGAACTGCTGGAGGCCAGCAAAAAATGGAAGAAATCATGGTTATGTGATCATAGATGTTGCCACAGCCATAAAGGTTACCCAGTTGCCATGTGGCCAAAATATGATCACATGTCTTCAAGATGATTTTTGCAGCCATCATAACTTCAAAATTGGGTCATAAGTAGTTTTGCTCTGTCATAACTTTGAACGGTTGTTATGTGACCAGTTGTAAATCAAGGGCTACCTGTAGACAGTATATCTTATAAATAAAATAATAATGTTGACATACAACTATATATACAGTATAACTTGCATATGAGTAGGCACTGTTCAGATGCTATGAATAACATATGGATCTTCATCATAATACACGTAGTCCTCGAGTTACGACCACAACTGAGCCCAAAATTATATGCTGCTAAGTGAAACATTAGTTAAGTGAGTTTGCCCCATTTTTTGACTTTTCTTGCCAGAATTGTTAAGTGAATCATTGCATTTGCTAAGTTAATAATATGGCTGTTAAATGAATCTGGATTCCCCATTGATTTTGCTTGTCAAAAAGTTGCAAAAACTGATCCCATGTTCCTGGACACTGCAATTATCATAAACATGAACCACTTGCCAAGCATCTGAATTTTGACCAAGTGACCAATGGTCAAAAGTGTGAAAAACATTTTTCAGTGCCATTGTAACTTGGAACAGTCACTAAACGAACTGTTGTAAGTCAAAGACTACCTGCATGTTCATTTCATGTCTATCAGACTGGAGGAAATATATATCATAAAATCTAATGAATGTACTGCTTCTATTTTACCGTTTTGATGGTGAAGAGATTGGTGTAAGATACAGGAAATATAAGGCAGCTACAATCCTGCTTCATGACTATTGTTTCCATAAAATTTCTGGGCTAAGGAAATTATATGTGGCTGGAACTGCTGTACTGAAGGAAAACTAAAGGTGTGAAATTTGACTCACTAAGACAAATGCTGTAGCTTTTGCTTTGCTGTACTAAGGGTCACTGTAAACATTAACCTTCTGTCAAACAATTATTGTAGTTGCCGGAGGGAATTTCTCATTTGTTTAAAACTACAGTGAACCTTAAGAAAACATGTATAATAAAGATAAAGTCAGTTTAGCTATTTGTACTGGATAAGAGGACTGTTAGTTATAAATATTTGCATTATATGCAATGCGAAGTAAAGAAGGGGTCGTTTGGGTTTAATTCTGGACAAATAGAATTGCCAGTATTTGAGAACAGGCTTCACAAAACAAAAAGTTTCTCTACTTGTATAGGAAATAACTTCCAAGCATTTTGAGCTACATTAGATTCTAAAATGGAACCTGAATGAAAGCATGAACTGATGCATAAGCCAAAGATCTCCCAAATGTAGATGCAATAAACAATAGTATCTTCCTAAAAAATAAGGGCTGCACTTCACAGGAAAAGCATACTGGCATTTTATTATGTAGTTATTAAAATATGGACAGCTAAACAGGAAAAAACAAGAATTGGTTAGCACTTCAACTGATAAAAACTGAATTTTGAACAAGGTAAAAATGAAACGTTCTTGAAAATTAAGTCACATACTTGGAGCATACTTGATCTTGATTCTGAAATTGAAGAAGTGTAAATCTATTAAATTATTTCATCCTTTGGCAAAAGTACATCAAATCACACTTTAATTTCAATTTGTACAGTTTTCCATTTAGGTACAAAAAGCAAACAACACACCACAGATGAGAGACAGCAAGTTTAGGACTGATTTGTCTTTAGTCAGAATTCTTTTGATGAATTATATTCAGCTCTGGATACCTTGTTTCAAGAAATTTATTTATAAAACTACATGGTGAATTTGACTGAAATAAAGTTAGTTAACCACAGGGATTAATTTTTAAGGGCTATTAATTTGAAATGTTTCAAAGTTAAAAGCAATACATAGTCTCCTGATCTGGATATACTATCATAGTGGCCACATTAATAGCTTAAACATGTTTGTGTAGAAAGTCAACTCTTGACTTCTAATTTAGCCATTCAGAAAATAATCATAGTTTCATGAAATTTTAATTCAAATGTTAGGGAAGCAGAGATGGACCAGTGGCACTAGTGATATGACCTTATTCCTTTTTGGAAATAACCAAGGGAAAACTTCAGGTATTTTCTTAAACTGTAAAAGGTCCAGAAATTTGAATTAGAAGACAATATAAAGATATATAAAACAATATATGTCACAATCTTTCTGTAAGGATATTGGATACTAATCCCTCCTTTTCTTTGTTTATTCACAAGGAGAAAGAAATAAGTTATTATGAACAAATGCAATGTTTTCTTTAGGGGGAGCACTAAATCATGTTTGCATTTTGTCTTCCTTCATATGAATTTTTATGCCAAAATCTATTCATGAGATTAGGCCTGTGAAATTTTAACTTACACATTCTTTAATGACCTTTACTCTAAATAGCCAATTTCCCAAAGGAAAACGTACGAAAAAGTAGAATATATCCAAACCTTATCTGGCAAGGGAGTCATTATGGGTCACTCCATAAGATATAAGTTTACTATGCCAGTGAATAAAATGTCACAAGTAATTCTGGAAAACTAAAGCAAAAATTAATTGAAAGGTCCAATCAGTATGGGTAACACAAAACTGCATCTGTTTCTAATACAATATGAATACTTCAATTTATATTATATTGCACACACAAAATTCAGTCTCTTAAATATACTGATTGTTTCAGCTCTACATATGATACTACCTTTTTGAAGTGCTGCATCAAGCATTTTAATCAGTATTGAAAATGATTAAGGTTTAAAATGGAATTGCAACTGCATGAGCACTTTAGCATGACAATACTTTGAAAGGAAATATAATAGTTAAAGATGTAGATGTAATGTTAAATTTTATTGCTAAAATATGGAATCTGGCATTTTATGAAGAGCATTGGGACTCAGGAAAGAGGTTAATCTAAGAACAATGGAAAGAAACATACTGTTCTGATAATAAGAAATAGTCAATATTAAATAATATTAAATAAATAATAAATATTATTTATTGTTGAAAAGTGAAGGAATATGATTCCATATGATTGCCTATTAATTCTATATTGAAGGGTCCTTGGTGCTCTCTGAACTTGGTTATTTTCTTGCAGACGTTTCATTCCAAAAGTAGGTAACATCATCATTGCTAGTAAGGAATGGGATTGGCTCTCAATTTATATTCTAGTGGCTTGTCCTTCAGTGTTGATAAGAGTGGACTTGGAGGTTCTTTAGTTGGGCTATTATTATTATAGGCTTTTTTGATTGGGGTATTATTTATCTGATTATTGTTCTGATGTTAATCTTGAGGTTAATTTCATTTGGGCTGATTATTAGTTGGGAGGGATTTTAGTCTTTTTTGTTTTTGGCTTGTTTATTGTTTCTTTTTCAGAATATTAATTATTATTGATGATGTCTATATCTCTATTGATGGCTAATTTGTCAGTGTGCCAAGCTTCTGGAAATTCTCTAACATTTTTGGACTTGGCTTGATTAGGACGCTCACAGTTTCCCAATTGAAAGTATTGTTAAGTGTGTCCATATGTTGTGAAATTAAAAAGTTAACCCTAACCCTAACCCTCCCTCCCTCCTTTCCTTCCTTCTGTTTGTTTCAAAAGCATGCCAATGTAAGTGGGTTTTTCCCCCTTGTATAACCATCCTGTTTTTTCCCCCAGCTAGAATTGTTGTTGTTTGTTTATGATTAAATAATTAAATAGAAAAAATGAATTGGTATAATATTGATTGCTGTAGCCATATATGAAAAAAGTAATCAATAGATTAATGATAATTACATGTTATGTTCCAATGAACAATGAGAAAACTATGTAATATTCAGAATGAATGCAATTTAGATGTAAGCATTAATTAGTGATATGACTGGATAAGTAGGAAAAGCTGAATTAGTACAAAAAGGTATATTGTGACATTGGATATGTAGAAATGAATGAGAATGGTGATTGGTCTGTTTATTGTGTGTATGTGTATCAATATAACATATATATTGATTTGTTTGTTTATGATAAATATTTACTTCAATAAGTCAAATTAGAATGCTAGCATATTTACAAACCAAAGCTAATCCTATAAAATATATAATTATGAGATCAGACTTATGGACAATATTCCTAAGAAATGTAGCTATCCAAAGCAATCTAGTTTGCCTTTGAAGTTCTCACAATCTCTGAAGTACCTTTAATTTTGACTGTACAGAACCAAGAATCCGTGTGTTCATTAAGAATAAGCTATTATTACAGATATTATCTGAAATATATTTAAAGTGCTATTTCAAAACAATATTATTGCAATGACAATTTTTTAAAAAAGCCGTATAAGAATTACATAAATAATTTTCATTTGCTCCCATAATATTCAAAGGGCTGAATCCAGAATTAGTCTTTATATACAGAACTTCTGAAATCAGAGAGATTTAAATTATGATAAAGCAAAATTCCACCGATTTTAATGATTACATTCTGATATAATCTAGATCATCTAGTGAACTGTACAAGAGATGGTATAAATGGTTAGAAGAAAAGGGAAAAAAGGACAAGGAAAGATTAAATAACGGTTGAATTAGGAGGAGAAATATAAGAACAAATGGGAAGAAAATTGTGGAAAGGAAATTGGGTACACGTTTATGTCTAATGTAAATAAAACAATTAGAATAATATAATACATTATAGTGGTATATATATATATATGATATATTAGAAATATATGTATAAAAGATATACAAAGGTAAGAGAGAAAAAATGTATAAGTATGAATTACTGATGTGAAACTGTTGAAAAGAAGAAAGTGTTAATATTTCTTTTTGGTTTTTTAAAAAACTGTTTAATAAAAATATTTTTAAAAAACCATGGGTGTCAAACTCGATCGCATAATGTGATGTATCGTGACATATCATGATGTTTTTTGCCTTTGCAGAGTCAGGTTGGGCATGGCCTGCACGTGACGCATCCGGCCCACGGGTCGCCAGTTTGATAGGCTTGGATTAAGTTTAAGTTTAAGTTTAAGTTTATTTAATTTGTATACCGCCCTCCTCCTGAAGGACTCGGGGCGGTGAACAGCCATAAATAAAACATATAAATATAACATTTAAAACCCACTAAAATCCAATTAAATAAATTTGGCCATAGAAATATTAAAACCCCAATAATTTAAAACAAATTAAAATTTATAATATTAATTAAAAAGGGGGATTAAGGCCAGGTGTGCCTGATGAAATAAAAAGGTCTTAAGAGCGCGATGAAAGGTGCGTAGGTCCGGGATCCTCCGGATCTCTGGGGGGAGCTCATTCCAGATAGCAGATGCCCCCACAGAGAAGGTTCTCCCCCTGGGGGCCGCCAGTCGACATTGTTTGGCCAACGGCACCCAGAGGAGGCCCTCTCTATGAGAGTGTACTGGCCAGTGGGAGGCCACTGGTGGCAGTAGGCGGTCTCATAAATAACCAAGTCCTAAGCCATGGAGCACTTTAAAGGTAGTAACCAAAACCTTGAAGTGCACTGGAAGACCACCGGGAGCCAATGCAGCTCGCGCAGGAGAGGTGTCACACAGGAACGCCATGTTGCTCCCGTAACCACCTGCGCGGCTGCACTCTGCACCAGTTGGAGCCTTCGGGTGCTCCTCAAGGGGAGCCCCATGTAGAGAGCATTACAGTAGTCCAGGCGGGAAGTGACGAGGGCGTGAGTGACTGTGTGTAAAGAGTCCCGATCTAGAAAGGGACGCAACTGGCAGATCAGGCGAACCTGATAAAAAATTCCCCCGGGTCACGGCCATCAGGTGCTCTTCTAAAGACAGCCATGAGTCCAGGAGGATGCCCAAGTTGCGAGCCCTCTCCATGGGGGCCAATAATTCACCCCCAATAGTCAGTGATGGCACCAACTGACTATATTGGGACATCGGAAACCACCGCCACTCGGTCTTGGATGGGTTGAGTCTGAGCCTGTTACTCCCCATCCAGATCCGTATGGCCTCCAGGCACCGGGACATCACTTCAAGGGCATCGTTGGGGTGGTCCAGAGTGGAGATGTACAACTGAGTATCATCAGCATACTGATGATACTTCACCCCAAAACCATGGATGATCTCACCCAGTGACTTTACATAAATGTTGAACAGAAGGGGCGAGAGGACCGACTCCTGTGGTACCCCACAAAGGAGGGGCCTCGGGGTCGACCTCTGCCCCCCTGCCAACTCAGACTGCCACCGGTCAGAGAGAAAGGAGGAGAACCACCACAACACAGTGCCTCCCACCCCTAACTCTTCCAACCGGTGCAGCATGATACCATGGTCGATGGTATCAAAAGCCGCTGAGAGATCTAATAGGACCAGGACAGAGGAGCAACCTCTGTCCCGACCCCTCCAGAGATCATCAACCAATGTGACCAATGCCGTTTCCGTGCTGTACCCACGCCTGAAGCCCGACTGGAATGGATCCAGATATACTGTTTCATCCAAGTGCTGGGGGAGCTGCCGCGCAACCACACTCTCGACAACCTTCGCCACAAAGCGAAGGTTGGAGATCAGATGATAATTAGATAACACTGCCAGGTCCAGGGAAGGCTTCTTGAGGAGATGCCTCACCACCGCCTCTTTCAAGGCAGCGGGGAAGACACCCTCACTCAACGAAGCATTTATAGTCCCCTGGAACCAGCCTCGCGTCACCTCCTGAGAAGCCAGCACTAAGCAGGAGGGACACAGGTCCAACAAACATGTGGTCACGTTCAGTCCACCCAGAATCCTGTCCTCATCATCAGGAGCCACAGGATCAAACTCATCCCAGATTATATTCATAAGACCTGCCCCAGTCATTCCCCCTGAGACCACCCAGTCGGAGTACAGGTTTTCCCAAATCTGAGTGACTTTGTCATGTAGATACTGTACAAAATCCTCAGCTCTACCCTCCAAGGGGTCCTCCCGCGCTCCCTGGTGGAGCAGGGAGTTGGTCACCCTAAACAGGGTGGCTGGGCGGTTAACTGATGATGCAATAAGAGCAGCAAAATAGTTATATTTTGCTGCTTTTATTGCCACTAGGTAATTCTTAATGTGAGATCTTACCAGTGTCCGGTCAGATTCAGAAAGACTGGCCTTCCAACTACTCTCTAGGTGTCTTTTCTGGCATTTTATCTCTCTTAGCTCCTCGGTAAACCAGGGAGCCAGGTGAGATTGGCACCGGGTCAGAGGCCGCAAAGGCATGATCCGATCCAGAGCTCCAGCGGCCGTCCTATCCCAGGTGGCCACTAGGTCTCCAGTCGAGGCGTGAGCCAGAGCCTCAGGGAATGGCCCAAGCTCCACCTGGAACCTGTCAGGTTCCATCAAGCACCTGGAATGGAACCATCTTACCGGCTTCGCCTCCCTGCAGCGAGGTGCAGCAGTTCGAAGGTCAAGATGAAGAAGAGAGTGATCTGACCATGACAAGGGCTCAGTAACTATATCCCCTATTTCAAGGTCACTCAACCACTGTCCAGAGACAAAAACCAGGTCCAGCATGTTTCCCCCTGTGTGAGTAGGTCCATGAATTAGCTGGGTCAGGTCCATAGCTGTCATGGAAGCCATGAACTCCAGAGCCACCTCAGAGGCCCTCACCCACGGATGACAGATTGAAATCCCCCATGACCATGAGTCTAGGGGTATCAACCGCCACCGCTGCGATGATATTGAGTAGCTCGGGCAGGGCTGCTGCCATGTGGCAGGGAGCCAGGTATGTGATCAGCAAACCCATCTGTACCCCATGGCCCCACTTCACAAGGAGGGACTCACAGCCGGCCGTCTGAGGAACAGTGGCCTCCCTCGGTCTAAGACCTTCTTTAATAATAACCGCTACCCCCCTCCCCTCCCCTGTGACCTCGGCTGATGGAAACCTGGTGGGCACATTTCAACGAGGCGAACCCCCCTCCTGGCCCAACCAGGTCTCTGTAATACCTGCCAGGGCTGCTCCCCCCTCCTGAACAAGATCACAAATGAGGGGGGCCTTATTTACTACAGACCTGGCATTGCACAACATCAGCCAAAGGCCCGGGCCTTGAGGGTCTGTGCTACCTGGAAAACAAGTGGAGCCTTGGGGGCCGGAGCGCGCCACCGCTCATAAACAGCGAGCGTGCACTCCCGTAACATGATGTGGCCCCCTGCTCCCGCCATATCTGTCCCTCCCACTCACAATGTTGATGTTAAAAACATTATCTGGATAAGCTCCAACCCTCCCCTCGACCCCAGATCCCCCCCCACCCCCATGTCACGCTTCACAGCTAGACCCGACCTTCCCTTCAGGGGGTTATCCCCCATACTCACAGTCCAATTAAAATCCAACCCTCCCCCTCCCTGGAACCCCTTAAAAGTTTACCTAAAATTTAGGTAAGAAACCCCTCAACCCCCTTCTCGCACTATGCCACCTCTCGGGGTTCCAAAACCCGTCATCAAGATAGGCCCTCGATAGAGTGGAGGGCCAAATCTGAGAGAGGGGGGAGTCTCGCAGAGCACATAGCTCCACTGCTGAGTACATCAATAAGACCAGGATGAGAAAACAGCTTGGTAGGGTCCATCAAAGTCCTAGGACAGGAAAGTCTCAATATGGTAACAGCCCGGGCTCCACTGTCCTCTCACAGCAGTGGCAGGAGTCGGTTAATACAGTCACTCAGAGGGAAAATTTCCTGGCCACCCTCTCACAATGGCCAACCAGATGTCCAAAGGCAGGAAATTTGATGGTTTAATCTCCTCTGGTGATAGATGGTTCATAACAGTCAACTCCCTCAGGATCCATACAATACTGTCCAAGTCCAAGTCCCCATCCGCCAGGAGGTTTTGATGGAAATAAATTCAATTTAATTTAATTTAATTTAAAGCGAGGTACAAAACAAAAGCAGCACAGCAGTCCCACTTACAATATGAAATGGGTTGCAGATGAAATACAGCACAACAGTCCCACAAGAGGGTAGATGTACGCACGGGGGTGGGGGGAGATAGAATTAAAAGGGAATATAATCCATAGAACACATGTGAAATTGATTATCACATGATTTTGTAATGATTATTAGCTGAACTGGAATTTGACAAATTCACTACCAGGTAGTTAATTATGGTAAAAGCTGAACTATACCTGCATATTTACAGTGAGATTACATGTGACTATCAGCTCCTAGATAGTAATGAAGAATGAGGCTTCTTGTTCTCTTTAAACTTTCCGGGTTCAGCTAGAAATTTGAAAGGGAGTTGTATTTGCATTTGCTTGAACAAGGCTAGCTCTCACCATGTGAATGGTGACCTTTCTTCAAATGAAAAATATTCTAACGATGAAGTCAAGCACCTTTTTAGATTTGCTGAGGTATCTGGACACTAAGCATCCTGAAGGAGGAAGAGGCAAGCCAGCATATGCAACTCACTTTTGTGCATCATTTGAAAACTTACATAATCTTATTAATGCCTGAACAGTGCTTCTATTTAATGGAGCACAAGTTGTAAAATAATACTGTAAAATAATATATGAGATACCTGATCAGCAACTCTGTTATAAATTAGATTAGTAATAAAATCAAAACAGTTCAATTTCTCTGGTTCTATTATGCATTCACACACAAAAAAACATTGTTCAAATTTCTACTCCATTTACACAGATGACTTTAATTGGAATTCCCTTGTAATTGAGAATAGGATTGAACTTTAATGGATTCAACAGACATTGTAGGAAATTGGGAACTGAATGTTCATTTTCTTAACAGTATAAACTTAACAAAAGTCATTATACTTTCTTGTATGCAATGAAATAATATCTTTTTTTCTTTTAAATGAATTACTGAAAATACTTGTTGAAATTATTATTTTTTAAATAAAGGATAGGTCACTGTACAATTGTAGCATTTTATGAACAAAGAAAATTAAAATCAAGTGATTACCAGATGTGCTACTCAAAGTAATTAGCTACAAAGGTCATAATTAGCAAACATAGGAAGTAATTTGATACAACTTTAAAAGAACTATTTATTGAAGAACTAAATACCAGCTGGCACTGCACTGCTGTTTCTAATGAATATTTCTTTTTAAAATGCCCTTCACATGAAGTTTTGATTGGTAGCTAGCATTGTTCTACAGGCAGCAATGTATTTTTAACCAGAAATAATCTAAAAGCAACAAAACAACTTGAAAGGAACTACAGACTTCACTAAACCTCAAATCTGTTTTATTATCAACAGTATTTTTGGCTTTATTATTGAAGAAATTGAAACTGTGTTCAATGATATAGTATGCATATTCTTTAGGAAAATCAGCTGGAATTGAAAGGCTGGTAATGTATATCCTCAAGATTATGCAATTTATGTATGAAATAATTTCTTCTCAGTGAGTGTACTACTTTTGTGGAGTACTAAAAAACATACAAAACTGAAAACAAGAGGACATTATTTTCCATATTTCTTTGAATTTTCCTCCAAAGTTTGCAGTTAGTTACAAGGAGTATACTTTTCACTTTCATTTTAGGTCTGCTTTCAAGTTGCTTATCAACATTTGTCATATCTGAACACCATATTCTCCATGCTTTAAGATGGAAACATGACAGCAGTCAATTACAATAATTTCTCAATAGACTGAAGTGCAATAAATATTCATGGGGTTTATTTCTTAAGAAAAAAACCTCCCCATAGATTCAAAGTTTCAAAATTGTGGATTATAGTATGGAGGTAGTGTAACTAATAGGATCAACTCTTTCATTTAAATAACTTTTATTCATACAGGAGTACCCATGTGTAAAGCAATCTTTCCACATCAGATATTCAAGTAGTTGCCTCAGGTTATCAGGGATGAAGCTGTTTTGCTGTCTGTTCCCATAGGAAATACAAATGCTTGAAGCTTGAGCAACATCCACATAATGCTGATAACTGTCGTATTTTGAACCAAAGATTCTTCAAGCATTTATACATCCACAAAGAAAAATAAAAGACAATGGCACAATGTATAAAAAAAGCACATTTTCAAATGCTTTGCTCAAACCAAGCCAATTAGCTTTTTGAGAACAAAAAGCTTCAGTGAATACCATGATACAAGAAGTTCTTCTTCTTCCTTGTCTTCAAAAGGAAGACTGTTTAAATAAGGACACATTAAGTGACAATCTTAGTTTGAAGTGTCCAAAGCAAAACTATTGATGAGCCGAACCCAGGAGTGATGATGAGAGATTCCTCAAATCTACTTGATTACCCTTAGACTGCATCTTACTATACCATTTTCTAAAAGTTTTTCCTTTAGGTGGATGTTTTGTAGATGTTTTGTAGATAAGAGTAGACCACAACTTTTGTGAAAATAAATATATGGACAACACAATAGGGAAGAACTGGATAATATGGTCATCTTAAAACACTACCTATATTTAATTTTAAACAGCAATGTGTCTATAAATGGATGCCAACACCATTTCAACTAATTTTCTTGTAGATTCCACTTTGGTCTGAGTTTGCCATTTGAAACTAGGCATAGAGTATAATTTGTGATGGGAGCTTTCTGATTTGTTTCGAAATACACCACTCCAATAAAAGAAGCATATGAGAGTAAATAGGAATAATAAATTACAAATGCTTTGTTCAAACAGAAAGGAAAAAAAGGAAAGGAAAGGAAAGGAAAGGAAAGGAAAGGA
>WNWU01000007.1:13495331-13582323 GCA_012654045.1 Ptyas mucosa | reverse complement strand
GGAAGGAAGGAAGGAAGGAAGGAAGGAAGGAAGGAAGATAGGAAGAAAGAAAGAAAGAAAGAAAGAAAGAAAGAAAGAAAGAAAGAAAGAAAGAATACACTAAAAAAGTGAAGATTAGTGTTTTACTTTGCCTTCAGATATAGATGCATTTATAGGAATAATGATAGATATCCTGGTTCTAAAATCAATTACAGATTTCAAGCTAAAAGTGCTTATTTAGGTGTTTTGTTTATTTTTAAAAAGGGAAGGCCTCTATTAGACTCTTGCAGAAAGTATTTAATCTCTCTCTCTTTTTCATTCTGAGAATTCTTCACAAGTGACTTTGGAGTGCTTTATTAAGTCCTAATCTGCATGATGTAGCTTCAAAGCCATGTTGACAAATGCTTCGCTGATAAAGCTTTTTCAGAAAACTATTTTTATTGGTCATAAATAGTCACATTTCAGAATCATTCCCGATTTCAAGAGATTTTTAAATGCATCCGTCTCTCTTTTACTCTGAGATGTTCAATGAAACCTTTTCAGACTCTGAGTATTCAAAGAATACATTTTCAGAGTATATCCTCCAATGTTCTACTCAGTCTTCTCTTTCATTTCTATTTCCCATGGAATTATTTTACCACTTTTCCACTTTTCTAAAAGGGCTGTAAGTTGACATATTGCTTATAAAACACTGAGCCAAGTTCCAAAAGCTATGTCCCTCCCATTCATTTTGCTTTAATAACAAAGGGCTTATGTTTTACTTACAACACATGATTCATATGAGTATGAGAGTTATAACTTGCATTTCTTTCTCTATATCTGAATCTCTGAATTTAAAACAAAATGAAGTAGCACTGAAAGTACATTCTTATCCTCATTGTGACAATGATTGTGACCTGAAATATTTCTACTATGTTTATATTTGTTTCTGAAAATAATCTGGTATAAATCTATCAACTGTAACTAGAACTGAACACAGTATTTGAAGTGTGTCCTTACTAGTGTACTTTAGAGCACTTTTATCACTTCCCATGGTCTTGATATTATCCCTTTGTTGATGGCTTTTTTTTTGAAACTGCAACAACTGTGACTCATACTTAAGTGGTGGCCCACCAGAACACTAGTCCCTCTCACAGGCACTATTGTTGAACCAAGTAGTGCCTATCATGTACTTGTGCATTTGATTTTTACTTGTGCAGGACCTTTCTTTTCTTGCCACTGAACTGCATTTGTTGGATAAGGCCCAATGGTCAAAACTAAGATCCTTCTGAATTCTGAGTCTATCTTCCAACTTGTTAGCATTTTCTCCAGGTTTGCAGATGGGTATCATCTGCAAATTTGATGAACACCATTTCATTTTTTTAATCTAGGTCATTTATGAAAACATTGAAAAGCATTGGATCCAGAACCTTGAGGTACCCCACTGCATGCTTCCTTCCATGTAGGTGTACTCCATTGGGAACTGCACACTGAGTGTGATTGGTCAGTCAACTGCAAATCCATCTGCTAGTAGTACTGTCTATCCTACATTATTCTATTTTACCAAGAAGTAGGCTAGGGTCTACTTTGTCAAAAGCCTTATTGAACTATATACTAAATCCACAGCATTTCCTTGGTCCACTAATTTAGTCTTTTTATCAAATTGCATGACCTGTTTTTGACAAACCAAGCTGGCTTCTAGTAATCATGTTGTTCTGAGTGTTCACAAATTTGCTGCTTGGTTATTTCTTTCAGGATTTTCCCAGATATTGATGTAAAACTGACATCTGTAGTTCCCTGGATATTCTTTTTCTTCCTTTTCAAGATTGGAGAATAGAATAAAACTTCATTACAGTCATCGACCAGCAATAGACACACAATAAATTAAAAATAATACTGACATTAATTGTGAATAATAACATATCTGTTATGAAAATACATGATCTCAAACCTAATTTACATGCATGTAGAGCCAATAAGTATGTGAGTAAATGTATTGTTATAGATATCTCCAAAAAATTGGCACCAGTTGACATAATTCGGTAACCAATTTTTTTCTTGTGGACATTGCAGCGACACAGAATTTTGCCACTGCACGCGTGGTAGCCGGATTTGAGTCTTGGAGGAGAAAGCCTACATAAAAGTCATCTGTCCTCCCTGGCAATCTCTCTAGTAAGGGGAGAATGTATATTGACCTACATACTCTGTATAACTCACAGTACAATAAAACATGTGAGATATCTTTGACTTCTCCCTTTCCACATATACATACCCGTTCTGCTATTGGTGTTTTCTTGTACCTACCCTGGAGAAGTGCTGAGGGGAGAATATTAAATCTGGCTCTGAAGAAAGCTATTCTTTGTTTTGGGAAGATCAGATCATTTAGATATCCTGCTGATTCCCACACGCCCTGCTTGATTCTGTCCCTACTGTGGAGAGACAACCTATTTAGTTCTTCTTGGAACTCCATGTCCTTCATTCTATCAATTACCACTTGCTTTGCTTTGTCAGAGCTGAGGAACATTAAAAATACCGATGAGAGCCCATAAGAGCCCAGCTTGTGATCTATCGCCTGTTTCCAGGGGGAGGGGAAGTTGTCAGTCAGCACTAGCGGGGACAGTCCCTCTGGAAAGTAATGATTTTTTAGCCAATAAATGACCATCATCTTCCAGGCTCTTACCTGATTTTCAAGATTGGAGTCACATCTGCTCTTTTACAATCCACTGGCAGTTTCCCCATGCTCTTTGAATACTGAAAGATTTCATTCAATGGTTTTAAGATCACATCCGCCAGCTCCTTCACTATTCTGGTATGTAAACCTTCTGATCCAGGAGATTTAAATTAATCCAAAACAAATAGGTGGTCTCTTACCAAATCCTTGCCTAACTTGATCTCCATTCGTGTTTTGCCTCCCATAGCACTGCTTTTGATAGGTTGGACTATTTTTTTCTTTTTGCATGACGACAGATGCAAAAAAGGAATTAAGCAGTTCTGCTTTCTCCCTGCTGCCTGTGACCTTCTTGTCATCTTCCAATAGTGGACTAACCATTTTCTTGACTTTCTTCTTGCTCCTTACATATGGAAGCAAACTTTTTTTTTGTTATTTTTGGCATTTGTTGCAAACTTAGTTCATTCTGAGCCTTGGCCTTCCTGACTCTGGTCTTGCAGATTTGGGCTATTTGCTGGTATTCTGTTCTAAAAATGTTCTCCTCTTTCTATTTTTTTGTACTTGTCCTTTTTATCTATCAGAGAGCTCTTTCTGAAATCAACTGGTTTCCTCTGGTGTCACTGCGATATTATTTTTGTTTGGGCCTCTATTATCTCATTTTTCAGAATTTCAATGTCCATATATCTGTCCTAGTAAACCCACAGAAGATTAATTTAATACTATGTAATTAAATTCCTACATTATTAAAAAATCAAAAAAGCTACATGGAAACCTCACAGAATGTTTATAAAAGTATCAATTGCTTTACTGTTGGGGATGCTGTTCAGGAGATTCCAACACATGATTTGAATTCATACTATTAACACATTTTGAGCTGATGTAAATAGGACTGATCAATTGCTATGTGTTAAATATGCACATGCCTTTCTTAGCTATTCCTATATATATCAGATTTTATGGACGCTGGAAAAAAGAAAGATATAGCATGAATGAGATAACTTATCTTATAAATGGCCATTCAACTCCCGTGGAAAGAAATCTGACAAAAAAAAAAACCTATCAAAGTAACAAAAAGATTGACCCTCATTCCACTTAACAGTAAATGAGGCTAGATAATTACTATTCCATGATTATCCCAAACAAGAATTTATTTTTTTAAACAAATTAAGCCATTTTCAAACCAACATAAAGTATTTTGTGTTTTTTTTTCTTTGTGTGTGGCAAACTGTTCAAAACTATTAAAATAAGTATGATTCTTTTTCATAATGACATTTCCATATTGCAGTTTATATTTCAGCTTCTCAAAAATAATGTCCGCCTGCACTTATTTGCACAACTGGATTTACCTGAATATTGTCCATATTACAGTGATTAGAATAAGGATTTCAGCCTTCCTTTTTCCCTATAGAGGCCACTGATTGAATATGAATTTTTGGATAGATGGATGAATATAAACAAATAGAACAAAATGAAATGATATATGAACTGTTAAGTGTATTTCTGAAGAGTGCAATGCAAAAGAAGCCAAGCTTTGAAATATAAAAGGCCCAATCTGGAACCTATTTTTCTTCTATGAAAAATTCCATTTTTCCATCATGACTACAGGGCTGGCTGCTACAGCTCAAAGGTAATCAGGGTAACTTGTATCTAACCATGCCTGCTTTTTTTTTTAAACAACAACAACAAACTAGATAGCATCTATGTAATGGAAGGGGCTGGACACTGTATTGTTCTAATTTGGTGTTTTATTTTTGTATCTGAACAATTGTGAACTGTTATACAGCACATAGCATTGCTCTTTAAGAAATGCTAGAATGAAAAAAGTGTTTAGTTGGGAAGACTGACAGAACATGGAAATCTCTTTAGTCAGTGGCAGATGATCTCATTACATTCCAGGGCTTCAGACTTAGCCATAGAACACAAGGCATGCGACATGAGAATTGATAAAAACACAACATAGACATTCTTTGTAAAAGCTGCATAAGATTAAGACTTCAAGTTTGAACACTTATTGGTTGCACAAAGCTTTTCGTTAATAAAAATCCCTTTTTGTCCTGTTGGCAACGAAAAAGATTTATCATAGCTGGCTAAGGACAAGAGAAGATGAACTTTGAGTTCATTGTGTTCCTCACCTACCTTACACACACAACAAATGTAAAGGACTTGGTTATTTCTGTTTATGGATGCCTCCTTCAGAATTTTGTCCTGTTATGAAAACAGACTAATATGCTTTTTCTTAAGGGATGCGATGGCTCAGTGGCTAAGACGCTGACCTTGTTGATCGAAAGGTCAGCAATTCAGCGGTTTGAATCCCTAGTGCCACATAATGGGTTGAACTCCCATTACTTGTCCCAGCTCTGCCAACCATGCAGTTCGAAAGCATGTAAAAAATGCAAGTAGAAAAATAGAGATCACCTTTGGTGGGAAGGGAACAGCGTTCCGTGTGCCTTTGGCGTTTAGTAATGCCAGCCACATGACCCTGGAAATGTCTTTGGACAGTGCTGGCTCTTCAGCTTTGAAACAGAGATGAGCACCCCCCCCCCTAGAGTCGGGAACGACTAGCACATATGTGCGAGGGGAACCTTTATCTTTACCTTATGCTTTTTCTTATCACTCCACATTAGTTTTGTGAAAAATAGGGCTCATATGTGTGTGTGTTGCAGGTAGTCCTTGACTTACAATCAAAATTGTGACTGGAACTGTTGCTAAATGATGCAGCCATTAAATGAGTCATCACATGATCATTCCCAATTTTATTACCTTTTTTGCCATTGTCGTTAAATGAATCACCACGTTCATTAAACAAATCATCTGATTAAGAAAATTCGGCTTTTCCCATTAACTTTGCTTGCCAGCTGACTGAGAAAGTCTCAAATGGTGATCACATGATCCTGGGACATTTCTAAAGAATGTAAGAAAGAATATAAACTAGAGTATGTGTATGCTTGCCTATATTTACACATAGCTGTTCTCTTCACAAGTGAACTTAAGAATTTTTATATTCCTTCTATTTCTGAAATTACTAGCCAGACATTTGTAGTGTCTGAATTCTTTTCTCAACAAGAAAAATGCAAATCTAGAATACGATTTGATAGACTTGAGAGAGATTGATAATGGCTTTTGCAGATATTTAAAACACTGGGATTCTTCTCTTTCATAACAATATCATCTTGGGATTGAAGTCATTCATATTCAGTACATTTGATTTATGTTATGTTGAACTAAGTGAAATTTTAATTTATTAAAATTTAATATTGGGTGAAAAAGGAAGACACTGGCATTGCAATATTTAATTTAAGACTTCTTTCAGTCAGGGATTCAGCAAGAATCAATTCTACAAAAATGGGAAAAAAATTATCCCTTTCATTCAAGAAAAACAAACATTTCTCTTGTTTTTTCTTATACACTGAATTGTCATTGATTTATTTTTTCATTCAGGCTCTCTTTTTTCCAAACATAGCCAGACAATATTTTTAAATTTATTTATTTATTAAATTTATATGACATCCCAACTCACAAACAGGTGATTCCATGTGGATTACAAATTTCATAACATAAAAACCCATAACCTCTCCTGTGACATCTGCAACTCAATCAAATCAAACAATGCTACTAACATCATATGGCTACTATTTATTCAGCATATTGCCATGATGGCTAACCTATGGCACTCATGCAAGAGGTGGCATGCAGAGCACTCTCTGCTGGCACGTACACCGTTGTCCCAGTTCAGATCTTTGTATGTTCATGCATGTCTGCGCATATGTCCATGCATGCGAGTGCGCACACTGGTCAGTTTGGGCATGCACATGCATGCAGTTTGGGCACTCAGTGTCTAAAAGGTTCACCATCACTGGCATATTGCATATCATATATGGGCATTCAGTACAGATTAACATTTTGCTTAGGTTAAAAAAACACAATAAAGTATGGATGTTAAAAAGATCTATATTCAAATACCAACGTCTACAGCTGTTGGTTTGAATTCCAAACTTGGCAATTTTGATGCAAATGTTTCATCACCATTCAAGGAGACATCATCAGTGCGTTTTGAATTCTCAACTCAAAACATACTGACAATGTCTCCTCGAATGGTGATGAAACATTTGCAGCCAAATTGTCAAGCTCAGAGCTTAAACCAACAGCCTAACTACCAACCTGAGCTACTAATATTCAAACACATTTCAACCAATGTCTATGTTATCTAACCATTGAAAAGCAGCATTATTTATATGGAAAAAAAATCAGATACTGGACCAGTATATGCCCTAAGCTTGTAGCTGGTCATGATGTGATTTACAGTTTGACATGTCACCCACAGTTACATTGAGGGCAAGATACCATGCCTGATTTATAGTGTGAGTCCTGATAGATGCCATATAAGGTGCAAAACCTATTTAGGATTGTCCATTGCTGACATGATACTTCAAAGCTTGGCACCTTTTGCATGAGATCATTTATATGTCTTCCTATGTCTGGATATTCAAACATCCATTTGGCTTTCCATTGGGAATCAATATCAAAGTTATTGAGCAGATGTAATGGAAGTGCCAGCGAGGCTTCCTAGATTCCATCCTTTCTA
This sequence comes from Ptyas mucosa, assembly GCA_012654045.1. Taxonomy (NCBI): domain Eukaryota; kingdom Metazoa; phylum Chordata; class Lepidosauria; order Squamata; family Colubridae; genus Ptyas; species Ptyas mucosa. The sequence goes on along the minus strand of WNWU01000007.1, from coordinate 13,575,115 downwards.
AGGTGGGTAAAATGAGGACCCGGTTTGTGGGGGCAATAAGCTGACTTTGTATAAATATACAAAGTATGAAGGCTATTGCTTAACGCATTGTAAGCCGCCCCGAGTCTCCGGAGAAGGGCGGCATATAAAAATAAATAAATAAATAAATAAATAAATAAATAAATAAATTGAGCCTTCTGGATGATAAATGAGTAAGGTCAATCTGACCAGTAATACACTGTAATGCATATACATTCAGATCCATTAACCCCATTAAACAATTTGTATTATCTTTGGCGAAAACCTGAAAAAATGCAGGTCTTTTTCACTACATTTCAATCTTATATTTTAATCAGTCCCTGAATTGGACCAAAAGGGAGATCACATTTTACATAACAACATGGTTTAAGAAGTAAACACTATGTGCGACAGAGGTGCCATTGTATAACATTTGTATGATTATTTTATTACAAATATATTTTAAAATATCTACATGGAAATAAGGTGATGTGGAAAGAAAAAATATAACCTCACCAAGGTGATTTTTTTTAAAGCTAGAACAATCTTTCTGAATCTATGTATATAATCAACTGAGAGTAACTTATTGAAATCAGTTTTCATTGGTAATAAAGCTTGATATCTTATAGGAAACATTTAGGAAAAGGCTGTAAGGCACAATTAATATTAATTCCATAAATGGCATCACTGATGTTTTATTTTTAATCAAGTTTGTTAAAAGAACATAGTTTAATCCAGTAACAAAAATAACATTTAAACAGATGATATAGTCATTAGCTTTAATTCTTCATATGTTGATATCAGTCAGTTACCACTGACTTCTAGATAAATCAGTTTGTTACCTAACACAAGAGATTTGTAAATGTTTTTTAACTAAGGATAATCACTTTAAGATCCATTTTTTGTTTCTATCCCTGTCTAGTCCTTTTTCTTTTCCTCTTCCATTTAAGGAATTCCTCCAATCTAAATGGACAAAAATAAATAAATAAAAATAACGAGAAACATTTGTCAAAACAGTATTTGTCCTAATGTCCCATAAAAGACTCCCATGTTCTCCACTGTAAGCATATTTTAATATTTTATTGTGATATTAATGCCAATATTAAATAAATTTTGGACATAAACATTATTTCTGTTTGTACTAAATATTGCCAAAGCAGATCCTTATTATCAATATTTGATACAAGTAAACATAATATCAGACTCATGTGGAAATAATTTAATACTTTATATTTTTATGTGATTTTAACATGATTCAAAACTATGTAGTTTATTCGTTCTGATCAATGAATCTGTAAGCTTAATCTTAAAAAAAGTGAAGCTGAATGTAAACTCTGGGTTTTATTGAGATGCTGCTGCCAAAATGACACTTAAGACTGAAACAGCTTGAAAAAGTAGCTGGAATTAGCCCCTGCTTTTCTCTAGTATGGATTTTCACTATAGATCTTATCACCAAAATAATTCTGCTCAAAAAAAAAAAAAATGCGGGTATTTCACTAGGAAAGCCAGATAACACAGATTCAACGTCTGAAAAGCCTCCTAAGCTATGTTCAAAAAATCTATTGGCAATATCAGTTTTAGTCACTGAAGTCATGGAGACCTAACCCCAACTGAATTTCTGCTGCAATAGGATTTTTCTATGTATTTTAACAAGAAATGCAGATAAGGCTTATTGGAAATGTCAGAAGCCTCCTATGAATCTATTGGTGATGTCTGTTTTACTGTCCAAATTGATGAAGGTATAACAGTGATGGTGAACTTTTTTGGCACTGAGTGCCAAAAAGGTCATGCGGGAATGTCGCATGTGTGCATGCACACTTGTCAGCATTGCGCTCCGGAAAAGCCAAAAATTCCGGGTTCTAGCGCACATGCACGCCTGACGATCAGATGGCTGGTGCGCATGCACACACTAGTTTTCAGCACTGCTTCATGCATGAAGGACAGCTGATCACCTCACGCACATGCGCACCAGAAACCCAGAAGACAAACAGGCAAAGCCGCATGTTCCAGGGTGACATGGCTTCGTGTGGCACTTTGGGCACGTGTGCCATAGATTCGCCATCATGGAGGTATAACCTGAACATAAATCCAACCAGAACCAAAACCAGAATCAGATCCCCAACTTGAAGTTGATTGACATCCCAATGGAATTTTTCCATATATAACATATTCAGAAAATCCAAAGAGGGCAGATTTGAAATGTAAGAGACCGTTTTTGAATATTGGTGATGTTTATGGTGATGAATTCATGGAGGCCTAAACCTAATCTTAAGTGAATTTCCATGCAAAAGGCATTTTTCTATATATTTTACCAAGAAAAGCAGATGAAGAAGTTTTGAACTGTGGGAGGCCTCCTAACCTCTATGAATGCTCTATGAATCTATTGGTGTTCTCTATTTTACTTTCTATGAATTCATGGAGGCCTAATTTAACCCTAAGTAGATTTATACCTTAATGGATATTTTCCTGGGAAATGCAGAATAAGGCAGATTCATAATGATGCTGGAGGCTCAATGTCAATTTTATTTTGCAAATTCTTGGAGACCTAACCCTAATCCATAACTCCTAACCCAACCCTAACCTTAATCAGATGTACATACAAATAGGATCTTTCCATACATTTTGCCAGGAAACGTAGATAAGGCATATTCAAAGTAGTAGCTTATTAGTACTAGACATTTTTTATATATAATATACACTGGAATCAATTCACATCATGTCTATGCTTCATATGAACATTTTTACAAGTCATTTGATCTTGATCTTCTAAATGCTTATTTTTACAAATTTACTAAGTGGAGTGGATATACTCATTAAAATTTTAAAACAGAATTAAACCTTTTTAACTGATCCTTGGAAAGGAAGCATCAACTGAATTTTCAGTTGGAAATTTTTACTTTTAATTGGAGAAAATGGTATGAAGTATAGACTAGATCAACTGAATGATAAAATATAATGTATTATACTGCACGGGGTCCCTAATACAGGATATAAAAGTTGCTTCTACTTTCTGCCCTCTTTTCTGAAATTTTGGATAAATTGATAAATATGTTTCATGTTTCAAATATTCTTTTTAGTATGTGTGTGTGTGTGTGCACATGCACATGTGCAAATTTACCACTGTAGTAGTGCAAATGTAGATAAAGATTAAAGGGATTGGCACAGGACTAAAATCTTGTCTCCCTAAGTAGAATTAAAATTCTTTTCTTGCTCTGAATAACAAATAATCTATTTCTGGGGGAAAAAAACCCATAATACCCAGGGAATGAGAGGAATTTTCACGGTGTGATAATTGTTTAGAGATAGAGTTCCAAATTATTACATACCTGCAAATTTAAGCATCCATAATTTTTTTTCTGGCAGTGAAATTGAGGAAATTAGAACAAGATAGAAGAAAATGGTGCTTCCGGAATCGAGTAATTTTTATATTATTTCAGTTAATTCCAAGGGGCTTTAGGAAAATCTGATTAGCTAACTCTATATAAAGACAAAAAAGGATAATAATTGTTTTTGCTGATTACAGTGGATATAAAGATAGATTGAAAGTGATGGGTTGAAATGAGAAGAAAGCAAAATCGGTCTCATGACGATTAATCCCTGTCTATACAGAATGATAGTAATTAATCCTCTTATGTGAATTTTGCCACATATTTGGCATTCCTTTTATTAAAAGAAAAGAAAATATTGTAAGTATGTATATATGTACAGTCTATCATTTCCTCCGAATTATTCATTTCAATTCACTTTCACTGCTGTATTAGAAACAAATACATTGAAACAACTTCTAATTATAAACCTTTGTGAATCAGCAGCCAGTGGTAGTAACCCTTGGCTTAGAGTAACAAAGCAACATGTACCAGAATCATTTCATTAAATCCTTTTTATGTATTTTATTCCACTCAGTAACTCCCCATGCTGTGTGAAAATCCCCATAATCCTATCCTTAAAAGCATATAACATATATTAATTTTATTATGTTTTCATATTAGTACTTCAAGTCGTTTCAGAGTATAATTGATGTGCTTAATTATACAGAGGTATGCTTTGCCCTGGGGAAAATACGGTCTTTGCAAGTTTGTGTCTCTACTTTGACAGATGTGACTGTTCTGAATTATGATGGATGAAACCAAGAAAGATTTAAAAGCATGTACCCTTTTCCATTTCCTTTGTTTCATTTGGTCTAAACACAATACTTGTTTTTGTTTATCTGATGGCATGTCTAGCACTAAACAAATTATGGAAAAAGTGTTCACAAATTGTATAAATATTACATTTGCATTTTAATGGTACATTATAGAATGATGGAAATGCAACTTAATGTTCCAATATTGCGATACCTTTTCCAGTCAATGGTTATTTTCCGAAACGTACTTTAAAGTGGATTCTGAACAGATGTTATGCACATAAAGTTATATTATATTCTATAGTCTATGAGCCATAGTGGTTAGAATGCAATACTGCAGGCTACTTGTGCTGACTGCCGGCCGCCTGCAATTTGGCAGTTTGAATCTGACGAGGCTCAAGGCTGACTCAGTCTTCCATCCTTCCATCGATAAAATGAAGATCCAGATTGTTGGGAACAATATGTTGACTCTGTAAACCACTTGGGAGGGCTGCTAAGCACTGTGGAATGGTATATAAGTCTAAATGCTATTGCTGTATAGACCATCATCTGGAATTCTTAGCATTGATGGCTGCCAGCCTCTGATAGGACACTATGGTAAAGGAAGAGCTCTGGTGACTCAGTAGACTAAGGCAGTCATTAACATCCACTTAACATCTGCTGCCTGCAATTACTGTAAATTCAAATCCCACCAGGCTCAAGGTTGACTCAGCCTTCCATCCTTTCTAAGGTAGGTAAAATGAGGACCCAGATTATGGAGGCAATAAGATGATTTTGTATAAAATATACAAAAGTATGAAGGCTATTGCTTAATGCATTGTAAGCCGCCCTGAGTCTCCAGAGAAGGGCGGCATATAAATCAAATTTAAAAAAAAAGAAAGGAAAAAAAAGAGAAAGAAATTCCATTAGTTTTAATAAAATTGATTAATAATAATTAATAAAATTAATTCCATTAATTTTAATAAAATTGAAAATATTAGGAATTTTTTAAAAAACAGCTAATATAACAATAATTTCCACAATATCAGGGTCAATTCCAAAACTTCACCTCTAAATTCAATCTGCCTAAAACAGTCGGAGTCACCATCACACATTCATTTACTTAATTTGATTATTTATCTCTGAATTTCTGCTTCTTTGGATGCTGAATGGATACTGAATGGTTGACTAGGCTGCTTTGGAAAGCATCACATTTATAATTTCTGATCTCAAGAAGCAGCTGTTGGAGCCTGCTGTTTGATCATTCCTATCTTAAAATGTTTTGGGGGAACTGAAACATTTGAAGAATTTTTTTTTCTTAAATTGGTCTTGTTTCAAGATTTCATTTCATATTTTTTAAAAACTTTTGGAAAAATGTTTTTTTGCATAGTCAGCATTAAAAATACTTGTCATCTCAGTTTCATATTTGGCCTTTTTCATTCTGTTGCATATAGAGACCATTCCTGAGGCATGCTCAGTAATACTTTAATTATGATCTCAAAGGTTTATCTAGATTTGCCCGGGTTAGCTTGCTCACATCCAAATTATTAGCCCATATTACCACCCTTTAGAGAACAACATATTTATTAGAACCCATCTATAGGATATTTTCGGTCACTGGCCATAGTCACTATTTTGCTAATGCATAATTAAAAGCCTGTAACAGAACTGAATACTTCTTACTGACATCATTCTTTCTTTTCTTTTCCTAGTATTCTTATTATTTTTTTGTTTGTACCTTATTATTTTTTTGTTTGTATCAGTCTGAAGTTCTATAAAGCCATTGGCCAGATTTATATACTGTGGAAAATCATGGTTATTCATCTATAGGTTATAAATAAATAAATAAATAAATAAACAAACAAACAAACAAACAAATAAATAAATAAATATAGGTTAGTATACCATAGTATACTATGTATACCTATACAGTATAGGTTATTGAATAACCTATACCCGTGATGGCAAACCTATGGCACGCATTCCACAGGTAGCATGTGGAGCCATAGCAGTGGGCACACGAGTGTTGCCCTAGCTCAGCTCTGGTGTGCATGCGCGTGCTGACCAGCTGATTTTTGGGCCTTCTGGGCCCATTGGAAGTTGGGAAACAATCAGGGCCTGTGGGGGTGGGAGGGGGGGAAGGCCTTTTTTTTGTTCTCCCCAGGCTCCGGCGGCTTTCTAGGAGCCTGAGGAAGGCAAAAACAGTCTTCCCCACCCCTCCCCGGAGACCCTCCGTTTCCAGCCACCAGAGGGGTGGGGAAGGCTGTTTTTGCCCTCCCCAGGCTCCAAGAAAGCCTCCGGAGCCTGGAGAGGGCAAAAACAGGCCTACCGTGCCATCACGTGCCAAAAGCAGGGGGATTGCGAAAGGTCATGTGCGCATGTGCAGATAGTGGGGGTGCGCATTGAATTATGGGTATGGGCACGCATGTGCTCCCCCGCGCTCCCCCCACTTTTGGCATGCAATGGCAAAAAGGTTAGCCATCACTGACCTATACTATGGCTAGATTCACACTACCCTGAACCATGTTTTGCCTTAGTGTTATAGGCAAACCAATATAATGTTGATTAGTGAAATTATTAATATCAGGGTTTTTTTAAAAAAAACCTCACATGTATATTCTTGGTTTTTATGCATGGTGCTATTGATGTCAATTTCTTTTGGACTGTACAGACAGTACAAAAGAAAGGAAAAAAATTGTTCATGCAATCAAGGACAATACCCACACATTTGTTTGTGTTTATTCGATGTTAGAGAGCTTTGGGCATAAGCTTTGAGACCCATCCTGATTGCTACCAAGTAATCTTTCACAGACTTCTTAATCAAAACTTGGTCTGCTTTCAACACTATGATTGTCGTGTTTTTGAAACTTAGTTAATTAAAAGTTCATGAACATGCCCAAAAAGTACAGCCAACTTTCTCCATTTCTTCTTTCCTTTCTTCTATATAAAATAAGCTTTGGCAATTAGCAACCTTGTTTCATTGTCAAAATTTATGTCATTTTTGCTTGTTTTGTTTTCTTCCAACTTCTCAAGTTTCATTACGATATTTAGGGGCTTACCTGAATCAACATACCTTGTACGCATACAATATTCCCTGAGAATCCTTGAAACACAATAGGTATATTAAAAATATAGAAACTTCCTTTGAAATAGGTGCCATTATAGGCTTGAGACACACCATGTATTTTGCATCCCAGAAGCTACTGTATTATGATGAAAGAAATCCTGGATGTCTTCAAAGAAATGTTTTATACCAGATACCTAAGTGAAAATTCTCTTATAAAATACCTCCATTCTGTTTTGTGAGATACGGAGTATTCCACATGCCACATTTCTTTCTTGGCAACATCAGCATCTTTTGATGTTTTTCTTTAAAAAATATTTTAATTTTACCCTTAATGATATGTTAACAGTAGTGGTAGTTATAAACAGAACTGAAACCAATAATTATATATTATATAATGTCAAATTAGATTAGTTATTGATTTATATTCCACTTTCATTATTTTTTATAAATAACTCAAGACATGAATATACATAATGCCCCTTCCTCTTCCTATTTCTCCCGTGAAGTGAGAGAAACTGGGCCAAAGTCACCCAGCAGGTTACACTACACTCTCTCTCCCTCTCTCTCTCCCTCCCTCTCTCTCTCTCTCTCTCTCCCTCACACACACACACACACTATATTGTGGGACTCTTGTTTTATATAAACCACACCTGTTCAACACCTGGAGCTCCACTGACATCAGTGAAAATTCTGCATGTGCAATGAATCTAGAAGAAAAAGGAACTGGACCATGAATGGAAAGAAGAAAAAAATGCCTTAAAGGCAAAATACCACTCTTGTTTTTTTCAGCTTTGTGGGACACAATATTTGCCCCAAAGAACAATACTAATTAAGAAAGCTGTTACTTTATTGCTTTCATGTTGTATTAATTTGTAGAGACAACATGATATAGGGTATTTGTTTTTGGTCATTGTTGCTTCACTAATGAATATGCAGATTGTAAATGAGGACCATTTGATTTACATTAGTGGTGTGTGGATTGGTTTAAGAGAATATGCAATATTGAATATTATTTCAATTAGCAACAAACCTATTCTTTATTAAAATGAATATGCAGTTCCTAAATTAGTAGAAGCTTATTTTTCAGAAAATTATGCTAATAAGAGTCAAGCATTTATTTCTTATTTTTATGAAACAGATAGAATTGTTTGTTTTACTGTTTTCTAAAATTATTTGCAGAACTGGATTTGTTTAATAATCTTGCACTTAAGCTGTGGCACAATTTCCTAATCAAGTATATATAGTATCTTTAAAAAAATTGCACAAAATTATTGTACTATTTTTATATGACAATCTGTATGCTATCCTTGTAGTGCAACCATTCAGGACAGCTAGCAAAAATAAAAATCAGATAAAATACGATAAATTAGTGCAACTTTTTAAAAGATCCATGCAAGAACTAAAATAATGCATTTTGTTTATTGTATATTACCTACAACACAAAAGAAGAACAAAAAGAAGGAGGAGGAGGAGGAGGAGGAGGAGGAGGAGGAGGAGGAGGAGGAGGAAATGATGTCTTCCTTCCGGTGTTTACTCTTTAAGTTGTCCCAAAGGTACAGTACTTTTCAAGGGGCAACTGGACTTTCTTGGGTTTTTTTGCTTCTCATCCAAGATGTTTCGCTTCTCATTCAAGAAGCTTCTTTAGCTCTGACTGGATCGTTGGAAATGGAAGGATTTATACTCTTTGCAGACAGCTGGTCATTTGTATTCTTTTAGAAAGTTGTTGAGGTCACTTGAAGGTTTATCTGTGTCCTCAGGCTCACAGTAGTGCAAACGGGTGGGGAACCTTCTTGGAACTTCTGAAAGGATTGTGTTGTAGACTGGAGATAGATGATGTCATATCCGTCTCCCTCTGTTCATTTCTCACCATCCAGTCAGAGCTGAAGAAGCTTCTTGGATGAGAAGCGAAACATCTTCAAAGAAAAACAAGAAAGTCTAGCTGCCTCTTGAAAAGGCACCTTTGGGATAACCAGAACTATGATAACTGAGAATCTCCATAGACATCTGGAGCAAGTTGGAAAGTGAGTGGCCTTAGAAATTGATTGATTGCATAAAGGAAAAAAAAAAACGTTGTTTCTGAAACTTCAATAACTCAATATTTAACTGTACTGCTTCTGAGATTTGACACGGTAAACCTCTCTTTATTATTACGCTACTATAAACCATCCCATTTTATCATTAAGCATAGACAAGAACATCTACAAATATTGTTAAAAGAGAGATCTTACTTGATCTCTTGATGACTGGCTAATCCTATGTTATGTTGAAACCACACATTGTTAAGAATTTTTGAATCACCAACTTTCTTACACATGGCTATTTGTCTGTACCTTTGTCTATAATTATGTGCTTGACCTTGGGTACTTGATCTTGCTTTCCATCAGCTATATAATAAAGAACATCAAAGTAATTTTTAAAGGAATCTTCAACAGAATGTTTTTAAACTTTACCTTTTACAGAGAAACAGAAGTGTTAGCAGCATAACAATGATGGCATATCCTTTTGCAGACTAGAGTTCATTTCATCAGGTACATTAAGTGCTATCATGAATTATACAGGTTTGCAGAGAACTATAAACAATGAAGTCATGGTAAATGGAACGGAAAAAGTACTGGTGGTATTACTCACATAATTCTCTATGCAGTTGTTGATAATACAACATCCTGTCAAAATGAGATTATAACCATATGTTAAGGTGTTAGTTATGGTAAACTCCTTCAATTTATTTTTTAAAAAAATAATTGTAGATTTGTTAATTGGCTTACCCAATGTGTATCCAGAGTGGAGACCAGACAGAATGGACTATATATTGATTTTCAGTTGCCAGTATGTTAAGATGTGTTTCTTGGTTCATTATGTGTTCATGTGCCAGACTTGCAGACTTTCTCCCCAGAAATATCAGTTTAGACAAAGTTACAAGCAGTATAACTACTACATTAAATAGATATTAAATGAATTCAGCCAACATTCCTAAATCACCTTAATGTGCATTATTATTTCTTTAATTCTCTGATCAACAATCATACTAATTTTTTTCACTACAGCTATTTTTATTGCTATAATTGTTATTGGTGATAACAATCCTTAATTGTCTGAATCATTTGTGAATTTTTTTTATTATTCAATGCATGTTTGAATTTATTGTTTGAAAAACATTTCTAATTTTTGAAGAAGTACTTTTTGTCTCAATAATTTTCCTTGATAGTATGAATATACAAGCCAAGGACTTACTTGGACTTTCTTAATTTGCAAGATATATTCATATAAACTTGTACTGTAATTTGAAGTAACCCCCCAAGGATTCTGTAGAGACTTGGTCCTCGTTATAAATAGAATTTAAAAAAAGATTTGACTTTCCCAAATAGCTAGTTCTTAGCCAAAAAGCAAATCTCTTGTTTGAATGTAACTCAGTTGGACTTCCCTAAAGATAGTGAAGTAATAAAATTTTATTTTGTTTCCATTCATATTTTCTAAAGTAGTCAATACAAAATCTTACCTGAGTTTTGATCCAAAACACATTTAATAAGAAGCAAATCATTTTAATTCAAAACTAGACTATTATACATGTTTTTTAATTTAAAAAATCAGCTATTAAATATATCATCCAATTTAAATAGATGTTGACAGAGACAAATGATTAAAACAACCAAAAATGTGCATTACATGGTTTGGATATATAAATGAGTATTTAACTTGAAATGTTACTGTTAACAGTACAAATTACACATTAATTCAGATAAAAGAAAAAATTATACATTTGATATATTAATCTGAAGAAGTCTATTTTAAGCCTTGAGGGTTTTTCTTTTTGTTATTTACTGCAAATGCTCTTATAATTAGCTGTTGATATTTAAATGTACTTGACTATGAGAAGATGACAAATTTACATGGACCAGGAAAGAATGCTAGTATCATCAAACACTTTCTGGCATTTTAATGTCCAAATTAATAACTGCAAATTTCATTCTGTTGCCTCCTGATGATTTCTGCATATGTATCAAAATTCTTCCCTGGATGATATCTAAAAGACTTAAATGACTTAAATGATTAAAAGACTTAATATGATTCAGTGCTGTTTAGTTATTTTTCTTGACAACTTAAAGAAGACACATATGGTGTAGCTCAAATTATTTCCCAATGGGATCCATGGAGGTGAGAAAAAAGGTTTTTGAAATCTTCTTAAGGACAAGAACACTCAAGGTAATGCTCAGTGAAAAGTCTACAGAATAATGAAACATAAATGACGGTTAAAAGCAACCTAATATTCAGAGAAACTTTAATAAGTGGAAATCAAGATTTGAATCACCAATATCAGCATTGTTGTGGGTAAGAAGTATAGGTCTAAGAATATTAAGTATATTCACAACCTTTTAAAAAGAAAATGAACCATCAACTAGCTACAGTATCTAAGGTATTCATATTCAACCCAATACTTTAAATTCATCAGATTAATACATTCAAGAGTGTCCTGAAAAGAGCTCATATGTTTGTTAATTTGGGGGGAGGGGGGGAAAGAGAAATAAAAATATAAGGATTTTGTTTACTACTTTTATTAGAAGGAAGCACAGTCCTTACATTTTTATTTCTCTCTCCACCCCCAAATGCCTCTTTTATTAGAAGGAAGATGTAGGTTTAGGTTATAGTTACAACACAAGTATTCAGTGAGGCAGTATGAAGGAATCTCTTACCTATTTCCTCTTTCACTTTTTCAGAGCAAATGGAAGGAGGTTTCCTCTATTATGAAGTCATCCTACATTAGTTAAATAACTTCCTTTGTTGTTATTAGTATGAGAAATAACTCTCATTGTTAATTATTCCTTTTCACAAGAGCAGCACATAAGATTTCTCTTGTTCTTAGGATAAATCCATCATAGATATTCAAGGATCTTTATTGAAGAAGAGAGTACTTTGCCTGGTAGAAGAAAGAATGCTCGTGCTTTGGGGTCCTTTTTGAGGGCTAGAAACAAGAAAGCAAGAAACAGAAAGGCAGCCTGGTAGACAGGAAGAAAGGAAACAAAAGTAAGATTTTGAACCCACATGAGACTGATTAGCCACATTGTATGACCATGATTGACATAGTTGGAAACTGCAAAGAACATATGGTAGATTTCCACAAATATAAATGACATATGGCTTTTGAAGTGAGCTGTGGGGAACACATGCTAGAAGGCTTTAAACAGTGAAGTGAATGTTCTAGAACAGGGGTGTCAAACTGGCAGCCTGCAGGCCGGATACGTCACACAGAGGCCACTGCCACCCCAGCTCCATGAAGGGGAAAATGTCATGAAATGTCATTTCACGGCAATGTGACGGTGTGAGTTTGACACCCATGTTAAACTCATAGACACCCATAGAAGGAGCAGAGGTCTCTGTGGTCTCTGTGGTGAAAGCACTTCTCTTTTCCCTTCAGATTTCAAACAAGCAAAGCCCATGTTAACAAATTGGCAGAACACTGTGAATGGGTTCCATCCATCTAAGAGTCACAGAGGTTAACTTTGAGAGTCTTCTGTATAATTTCCATGATATCATACAGGTTCCAGCATATGTTACAAGTTTAAAGCATGATTGAGCACCAGCATGTATCCTGATACTCAGAATTATTAAAGAGAAGATAATTTTAAATTCATTTGTTCACTAGCACAATAACAGTTCTGCCAGCATTTTACTAGAAGAAAATATCAAGTGGACACTTTTATACATGCCGGATTTGAATTTTTGTTATGCATAAATATCTTGTAGGCTTAAATTAACAGAGAAATATTGCTGGAAGACCACGGTCATATTTCCAGGATAAGCTCCAGGAAGCTTCTTGTGTCCATTGCTTTGCTAAGCAAACAGAGAGATTAGATTTTCATAACTAAGGGAAAACAAATACTTCCATAGTTAGGATGAAAGTATTGGTTTGGCTCAGGTCTGTATGTTCTGTGTAATAGATTTTCTTTTTTTAACATCCTGTAATAATTTTTGACAGTGTTATCCTATAAGCTGAAATGATCAAATTGTTCTGTACCAGACACTGACGTATTCTGTCTCCAAGTAAATGTGTATTATAAGGGTTATTAAAATATGGTTTTATTGAAAGGATCATGAACATTAACTTCTGTAGTGGAGGAAGCGTATCACTATTATACTGATTTATTCCCTGTGCATTGTCACTGTGGTTGGTAAAGAGTTGGCTCTTTCTTCTCTCTTCTACGTTCTACTGTCAGGGCCAATAGAACCTGGATATATTCCAACCTTTACCACATCTTTACCAGTATTGTAGATTGTTTGTTCAGCAAAACTTATGTTGAAAAAAAACTCGAACAGGTAAAAATAATACCTTGGAATACTTTGAAAATGAAGATAATGTTATGAGGACGTTTCTCTAAACTATTTAGCAAGGCATTCTAATTCTATAGTTAGAAGGATGTGAAAATTAGCCAATAAACCAGAATTATGATTATATTACAAACTTATCACTAAGTAAAACATCAGATGATTACAACTGGTGACCAACTGCGCTTTCTTCCACATTGTTTTTGTCAGAAGCTATCTGGGAAGGTTGCAAATGACAATCATGTGAGCCAAAGATGTTGTAAATGTTCTAAATGCAAGCTTGTTGCCAAATGCCTGGATTGTGATCACATGACCATGACATTGCTACCACAATCACAAGTATGAGAACTAGCTGTAAGTAACTTTTTTTCAATGCCTTTATAACTTTAAATGGTCACTAAACCAATGATTATAGGTCAAAGACTATCTATAATAGAGCTTTGCAATATGTTAATATTGTCATAATAGCCATATATATAATCAGGTAATAGTTTGGTAAGCCCATCTTAAATTTACAACATTGACTTGACATTTTAGGTATTTTATTGGCTGTAATGATTATTTTTGCCTTGTTATTATTAGCTATAACATTTATTTTTACCCTTTCAATTATATATTAGTCTTTGTTCAATTTAACTTAAATGTATAGAATAGACAAATGCCAATTAGAATGTTGGAGTAACATGTGCAGTTTACAACATTGACTTTACATTTTGGGTTTTTTATTAATGGCTATGGCATTAACTTTACCTTGTGTACCTTGTGTACCTCTTAATTTATATATTATTAACCTAAATTCCATTTAAGTTAACTTAAATGTATGGAGCGGACAAGTCCCATTATGTGTTATTTGTCATATATTGTATTGAGAGTGGATAAACATGAATGATTTGTTCAACAGCTCTGAATATTGCTCCCAACAATCCTACTCAGACTGCTGTTTGACTTGTATTTAAAAATATGACACCTGTGTCATGATATAATAAACATATGGTTTTTGTGCTTGTTAGATAACATCACAACAAATACAGTATCATATTATTTTCATGATAACAAGATGCATCAGTTATTTAACATCACTTTTTAAAAGGTGCCACAAGATTAGCATGACCATTTTTGGCTGCAATAATCTAGATAACAAACTGCATTAGAGACACTACTAAGCTGTTCCATTAACCCTTTTGTTGTTTGTTTATTTTATGCCCTGTAAAAATAAAGGTAAGGATATTTTTATAGCAGATTCTTCAGAAAATAACTCTTTATTACTTATTTGAAACTATCACTACCAGCAGGTAATTATATTGTAAAGCAACCCCATCAGTCTTGATATTTTGCTAGCTGTTTTATTTATTTATTTTATTTATTAGTCATATTTCTATGCCACCCACTCTCTGAGGACTCTGGGCAGCTTACACCAAAGACAGTATACTAAATAGCATATTGCCCCCAACAATCTGGGTTCTCATTTTACCCACCTCGGAAGGATGGAAGGCTGAGTCAACCTTGAGCCAGTGAGATTTGATCCGCTGATCTGCTGAACTAGCAGTTCTTGGCTCTTCTGATCTGCCTCTGGGCTGCAGTACTGCACTCTAACCACTGCGCTACCTCGGCTCTAGGGACAGATAATAAGACAAATATAGACAACTTAGAAGATCTAGTATGAAACTTTGGCAGCTACACGCCTCTTCTTTTGAACTTGCCATTAGAGTAAAGAGGGGGAGGTGTTGCTTTAAAATGGACTAGAATAGAGAAATGAAACCTCAATGATTCCACTGAAGACTGTGAGAGCCTGAAACCTTTTCAAAGACATCATGGCAGATGTGGAGTTGAAGCAGATGGTTCCCATAACAAAGTGAACTTGTTTACGTGGACTGCATGAGAGGTTGAAAATAAATTACTGTTTAAGTCTATGAACTTGTGTCTGCGAATCTCAGAGTTAGTTTTGCTTTGACATTACCATGCAGTAAGATTTTTGAAAATGGAATGAACCTGGAGTTTTATTTGGATTCTCAGGCTGGATGTTGACATTCTACAACTGGTGGTATCAAGCAGGAGATACAAATAACTAAATGAACCAGGTACAAGTCACAAATATTCTTGAAAATTTTCAACAAATTCTGCAAGACGTATTATGGTGTAACCCTTAAATATTATTTTAACTTCAAGATGGATGAGAACTGTATATTTTTGGGAACTGATTATGAATAATCTTAAACACAATTTATTTTCTCCATAGGAAAGTCCTAACTTGGTTTTCTCTGGTACACCCATCACCACTGAATCCATCCACATTGCTGCTGTTGTCCTGTTCTTTTCTTTCTTCCTGCTTTCAAGTTTTTCTGGAGAATTAATGTCTTTTGCATAATGTGCTTAAAATATGATAATAGTGTGGTAATTTTTGCTTTGAGTGAAAACCCCAGGTTGATGGTATTCTCAGGTTGCCCATGGTATTCTCATCTCCAACACCAAAGTTCAAAAGCTTTAATATTCTTCCTATCCTGCTTCTGCAAGGTCCAACTTTTATTTCCATAGAATGTCATGGGGAATACCATTGCTTATGCTATTCTATTGTATGTATATATACATTACCAGCTCTGGTGGCTCAGCAGACTAAAGCAATGTTATTAACTGTTATTAACATCAGCTGCCTGCAACTACTGCAAGTTCAAATTCCACCAGGCTCAAGGTTGACTCAGCCTTCCATCCTTTCTAAGGTAGGTAAAATGAGGACCTAGTTTGTGGGGGCAATAAGCTGACTTTGTATAAAATATACAAAAGTATGAAGGCTATTGTTTAACGCATTGTAAGCCGCCCTGAGTCTCCGGAGAAGGGTGGCATATAAATCAAATTAAAAAAATAATAATTATAGCATACTGAATATATTTTCAGGTCTTTATGGTTACTCTACCAAGTGTTAGTCTGTTCCTTGATCCAGTGGTCCCCAACATTTCTGGCTTGGCAGCCCGGCACGGGGAAGAGGGAGAGGGGATGGTTCTGTGAGTGACAGGTATGTGTGCATTTATGTGAGTGGAGCTTGCGCACAAGTGTCCCCTGCATGCGCAGTTGCTCACTTGCAGCTTGTGTGGCCCACTTCTGAATGGGCTGCGGCCTAGTAGTGGGCTGCGGCCCAGGGATTGGGGGCCCCTGCCTTAATCATTCATTGTTGAATGAATGATAAAGGAATGATATAGTAGGTCCAATCTAGTATAGTTATTTTTGTTTTGAAAGGGATACTTTTGAACAGGCTTTAGTTATTTATTCCTTTCCAATTCACATAATATTTAGTACTGTTCATATTTGTTCATCAGAATGAAAATCAAGTTAGTGTCATCAGTAATTAGTGGAATTATGCCAACACTATATGTCTGATGGAGATATAATCTAGTCTCCAAATAATCTATGGACCCCATATTCTTTGTTGGCATGCTAAAGTAGGCTTTTGTTTTTTTGCTTGTTTCTGTAATTCTTCAGTTTACAACATAGTTAAGTGTGCTGCACAATTTTATTGTTTTAAAAATGTATCTTTTAAAATAAGATGTTCGGGTTAATTTTCATATGTACAATGCAGTGTGCTCTCTGCAGAACAAAATTCTTTTCACTGGAGCATGACAGAGCACTGGAAACAACCTCCATATTTTTCATGTTTATGCAAGAAAACAAAGGCAGAACATTGTCCTTTCTCTTTGCTATTGGGATTTTGCTGCTTTGTTTTTTGTTTTCTCATTTCTCAGCTTGAGAATTGAAATTTGTTTTCACTTTGTGATTCTGAAGCATATTAAGCAAGATGCTATAAATAAAAATGTAGACTTTCTTCAGTTTGGAAAATAAGGAAATAATAAATAATTCCATGGAAAGGAATTGCTGAAAAGGATGTACAGTATATAAATCCCATTTCAGTACTTGTGGTGTGGATTACAAGGAAAACAATGCTTTTATGAATTTCAAGTACATGAATCAGAATTAGGTGTTTCACAGTTTTGTAGAAATGTGCTGTTATACTGGAATCCTGCAAATTGGTAGGAAAAAAAGATGCTCACACATTTCATTATATCCAGAACATTTGCAGATGTTGTTGAAAATAAATTTTGCTCATGTGAAAGTTAAAAGATGAAAAGCTAAATCCAACTGATCTACAGCATTGCTATTGATTTCCCCCCATTATTTCATTACTTTAATTACTATTAAAACCATCATCATTATTACCATCTACTTCATAAGGGAACCGTGTTTGGTTTTTTATATGATAAATTGTAATATTTTAAAAACACAAACTTATTAATCTTTATTTTTTCTGGTATTTAAGGATTGTTCTTTTTCAATGTTCGTATGAATGCACACATATTTCATATTTATCTGTCCAAATACACATATACATACAGTACTTAAATTTTCAAAATTATCTTTATTATGCTTAATAAAGATGACTGAACATCACTTTTAATTTTTGAACACATAAAAGTTATCTATGAGTTGTAATGTATGATGACCCTGGGCAAGGCACAGAGGGAATACAGTCAGTTGATAGTTCAATTCACCCCTTTATTGCTCCAACTTTCTCCCAAATGGTCCCACATTATGAAAGTCTCAGAGCTAAGTGATTACACACACACACACACACACACACACACACACACAAAATGTATGCAAAATAAGAAATCCAGCAGGGGAATAAGTCAATGAGTCCAGGAAGCAAAGGAAAATGGCAATGGTTTCAGGAAGCAAAGGAACAAGGCAATTGATCCAGGAAGCAAGAAATAAAGCAAGAAGTCCAGAAAACTCCAAATGTCAGCAATAACAATTCAGCATTTATTCCTGATGCCCCAATTAAGTCTCAATCCCCAGGTGTGCCTTGTGAAGAGGGGCAGGGCGCTCTCCTCCTGAGTCCTCCTGGTCTGCACTGTTCCTGCCTCCTCTCCACTCTCTGTGCTTGAGGATCAAGAAGGGGCGGTTCTTGCTCATTGCCTGAACCCTTCGCTCCTCATTTCCACTGCCTGCCATCTGTTGGTCATCCTGGCCCTGTTCCTCCCTGCTAGCAAGCCATCCCACTCCTGAGGGGCCCTGGCCTGCCTCCTCCCCACATTCCTCCGAAACCAACAAAGCCTCCCCATTTGTTTCCCTCAGCTCTAGCTACGGCTCATCTTTCTCCATAGATTCAGGCTCCAATGGTGACATGACATAATGATTACTTAAAGATAAAGGACTGCTACAGGTCGTTCACAATTTACAACCTTTTGATTAATAGCAATTTACCGTGGCCTCAGAAATAATGATTTATGACTTGTCCTCAGAGTTATGACCATCATACCACGCTTGCAGTCATACATTTGCAATTTGGGAGGAACTATCTTGCATTTATGACTGATTGCAGCATCCTGAAGTCATATGATTGCAATTTGTGACCATCACACTGGTTTTCAACAAGCAATGGCAATTGGGGAAACTAAAAAGCCAGATTTGCTTAATGACCACATGATTCACTTAATGAAAAGTTTCCAAACTTTTTCAACTACCACAAATTGGATAGACAAATTACACACACACACACACACAGTGTCTTTAGCACAAAGACAAGAATATTTATAAGATGAGAAGGAGTGAAAAATATAAGTGCTAGGGGAAATGTATATGAATGTGCATATTTTTATGTTATTTTAGAAACGTGTTAAGATGAAAACATTAAATGTTCATCCATTCCCACTTATGGGAGAGAGATAGAGTGCAAGAACACAAGAACAAGGGGTGTAAGAGCAGTTTGAGTGCATGCCGAAGGGTGATTTATTTCTGTAGCACTCATATGGGACCAACCATGCAGAAAAGCTTATCCAACTTCATGAAAGAAAAGGAATTTTTTTTGTATGGAGAAACATTTCATGAAACAACCCGCAATCCCAGCTGAACTCTACATTCAGGAAAGAATGGCTTACTCCCTCTATGCTTTACATAAAATGTTAAAGAATAAAGCAAAATACAAATATAAGCCCTCTTTCCAGACCACAAACTATTATACAGCCGTAGCAAATATACATGGAGTGTAACTGGATATTGAGGGTGACATGTAGAACTCATGTTATGGATGTGGTGATGAAAGCCAAAAAGACCACAAGCAAGCCAGGATGCCTTCAGCATTGAAGTAGAATCCATATTAAGCACAACCATTTCTCCCTAACCCTTGAAACTAATTTTTAGTTCTTGAAGCAGAAACCCATATTATAACCAATGGCAGTATTGCATCAGTTATGGCTCTCATTATTAAACTGAACAAAATAGCTGTGATGGTCTACTGAAAACATAAACATTCAAGATTTCTGCAAAGTCTCACTTACTGTTTGTGCTATTCAGCTGCAGTGTTCATATACTTTTAAAAAGTGCCAGAAATTCTAATTCAAAACCATTTTAATAAAGTGTCATAAAAACGATATTTATGGCTAAGATGCCAGTGAGTTTTTGAGTTATATGTACAGATGAAATGTATAATAAAATGAGCCATTTGTCTGAGCATTTCCCTAATTAAAGAAGATAGGTGCGCCTATTGCATTTTTACTCCATTAAAAAGAAAAAGACCCACATTATTTAAGGACAGTGTCCCAAGAATTAGTACATTAGCTTTAAAACCTATAAAAGTTACCACCCAAATAAGCCTCTCTAGTTGTAGACATTTGCCTATGAGTAGACATTATTTTAAGACATGAATAAAATTAAGATGTCTAGAAAATCTGAATTTCTGAATTTTGTTTCTTTCTGAGTTTAAGGATGGAATTGCTTAGAGGCATTATGTTTAGATATGCATTATTATGTCTCTTAACATAACAATTTAACCTAGCCAATCTCCTAGGAACATTACATTCTGATCAGCTTTTACTAATCTCCATTTTTAATAATCTCTTACAACCAGTAACAAATGATACATACAGTCTTCAATTTCTCTCTGCTTACATCTCTCTTTAAGCATTCTGATGCTGAATTTTATTGCCTGCCTAAAATTTTATAACAGTCAGCTTTCTTCTTTCCTCAGCTACCAACTTCAGATTAGCCTTCCTGTTTTGAGCCAACTTCTTTCCTCCTACAGCTGCAGCTGCCAACTGTCATATCACTTTTCATTTTTAAACTATTTGAAGTCTCCCTCATCTCTCAGTTGCAAGTATGACAGCCACAGATGTTTAATATCTGACATAGAAAAAAAAATAACCCAAGCTTTTGTTGTTTAATTACTTTTTATTCTCATTCAGAGAAAACTCATAGAATATAAACATTGCAAAACATAATTAAAAATATAAAACAACAGAAAAAAGGTTTTGTATCTTTCCAGGTTAAATTTTCTGTTTTTCATTTCTGCTCCAGCTGTATAGCTTTGTTTAAAAAAAAATACTGCAGAAAACAGCCTTAGATGTGCTAAAGCAACTATCAGAAGAAAATTCTGGCAAATAAACAAGATTTTTTCCTTCACTCATGTTCTTATCACATTATATATAATAGTCATTTATTTCAATCAGAAGTGGAGATATTGACTATAGAATGCAGACCTATAAATATAACTTTAGTATAGAATTCGTGAACAATAACCAGCTTAAACAGAAAGGAGGCATGAATACCTCATGGAAGAGTAAAAGAGCAGAGAAATGTTGAGGTAAGAGGTGATAAACTCAAATTATTATGACAACAGAGGCTCCAATTTGGATTAGATATTCAATATTTGTCTGAATAAGTTTGTTTACGTTAGATACCTATTAAGTATACAAGCTTCAGGACAGAAAATTGTGCATAAATGGATTCCCAGATAGTAATTTTCATTGTATTTATTGCTATAAAACATGGCTTTTTATGCAGCTTCAGTGGGATTTGTATAAATCCAAACATAGTTTTTAACTATTTTGTTCATAGGTTTCAATTATTTATTTTAAGTGCTCAACAAATGGCTTGAGGTAGAAAATTTGTACTTGAATGACATCAATGTGTGTTATAAATTTTAATGGTTTTTATTTTTTACTCCATTTTTACTCATTGAGAAAAACTGGAATAAATGTGCAGTGAAGTAACTATACTAACTGGTCAATGATACCAAAATGATTCTCTTCTCATCTGTTTCCAAATACAAAACTTGCCAAAAATAATCTAATTGGGAAACAGTATATCCAAATTATTTTACTATTGGCCAAGGCATGTTTTTGAAATATTTGGCAGGAATTTTTATATAGGATAAAAGAAAAATATTAAAAGCTAAAAAAAATGATATTTTTTTTGAAAAGAGCAATTTAATATGCTTAAGCTTTCAAGTATGTAGAAATGCTTTAACATTCAATTTTAAATGCAGAACAAGGAAGAGGTTGTAAATAATTAAATGTATGTGTTCCCTAAATCTATATAAACACACATGCATACATAGCTATTCCTTTAACACAATACTCCATATAGATGGATGAAAAAAAAAACAGTTTGGCACATACTTTTGTCTGTTTGAATGTCACAAAATAATACACGAATCACATATATTTGCAACTGAAATCACAGTTTTCAAAGTTCTGAAATCAGCAGTTACATGTAGCTAAGTATATTAGAGACTAAACAGAGCACAGAATATTATCTGAATATTACCCGAAAACATTAATCCTGCAGGAAAAATGCAAAGAGAGCTTCATAGATTAGAAACCATGAAAATGAATATGTAGATAAATTATTGTGTGGATGTGACTTGTTGAATTTACAAATTGAAAAAAGATTCAAAGCAGGAATTGGAAATATGGGCATTGAAAGTGAAACAGAAAAGTGCATCCACCCCAACAATATTTTTTGTTTTATTGATATATTTATCAGTTGCTTCTTAGTGAATCAATAAAATCACATATGTCACATGTATATATAACAGACTATTCTAAAAACACAAGTTCCAGGTATATTAGTAAAGAAAGAAGCAGACATCCTGTGAGCTCCGGAACTTAAAATTTTAAAATAATTAAAATTTTATTTAACTAAGCTTTGGTCAGCCATCTGCTGATGATACTCTGACGATGTCAGCAGATGGCTGACGAAAGCTTAGTTAAATAAAATTTTAATTATTTTAAAATTTTAAAATGTATATATATAGATATACCGTATGTAGGTGTGTGTGTGTGTGTGTATGTGTGTGTATATATGTATGTGTGTGTGTGTGTGTGTGTGTGTGTGTGTGTGTGTGTGTATGAAACTCATCAACTTTTTTATAATAAAAAGTGTGGGTTTCGGTATACCTTTAAATATTTTTAAAGAATTTAATGAACTTCATTAAGACAAGTTAGCACTGTACTCCAGTTGCACTGAAGGCAAAATAAAAATAGGTTATCTGATCTGGTGTTCTCATTCTTTTCCTTAGCTCAGGGTGAACAAGAAAAACCCAAAGGAAGAAAGCTGAGCAACACAGAAGACAATCCTTATGAAGTAAAGAAGTACTTTGATTTCCACAACTGACAATCAACATAATGGATGGAGGCCTATAAAAGTTTTTATTGCAGAGACTCAGAAAGGCTGACAGTGAGCTGTCATTCAGCTTTCTCATCTAATAAAGTAAGCCACTGGAAGATTTCATTCAGAACGGAGAAAGACCGATTCTCCCATAGTAGTTTCCTAAGCATAACTAAAAAAGGGCTTGGATTTGGCTCATTCTAGAAAACTATCATTAATCCAATCTAAAGAGTGATTTTCCCCCCTCCACTCCATTGATTCCACTGGTCAATGGCTTAATTTGCATTTTAAGCTGAAGCAAATTCTCAAAAGAAATGAAAGGAAGAAAAAAGGTATGCCAAGCTTCCAATATTCTAGGAACTTCTTTAAAATCTAGTGCTTAGACATTTCCATCTAAATCCCTTAGGAGCTGGATGTATATAACAGTGATTCATGAGGTATGCTTTGAAGAGGGAAAATTGGTCCCCACAAAATAGAAAGTCTTTTGACTGGATGTATTACTCATTGGATTTCTTATTCTTTTCTTTCTTTTTTCCTCTTCAAGATGGAGAAAAGGATGGGATTTCAATCTCATTTGCTAGCCTGACATCTTCTGACTATTTCTCTTGCTCCAGAAAAAAAATCAAAGACTGATGGGACTCCATTTCCAAAATATAAGAAGCGGCTGACTGCACTCTTCCATTTTTTAAAAAATATATTTTAAAAAATATATTTTAAAAGTGTATCTTCAGTTTACAACAATTCTGTAAAGACATGATTGCATAGCTAATATATCTTCTCTTGTTTCTTCTTTCTTCTTGTCGTATGTTTTTGTGTGTATATTTTTCTTCAGCCGGGTATTTTCCTACGTAAACCAAGTTTCTCAACTTGCAGCCATAGCTCAGTGAAATCACATCCACTATCCCAGACTTTTTCAGACAGCAAGCAAGCATTTTGCTGCCTATTGCAAGGCACATGGAATCTATGCCATCAGTTTTCCAGTTGTACAATATCCTAGCAATCTGACATGTGTTGGAAATGCCTAAGAGACATAACCCAAATATTGACTTTATACTTAAACCTGTGAATATGTAAGCTTCTCATCACCATTCATATACATACAGAAATGTAATGACTCTTGAAAATAGGAAAACAGCTGGATGACTTTTTCTAAAGAAGCCTAAGTTCTTATAGCTGGCTAAACAAATTAATTTAAAGCATACAAAGACAGCAGCTGTAGCCATGGTCTATTCATTCCACACACTCAGATACTGCATAAAATGGCAACAATTTTCTTATATATGTTCGGTTATAGCATTTCAAAATTACAATCTCAGTAGTATTCTAAAATGGCATGATAATAGAACTAATCCCTTTCTTTAATCTTGTTTGACCTCATGTGACAGTTACTTGCTAATCAAATATTAGAGCAGTACTTAAATATGACATTGGGTCAGTTTTTAAAATCTAGATTCTTTGTAAGGTTCAGTAGACACAGCCACATTTAACCAAATGTTTGAAGAATATATGGATAATTTAAGGTTGAGGTACATTAGAAGAATAGTTTAAAACAAAATAAGTCCACTGATGTAGGTTTATTGATGCATATAATTTATACTAGCAAATTACATTCATAAATTCTCTTTAATTTCAAATTTTGGGCAGCAATCCTTTCTTTGCTTGGATGAAAGTAGGGGTTAAAACTACAAAAGCAAAGTTTTAAGTAAACTTAGGAAACATGCCTCATAGTGCAATGGTATACATCAGAGAATTTCTAATGAAAAGAGATAAGCAATTTTTTGGAACCCCTGGAAAAGATAGCGAAGGGCTAAAGTTAGATTGACACTGTTTGGTGTCATGATTTTTCTGTTTCTTTGCATCTCACAGCCAGTGGTAAAGTATTGGTGTGCCGTAGTCTCTTTTTTAAAACCTGCTTTTATCTTATGTTATAGTTTGTTTTCCATTATGCACTTAGTTATAACATTTTTTTAACTTTCCCTTTTGTCAGCTTTCAGACTGTAGTCCACGTACAACTTCCCATGTTATTGAATGGGTTACAATGTGATATACTTACCCTTAGGGATAGGGAATGAGAAACTTTTTCACATGTTGTAATGTACTAAAGGGATACATGAGGGAACCCCTTAATGTTGCACTTTGCCTTCTATTATATATAATCTGCTATTAGAATTTTTATTTTTTTTAAAAAAAGAAATAGGTATGAGTGGTATTGAAAATAAGTTGTTACTTTTTACCTTTACCTTTATTCTGGTATTACTTAAAATCATAAAGATTCTTTACCTAAATGCGTTAATATTATATCACAATAGGGCAGACTATCATGATGCACAGTATAAAGCAATATATCTGAAATAATTTGAACTGGATCAGAGGTTAGCTATGAAAAATTGTAAAAAAAAATGTGGAATTCTTTATTATTCAGGTTATTTACAATAATTTTTAGCTGGCATATTAATTTGTTGCACATCAACCAGCTCAAGCTGCAATTATCAATTTAAAAAAGTCCTTGATAAATCAATTTTAATAGAACAAGGTTCTAACAAAAAACAACAATGACATCAAATTGCCAAACAAGGAGGTCCTGTTGTCATTATAGGGCTGGTTATGTTAAGCAGGCAAAAAAATAAGCATTTTCCCAAATTACAATCTATTAATTTTTATCTTAGGATAAAGATATCAACACATCAAACACATCAAAAGGACTATACTGTACAATTGATGAAACAATATCTTAAGGATATAAAAGTCCACATAAAGAACATGGAACACCAACCAGAATTTTTTATCTATTTAGCGGCAATAGCATTTAGAGCACTTATACATCACTCTAAGTACTAATAGCATTTATATATCGCTTCATAGTGCTTTACATCATGCTCTAAGCATTTATAATGTCAGCATATTGCCCCTAACAATCTGGGTCCTCATTTTACCAGACTTTGCCTGCAATACTGCATTTTAACTACTGTACCATTAAGGCTCCATCTCCTAAAATATCCAACTAGGCAATCCATTCCATTTGAACTATAACAGTTGAAATATAACATTTCGTGCATTCTGAACTCAAAGCTTATGCCACCAGCATTACCAATTACATTAAAGACACCACAGACTTCCAAAGAAAGTCCACAATCCATGATTCTACATTTCGTTAGACAGGTCCATTCTTGCATACAGTCACCCAAGCGGAAATAGATGATCACAGAGCAATAAAAATTAGCAAGACAATGATACTAATATGGAAATCAAACCCTAAAAAAAGCCCCAGGTCTTTATTTTACCCTTATATTTAAACCAATAATACTTGCATGTACAAAACTAGAGGTACTGTGATGTGCTATTCCTCTGATATAGTATATCCCATTATCTGCAATGACCTTCTGGGATTTTGCATAGGACAATAAGCCAGACTTTGTACCAAAAAATTAATAATCACAAATATGTTTAACAGTATTCAAATTAAGTACAAAGTAATAGCAGAGAATTTTAACTTTTTAGGACATTCCATTACAGCTCTCATGGCAGATGAGATAATTGACTGCAAGGCAGCTGAACATCAATAGGTTTCAGACTATTTTAGAAAACAATTCAATTTTAACAAACACAAGTATTAATTGATGAGGTACTGGTAACATGTTATATTATCAGATGAAGGTTGTGCCTTATAGTAAAATTAATTGGTTAAAAAGGTGCTTTCTTTCTGATTTATGAATTGTAAGAATGACTCTAATTAGAAATTGGGACACAGAGATATTTGCTATCTGAGACTTAGGTGGAAAAAATAATTAGTATTTTATATGAAGAATGTAAAAAGAATAATACTCTGGAATACTACGAACATATTTTATTTTACCACAAGACAGAGAACCACTAAAGGGTTGTTATATGCAATAGAGTATGGTGTGTGTGTGCGCGCGTGCACGCATGTGCATTAATTTGTTATTTCTTTATTTATGTTAGAAGCATCACACTTAAAATAAGCCATACTATACAACATAAAATTGAAAATATAAAATACAAGATTAAAATATGTACAAGTTAAACAATTCTTGCCAAGAAACTAACAACATTAATTGTGTTCTATCATGCCATGAGGTCCTCAAGTGATCAGGACAAAAAGGACAATCTACACATATGTTATTGTCTGCATGTCACCAGAATTGTAAAGGGCAGAAGGCATCGGAGAGCCGCGTTTGTTCAGGATTTCTCTGGATCTTGTTGTACCCTTGTGCAGTCTATTCAACGATTTCCATACTTCCCAGTTTTTGCCAGACTCATGTGCCAGCTCCTCCACTGGTTCCATCCAGTGTTGGTTCTTTGTTGCTTTCCATAGGTCCACTCTTCTTTCAAATTCTTCGAAGTCTTCTGTCAACCTAAGGAAGTTTTTCCCAGATTTTAATCTCTCATGAGCTATTCAGTGGTGGGATTCAAATAATTTAACAACCGGTTCTCTGCCCTAATGATTTCTTCCAACAACCAGTTTGCCAAATTACTCAGAAAGTTAACAACCGGTTATGTTATGTTATGTTATGTTATGTTATGTTATGTTATGTTATGTTATGTTATGTTACGTTACGATACGTTGCGTTACGTTACATTATGTTAATTTTATTTATATACCACCCTTCTCCCGAAGGACTCAGGGCAGTGTACAGCCAATTTAAAATATAAATATACAGACATCATCATTAAAAATTAATTAAAATCAATTAAACAGTTTCAGCCGAAATTTAAAACCCCAAGTTAAACTCCAATTTAAAACCACTTAAATAGACAGCCCCGCCTGTCAGAACCGTAGGGTCTTAAGGGCACAACGAAAAACCCAGAGGTCAGAGATTGTACGTATTTCCGGGGCCAGTTTGTTCCAAAGGGCAGGAGCTCCCACAGAGAAGGCTCTCCTCCTGGGTGTCGCCAAAGTGGTGAGAACTGGCTGAATCCCACCACTGGAGCTACTTGTAGGCCACAGAAAGGGAGTTGTTTAGCTATAGATGATTTAAACCTCTCTCTGTATGCTGCTGCTTCTCTGCAAACAACAAGTGAATCAATGCTAGCTAGGTGGTAGATTTTATCTAGAAGGGTAGCTTTAAGGCATCCAGTAATAATTCTAACTGCATTTAGAGCAACACCTACTTTCCGACGTGTGCTGATTTATACCAGACTGGACAGGTGTATTCGCCTGCCAAATAGCAAAGAGACAAAACTGTTGTCTTAAGAACCATCAGTTTGGCACCCCAGGTAGAGCTCGTTAGTTTCATGAGGATGTTGTTTTGTCCACTGACCTGGAAGAAACCTATATCACTGTATACATGATGCATACCAGAAAAAAATGGCCATAGTTTATAATTAATTCCAAAAACCAGACAATCAGTTTGTCGTATATCATAAAACCACAATTTTATCCAAAAGATAAATCAATATTCCCTTGGGGAAAAAAAAGAATTACAAATTAGCTGAAACATTATTTAGGCCATTATATATAAAGCCTAAATGTATGTAAAGGGGACATACGACAAGTGTGCCTCTCCATTACTGCAGAAGAGGTGCTGTTTAAATGTGAATACAATGTACAGTCTGGTAATGTAATGTAAAGTGTAATAGATAATAAGTCCTAAAAACATTTCTGAAAATGTTAATATAAAAACAATTATAAGCTGCTATGCATTCAACAACTTTCTTGATCAATAGCCATGCATATCCAGGAATCTGGGCCATTAGTTACTGAGTGGCTTGGGCTATTTTAACTTTTACACAATGAATCCTTGCCTAGAAATGGAGCTTTATCATTACTCCAAAACTAAATTTACACAAGTAATAAGGTGCAGAACTAAATTAAAAATCCATGAATATTTTCATCAGGATGGCAGAAGTTTAGATTTGGATTTCATGTGTGCATGGTGTACATTTTTTATAGTATAGAGAAAAGCACATTTTAAGTAGATGACTTTACATGTTTTATAGCCAACACACAAAGGCATTAATAATTTTTATAAGCTTCCAATTTTATCCTGTCAATAGCAATAAAAAATGAAAATTGTATTTTCCTATATTCTTTCCTATTTCTTAGCTAATGGAATTTGATAACATTTATCATTCATGATTTGAACAAGGATTTTGAATTTTGGATTTAATTAGAAAAACAATAATGCAAATCTAATGAACTAATTTGTCTCTATCATTTTCTCAACATGCTGTTTTGTATATGTTTTGAAAGAAAAAATACAAGATGAAAGTTTATTTTTTCCCCATTTTGAAGTGCAGATGTAGCTATTTGGACTTAGGGTGACCAGTTTAAAGGGTATCCCAACTCATTTTATGCCCAGAAACTGCAGGAAGTTAAACAGTGGACTTAAATCCAGTCATTGTAAATCATGTACAAACAATGTCCTTCTTTCAATTGAAACCATCTGGGAGCATCCATTTCAGATGGTTTACTGTTATTCTTTATTGTTTTCTACAAGCATTCCAAGGAATCGGAACCCGAAAGGTAGATATTGTACATCTTAACAAGTAACAGTCAGCTAAAGATCAGTGAAAATTGTGGCAGAAAAGAATGTGATGAATTAGTACATTCACTAAAAAATTGGAACTATAACCAAGGAATTTTGGCAAACAACCAAAATTCTGTTCCCATCTGCACCAGATGATACACATGCTAAGAATTCAATTTATCCACACCCAACCAATAAGTCAAGGTTTGTGGGGCTGCAGGAGGTCTCTTTTATCCAAGCTTCCTGTTGCATGCTAAATCCTGAGAGGATCTATGTAATTTCCTCTTGTGAAAATCTTTTATAATACCTGCACTGGCTGGCATCTGCTCTATCTATTGTATAGTTATTGCTGCCCTTAAAGTTCACAGGTCTCAAAACATGTCTAACTGGGTAAAACCTTCATGGAAAGTAAATTATTTTTGAAAGATGTACATATTTTTTATATCTTTATTCAATAATTTGGGAAAGAGAGAGCAATTAATTTGCTAAGGAAGGCATGTCATGTTTGGAAAATTCAAGTTTTGGAAAAGTTACAGATTTCTTTTAATGAACTGAACATTCCAAAGTATCGTCAAAATTGCTCAAGCTCTCAGATTAATTTTATTTTTTAAAAAATCTGGCAAATCTATTTTTTTCTATATTATATTTTCCTAAAGTTGAATTTGGTGAAACCTCATGTTATGCTTCAGTCCTTATTTTCTCTGGAGAGCTGGCCAAAAAGAGAAGGAATATTTTCTCTTTTTATAATTATTTTAAGATTTCATTATGGATTTTTTCCATTATTATATCCTGAATACTATACATTTATTATTATATGTACTAATATATGTCTCTGCATTAAGGATACACATTGTTTGAAAGATAATTCAGACACAAGGAGCAACATACAAATTGTTTCTTTTTTTAATTCCTAAAGCAACCACATTTTTGTTGTTCAGCCCTCTGCATTTTTCAAAGCTTCTGTGTCTGTCTACACATGGTTGTGCAGCCACAATTATTTTGCATTCTAAGAAAGAAAAAAATGTATTTATAAGCATGGTGAGGTAACTGGGAAAGCTTCCAATATGACATATAAATCTAAAGAAAGATTTGGCTGCTTTTAGGCTTTTTTTAAAAAAGATGCTGCATTCATACCTTCTGAACCATCTTTTAGACTGATTTGTATAGTTCTTGTGTACATATGTATATACCGCATTAATATTTGGAGTTTGTTTTTTGGTGTCAATTATATTTAACTACATACCTTATTAATGTCAGCGTAACTATGCTGTCTATGCATCTATGTTCCTACATCAGTTGTACATTTACAGTTTTGTTCATACACTTCTTCAGAAAATTCAGTGTAATTGTATGGTTTTTTTTAAAAAAATGATATTTCTTTTAGCTTTCCAAACATATGGCAAGATACAGATAAATGCTAAATAGCCATCTGCTTCCACCTATGCCTTCGTTAACTGATGTTGTATCATAAAGCTGCCTGATACTTACACCAATGGAGTTGTAGATCTGTATTCATTGCTTTTTAACAATTGGTAAATCAATGAAAACCATTAAGATCAGAAAATTATAGGAATAACACATGTTTATAATATTAATATTATTTCTTTTTAGCCATTCCTCATTCACATTTTGAAAACATATTTTAACATTGGATTTTAACTGGCAAAAGTCCTTTCTATGATCATATACAAGATTTTTCTTTCATTGTGCAGCTTAGCAGTTTTAGCTTTGCAAATTAGAATTAATACTGAACTGTGATGGACCTAAGATATCAACATTTATGGAAAAAACATAAAACTTTATATTATATAGGATTTACACATTAAGCTTTCCAGTGCTTTCTGTAATACTTTCCAAAACTGTATTATTATGGAATCATGGAGTTAGAAAGGACATTTAGGACATAAAATTCAACCCCCTGCTCATTATAGGATTAAAATAAATTAAAGGTTGTTTGTCAGATGGCTATCTAGTCTCCACTTGAGCACATTCAGTGAACATGAGATCAGTAATTCTCTGAGTAATTGTATTCACTATTAAATTCCTTTTGCTGTTTATTTTTTCCATTGGAAAATGCCTTGCTGTAACTTAAAATAAGTAATCAAAATTATATTATATTGTGGAAAGGGTATGATCAAAATGGAGATAGATTTCAAGAATATAAATTAATCAGCATTTAACCCCAGAAAAGTAATTACCACCTAAGCAAAATGTCAATTGTCTTATAGAAGTGAGATGTTACAAATCTGTGCATTGATGTTTCCTAGTTTGTAATGAAGTATTTGCAAGAAAACGGCACAACTCTGAGCTACAAATATTTTTCTTTATTGATAAACAAATCTCATAAACACTTCTTATCTCTAAAAATCTTGGGTAAACAAAAAACTTGCATTTCACAATTTTGGAGATCCTCATGCAGAAAATTCCTCATACTTTTCCCCCAGTTCTTTAAGAATATCAAAAGGAGAATCTACATATATACAGATCTATATTTATATATACAGTTCATGCATATTTCCATATAGATCTACTGTATCTATTTTTTTTAAAAAAAATTTAAATCTAGCTTCAGGTCTTAGCATCTCCAGGCAAGGCCAACAAACAAAAATTAAAAAGAATTGTTTAATAACCTGTATGGATATATATTTTAAATACCTTGTTTTTATTTGTATCTCTATCCATTCTGAATAAGGAATAATTCAATGATAATTTAATTACCAAACATAAACACTATCACCATCAATTATCTCCTGACTTTTTCATATATTCTACCAAATAGTGCAGTGCCAATCCTTCATTTTTGCTTTCCAGACAGCATCAATCAGGTATACCTCTGACAAGAGAGATGAAATAACAGACATCCTGATTTCAGAGCCAAAAACAACTGATCTCTTTGAAACAGGATGGACAAACATTCTTATTCATCGTTAGAAGCAGAGTAATCCATATGCATGTGCACGCACAGTGGATTAGAGGCTCTATTCTCATACATTTAGTGCTAATGGCAAGCTGGAACAGACTGCTTTCACCTCCTTGATATTT
This sequence comes from Ptyas mucosa, assembly GCA_012654045.1. NCBI lineage: Eukaryota > Metazoa > Chordata > Lepidosauria > Squamata > Colubridae > Ptyas > Ptyas mucosa. The sequence goes on along the minus strand of WNWU01000007.1, from coordinate 13,542,669 downwards.
ACTATCTGTCTTCATTCAGGACTTTATTCTTTCTTTTGGAAACAACTCAGAACATTCTTATTTTCTTCAATGAGCATTGATCCAACATATTATGAATACCCTGTTTCCAGCGGCAACTTCGCAACACTAGCAGACAAACTTGTGATAGAAGTAAATGACCTACAGTATATATTACCCCTCCCTTTGCATTCAGGATACACAGTTATATACATTTTCACAGAGAAATGTAACATAAAAGTGTAAGCTTGAATGAAAAAAGTGTGATATTTGCCCATTATTTTCCTGCAACTTTCTATTTACAGCTATACATTTAAAGTTCTTTCTACGTAGTTTATATTTCCAAGTTTGTATCTGTTGCTGGAGAGATCCATCTTCCCAGGCTGTATTTGATCATTTGTTCATCAAATGTCTTATTTGTTACTATGGAATTTCATTTCAATGCAATATTACTGATGTCAAGACTATTCATGAAACCCATAAACTTTTGATATTAAGGTAAAGATTATGGATATTTCTAATAAAACTCATTATATGCATTCAGTATAAATTTAATTCCTGTGGTTCTGTACCACTTATAATACATCTTGCTGATACCCATTCATCCAAAGCTCATAATTAAAAATGGTTTAAATATTATAGATCTTTGTATTGTTTGCATTTTCATATGAGTTGTTTGGAGAGGGATACAGGTGAGACAGAAGGAGAAAGAGGAGAGGAAGGAAGAGGGAAAAATATGAGGTACAGGGATAGTATTATTTTCCTTAGAGTCCAGTTTTATTCCTGTAACATAGAACTTTCTATAGGTTTCTATAGAAACAATTTTTAGAGGTAGCTTGCCAGCCATAACTTGCTATAGCTAAGAAAGACAATAACTAGTCCAAGCCAGGACTAGGACTCATGATAGCTCTGCTTCTAATTCATCACTTTAACTACTAAGCCAAGCTGGCTGTTTTTCTGTATTCAATTTTTATTTTGCAGAGCTTATGACAAATATGAAATCAAATGGTGGGCCTTTCCTTTAGAAAACAATTCTTGCTGAATTACTCTTATTTTCTTTTTTGGTTGCAAGCAGGGAAGAATGCCATTTTTGGTTATTTATTCACTTAAAATGATTAGCATTTCCCTATTGAGACTTGAATGTCTCCATGTAGAAAATTTTCATGGAAAAATAAAGCATGTTATAGATATACTCTAATACAGATCAATACAATTTGGTTTTAAACAGAATATATGTCACGAAACTGACATTAAAACAAGAAAACAGTATACATAAAAGTTTGGAAATTTGCATCAGACAAGACAAAATGAGAACATTTGACTAGTATTCTTGAAAATCCTTTTTGCTTCCCCCTTTTAATCATTGCCAATGATTAATGTTCCAGATTATTTGCTTCCATTTGTATCTTCAGATGGCTTTTGAACATGAGATTCATTCAAAGGCGTGTAACAATTCTGCTTCTATATTTCCTAAGGAATACCTGTCCATTGGCAGAACTGAGGATTACTCTAACAATTTGCTACATTTCAAGTGCTGCTTACAATTTTTCAAAAAATAGGAGACAAGTTTACATTCAGAACTCATGATATATAAGGCTCAAGATAATTTATACTGAAGTGTCTCCAGTGTAAAGCAATTGTTTAGCTTAGCAATGTTTAAGCATTTTTCTCAGGCTCTGGAAGTCCATTCATGGACAGCGAACAGAAGAAAAAGTAAAAGAATGATCCAAACTGGAAACAATTACAGCAAATTGACTATAATTGTCTACTTTTTGTGGTATGGAAGGTTTTATATTTTCAGAATTAATGCAGAGTGTAACATTACTTTTAACATCTTGGTGCCATGAGTGCCTTCCTTTTACTGATGTAAATTTTTATTATTCACTATGTGGAAAATTGCTACTTAGGCATTTCTCAATATTATGATAGATATTATATTCAATAACACTTGTACTTCAGAACTAGAACATTCCTATGTTTGGTTTGTGCATAACTATATATTTTAAAATAACTTTAATTGAACAAACAAAGAAACAAAACTGTATATTGAGCATTATCTTACTAGCATGTTTCAGCATCTTTGCACTATATTACCCATTTTTTCTATATTGGAATACAAAATTGATCTTTGCCATTCCCTTGGCTAGAAAATATGTATGTTTCCTAGGCTGCAATTATATACAGTGTAACAAAAGTGCGTATAGTCAAGGCTATGGTTTTCCCAATTGCACTGTATGGCTGTGAAGTGCATAAGAAAGGCTGAGCGCCAAAGAATTGAGGCCTTTGAACTATGGTGCTGGAGAAGACTCCTGGAGTCCCTTAGACTGCAAGGTGATCAAACCGGTCAGTCCTAGAGGAGATCAACCCTGACTGCTCTTTAGAAGGCCAGATTCTGAAAATGAAACTCAAATACTTTGGCCACCTAACAAGAAGGAAGGACTCACTGTAGAAGAGCCTAATGCTGGGAAAGATTGAGGGCAAAAGAAGAAGGGGAGGACAGAGAATGAGATGGCTGGATGGAGTCACTGAAGCAGTCGGTGTGAGCTTAAATGGACTCCAGAGGATGGTAGAGGACAGGAAGGCCTGGAGGAACATTGTCCATGGGGTTGCGATGGGTTGGACACGACTTTGCAACTAACAACAACAAGAAGAAACATTTTACTAACGCAGATGTAGGTTTGAATAAAATGCTTTAATATCTACAGATGTCTTATGTAATTTGTGTTTTATTTCTTATTTGATTGTTGCTAGCTGATTCTGGTCTATTTTGTCCTTTTACTCTTGTTCCTCTCAAAGGTATTTTGTTTATTATTAGGTTGCATGCATGTGAGAGAGTGTGTCTCTCTCTGTGTGTGTGTGTGTCTGTGCTATATGTCATTAAATATTGTCTCAAATATTTAAACTAATTTTGAATTTTGTATCTTGAAGTGTTTATCCAGTTCTTTGATGCCTCAGAATTATTTAGGTGCACCCATGTTAAATAGGCCAGGTAAACCACCATAAATCACAAAGCTAACCATAAATCAGCATGGTTTAATTACATTTTTCCAGCAATAGAGTATTTTTTCCTGTCTAAATCCTAATAGAAATTTAACTAAACATATAAATTTGTTAAATAATAATAAATAAATCTGATTCTTCAGGAAAAGGAGCAGAAAATGAAGAACATAAGTCCATTTAATGTTGGTAATGTAGAATTCTACTTCTTTTCTAGCCAACTTCCACCATTATAAAAAGTTTCAAATAATGCACTGTGTTTTATTTCTAATTTATAGTTAAAAATATATAATCTAATTGTGATATCCAGATTTCCAAAATAACCAACACAGGTCTACCAACAGCAGATTAAAGGGGATTGCAAGTAATGATTGTTTTGAAATTATGAAAGAGGAGCTTGCAATGCTTAAGCCTTTTGGACCAGCATTATTAGAGATGCTGTACTTTTGCTCAAGTATGGAAAAATATAATCCTGTGTTGCTATATATTTGTTCAGTTTGGAAAGCACATTTATAAGTTACATGCTTATTACATATACGGTATTCATGAAGTTACTACTTATATTGTTATGGCTTGGTGTCTTAATTATATATATACCATCAGAGTTCAACAGATTAATGTGGACTTGATTATATCTAATTATAAATGGGAATGTCATACCTGTTACCATGTACCTTCATGGTGTGTTCACAGGAAAAACCAACGTTGGTCCCGATTAGCTGCATGATGAACAGACTTCCAATTTTTTTAAAAAAAAATTAAATACATGAAGCATGTTACTGTTTTTGTTTTAAAGGAGTAAAGTTGCAACTAATCACATAAATGTCATTTTAAAATAGATCTAATCTTGTAGCATTTCATTATTAATTGGAATAGACCTCTAGCGTTAGCCTGAAAGGTTCACAAAATTATTAGATTTCCTTGCCTTAGGCCTAGACCGAAAAAATACATTTAAACCTTTTTATAGATTTCAGCAGTCAGATTCAAAAGGCCTTTTAAAATTGCAATATCCACAAATATTAAAATTCCTACATCTATAACCACTTAACCTCTACCATATAGATTGCTCAAAATTAGGGTAATCTTATTCCTTGTAATTTTGCTGGCAATGAACTATTATTCTTCGGCAGGAAGAAGACTAAAATATATTTCCATTCAATAAGATTGCATTGTGGTAAAATTATAGAAAATTAGTAAATTTATGTAAAACTGTTATTTAGAACAGTATAATAAATACTTTTAGTAATAATCAAGCATAATCCACATATATAATTGCTAACTAAAGCATAGTCCATCAATTTTAACTTACTACAGAGAAGATTATCTTTGTTAAAGTAATGTTCTTCTTCAAACCAAGTATGTATTTCAAAATTAATTACTAAAATTATCTCCCTGGGTATCCTGTAGACGTGTTTATACTGCTTTCCTTCACTTTAAATATATTCAGATGATGCTTTTGTACTTTTGAGTTTTCCTAATGGCTATGTTGATACTGTTAAGTTAAAAGAAAATGGTAAAGAACATTCAGTATGCTATTTATGTCTGAATTACAGATATAAAAAACTAGCCCCTCTGAAATTTTCGAAGAAGTTGTGATAAACAACTCCAAACAAAAAAAGTGAATATCTATCTATCTATCTATCTATCTATCTATCTATCTATCTATCATCTATCTATCATTTATCTTATATTTTAGAGCAATTATGCATTTTGCATATTTTTAGCTCAGTGATACTGAACATGGTATTCTAGAACATTCAATTTTTCTTTTTGTCAGTACTGAATATCATAGCAGTCATTATTTGTTTATTGGTCAAATAGTTTCCCCATTGACTTTTCTTGTCAGAAAGTCGCAAAAGTTGATTCCAGGTTCCACTGGAACTCTCATAAGTATATGTTAGTTGACAAGCATTCAAATTGTGTTCACATCACCATTGGGATGCTGCAACAGTCATGTGAAAAATAGTCACAAATCACTTTTTTCATTGCTGTTGTAATTTTGAATGGACACTAAACTGGTGGTTGTAAGTCAAGGTCTACCTGTAGTTCTTTATTATTATATAATAAACTATGTTAAAACTTGAATGAAGTTTTAAAAATCATCTTGTATCATGTAGATGGATATGTATGGATGATGTTATGTCATCAAATGGACAAGTACAAATTCTGCTGTGTAAATTACATTAATTCAACATATTACAACCAGGGAATTGAAGCTGGTGGAGATATTAAAACTAATACATAAATACATATATATTGTTGGAGGCAGGCAGTTTCACAAGAGGCTGTTACTTACTTACTATAAAAAATAATAAATTCTTTCAGGTTTTACTTATAGTTATTCTTCAATATCTTGTATAGATTTATAGTGTAATTGAATTTTTTTCCCTCTTCATTAGAACTGTTTTATTGATTATACATGTTTTTCATAATACTAATGATACATTGTCTATGATAGCTTTTGGTTAAAGTTGAAGACAATAGGATGAGAGGAAATGGACGTGAAATGCAAAGAAGTAAACCTAATGAATAAACAGTATCCTTGAGTCTTATAAACATAATATTAATATGTCTGTAGCAAATGGAAAGCAGTTCTATTAGGCCTTTACATGCATTATATAAACATTTAAGACATCTGTATTCAGTCAAATTGCATGCAGACCGGATCATAAGATAACAGCCAGATTGAATATTTTGCATTCACATTGTTTCCATGCTTGATAAGCTTATCATGCTTAGAATACACAAGAGTACGCCAATTTGAATTCTTAATATATCTCATCATCTTTATTTATTGGGGCAATTGGAAAGTCAAATATTAGGCTGTTTTCCCATTAAACCCATTAAAGCAGAATAACACAGTTCATTTTTTTTTAAAAAGTTTGGCTGAGGATATTTTCCAAAACTGAAACAAAAGCCTATTATTGTGTGACATGGTAATTCAAAGTAATATTTAAAAAGTTAACATAAAAATACTTCCTACACAGCTACTAGTAAGTCAACTTTTTAAAAATATATGTGTAAAAAAGACCACTGCAGGATAGATTGGAATTACTTAGTACATCATAGGGAATAAGTGAAGTAAGAAATCAATTATTCCAGTTCCCTTATGGGTTTTAGAAGAGGGCTGATATTGAGTACCAGACGTATTTTGCTTACTGGTAGCATTTGTTGTGCCCGACCTCTGGTTTCAAAATAAATCTAAGAAGAATTATTATATATCATGTATCAATTTAATAGACCCAACTGGATACTGAACTCACCAAAGTAAATTATATTGCTTATTGTAATGAATATTACAGAATTTTTCAAGTTGCTTGTAAATGAGAGTTTATCATAGAATTAGTATGAGTTTCAACCTTCTTTGGTTAAAAATCTTTTCTTTTTTCTTCTGTACAATTTTCTCCTGTACAATCCAATTGTCAGAGACTTCCTGGACAGGTCTGAGGTTTTCTGGACAAGGTTTTTCTAGAAGTGGTTTGCCATTGCCTCCTTCCTAGGACTGAGACAAAGTGTCAGGCCAACTGGCATTGAGTCTAAGGCAGAACTACTACTCACAATCTACTGGTTCCTAGCCTGATCCCTTGGTCTTTGAAATGGTATAGAAATATTTGAAAAAGCAGGACTAATGTAACAGATGAGTCCCTGCCTATGCTAAGATGACAGTCACATCTGTTGAAAATATATTTTTTTCTGGTGAAATACCCAACCATGGATTCAAAATTCAAAATTTGATGCAGCAAAGAGTTTTCTATATTGTTTTGAGATACCTAGCAGATTGCTGGATTTTTGCAGCCCAGATATGTTAGCCTAGATTTATGATATGTTGCCTAGAAAATATCAAACATTTTAATTAGGACAGAGGAATAAAAGCTCTTTTGTTATTCTGAGTTGTATTTATGAGTTGTATTCATGAGTTCTGAACTGGCACAAACCGGCAACTTCTGCTATTGCCCTGACAGTATAGTAGGTCAGTGCCTAGTGGTTTCCAAGATTTTTCTTAAGTCTACCTGTCGTGAGAAAATATAATGGATGCAACTACTATATGCTAGAATCCAGCTGTTAAGATGGTTTATATTTACAACATTGCTGTATCCCAAGGTCATGTGATCACGTTTTGCAACCTTCTGATAAACAAAGTCAATGGAAAAGCCAGATTCACTTATCAACTGCAGTGATATAATGGCTGCAACTACTATATGCTAGAAGCCAGCTGTTAAGAAAGCCTTTTCATTCACTGAAATCTGGACAACCAAAAATTTTCCAGATGTAGCTAAAATGGCTAGGAATATTAGTAAAGATGTGGTCTAGTTAAGGTAATTTAGGGCACATGATCTATATCAACTTAAAATGTCAGACAAACATGGAAGAATAATTTTTCTTCAAATTTAAATTATATTTTCCAATATTATTAGTAATGTTCTTTTTGGAAGATAGGGTAAGGATAAAATGGTAACAGTCATTTTTAATCCATAAATAAGAATCATTTTCTTCTTGTAGATAGGAAAATTTGCTATCATTGAAACCTCTTCTTCAAATTCATTATTGGTAAATGAAGTGTTAACATTTTTCTCCTTAGTTCAAATTATTCACATTTTAGACAAAAATGAAAAGGAACCTAAGATATGTGTGAACCTATTTGAAAGGTTCAAATGCAATAATAAGTAAAGGAGGTCATTAATTTTATTAAACTCAGCAATTCTGCCAGTATGATATGCTTGTTAGCAATCTTGTCACTGAATCTATTTAAATTTTTTTTGCATTCCTGTGCGAAAATGTGTTATTTTCATCTTAATTCCAAGTGTGTGTGTACTGAAATCCTTGTGAGATGGCATTTTTTCTTTTTTACTCAATATATTTTTATTGCTAAAATAATAAAATATAAAAGAAAAGATCTACATTGTATATTAGCAATTGAATGACATAAAAATAAACATCTACTAAGCATAAATAAGATCTAAATAAAAATAGTAGGAGAAAATGTTGCTTTTGATTCATTTAAGTAACTTCTGCACACAAACTAGGTATTTATAGTTTATATTAAACACTAAAGATTGTTGATAGTATTTATTTAAATCATTTCATCTGTTATTTTTGATTGGTCTCACAGATTTATTCCTAATATCTACATTCCAAATATCTAAATTTACTCATTCTTGCTTACATTTGGTGAAATTTCTATCATTGATAATTACTGTCAATTTTGCTACTGTTGCAAAATTGCAGTATTGATTTTAAAAAAAATTGGTCCTATTTTCATATGTTGGCCAAAATTGATATTGTAGCCATTAGCATATACTATATATTAGTAAATTATGATATTTTTATTTATGTTTTATGGAACTATAGCTAAGACGAATATTTCCAGTTTCAGTTCAAATTTGAATATGTTGAATTTTTTCTTTCCATTTTTTTACATAACTGTCACATGTGATAAAATGTTCCATTGATATATTTAATGTAATAATTTAATTTAATATTTAAATTTATATACTGCCCTTCTCCCAAAGGACTCAGGACGGTGAACAGCCAGAAGTAAAAAATTTAAAAACAGTTAAAAAAATTATTAAACAATTTGGCCTGACAGTTAAAATCCCCCATTTAAAAGTTCAAATTGAAATTACACAATTGGAAAGTTAGGCCAGCCCGGCTTGATGAAATAAAAAAGTTTTGAGGGCCTGACGGAAAGTACGTAAATCTGGAATTGTCCGTATCTCCAGGGGGAGCTCGTTCCAGAGGGCAGGTGCTCCCACAGAGAAAGCTCTCCCCCTGCGGGCTGTCAGTCAACATTGTTTGGCCAACGGCACCTGGAGGAGCCCCTCTCTGTGGGAGTGTACCGGCCAGTGGGAGGCTCTCGGTGGCAGCAGGCGGTCTCGTAAATATCCAGGTCCTAAGCCATGGAGTGCTGTAAAGGTCACCAACACCTTGAATCGCACCCAGAGGACCACTGGGACCCAGTGCAGCTCATGCAGGAGAGGTGTTACATAGGAGTGCCATGATGCTCTCATAATCACCCGCGCGGCCGCGTTCTGGACCAGTTGGAGCTCCGGCTGCTCTTCAAGGGGAGCCCCAAATAGAGAGTGTTACAGTAGTCCAGGCAGGAAGTGACAAGGGCATGAGTGACCATGCGCAAGGAGTCCCAATCCAGAAAGGGATGCAACTAGCGAATCAGGCAAACCTGATAGAAAGCCTCCCTGGCCACGGCCATCATGTGTTCTTCTAAAGACAGCTGTGCATCCAGGAGGACACCCAAGTTGCCCTCCTCTCCGTGGGGGCCAACGACTCGCCCCCAATAGTCAGAGATGGCACCAATTGACTATATCGGGACGCCGGTATAATGTCCTAACATTATATATGATGCTATATGATTTGTTTGTCTTGATATTTATTGATTGAACTTTTATAACCTTTCGCATTATTGTACTAATAATTGTATTATACTTTTTTTTTGAAGTTTTGATGCACTTCATTATACCATCATATGAAATTGGTATAACTTGTACTAACAATTTATTTGGGTGTTCTAATAGGTGATCTTGGTTTCATATATACTATTTTAAAATCTGTCATTAGTCTCAATATCATAAAATCTGTCATTATTCTCAATGTATAACAACAAAAACAAATTCTTACTTTGTTTTAGTAGAAATGTTATGTTTATGTACATTTTTGGTTATGCTTCTGGTTCCATTTTGTTTAATGTACTTATCAGAGACATAAAAACTTTAAAACAAATTTAGGAGCAGAAATGATAACTGTGATACCTTTTGTTTTTCTTTATTTTTTGCCAGTTTGGTGTAGTAGTTAATGCAACAGGCTAGAAACTGGGAATGATTGTAATGTTCAACTGTTATTACATTTCACTTCTGATGTCTAATTCAAACGAGGAAGAACAGCAATTAGATGCTGAAGTGAGTAGAAAGAAAACATTGCAGTTTTCAACCTCCTCTCATGTTTTTTTTTTCTACACCTAAGGAATATTACCTAAGAAAAAGGGACTTGGTAGCTCAGTGAGCTTGTTGATCGAAAGGTCGGCAGTTCAGCAGTTCAAATCCATAGTGCCGCATAATAGGTGAGCTCCCGTTACTTGTCCCAGCTTCTGCCAACCTAGCAGTTTGAAAGCATGTAAAAAATGCAAGTAGAAAAATAGGGACCACCTTTGGTGAGAAGGTAACAGCGTTCCATGCGCCTTTGGCATTTAGTCATGCCACCCACATGACCACGGAGATGTCTTCAGACAGTGCTGGCTCTTTGGCTTTGAAATGGAGATGAGCACTGCCCCCTAGAGTTGGGAACGACTAGCACATTTCTGCAAGGGGAACCTTTACCTTTTAAGGAATATGGAATGTGTGATTCAAGGAAAATGATCTTCTGTCCATTATTCAAACGAATTATAATTCTAATAATTGTGTTTGGTTGATCGCTTCGTGCCTTATTTTGTACATTTCCTTTCCTCATTTTCATTTGAAAATAAATAACAGCTGCTTTTTCTCATTTTTTTCATTAACAAAATACCATTCTTCTCAGAAAACAATTAATGGATGAAAAATGTTTGTTCTAAATGCCAATTATATAATAATTCTTCCTTAGTTATATTAAATACTAGTTAGTAAAATAAAATATTGATTAATATGAAGGCCATTAAAATATTGATTTATAATTATGAGACACCCTTGAATATTTATTTATTTATTATTTGTGCTCTACCTTTATTATTTTTGCAAATTTATAAGCCACTTTGTTCTAGTGGTTAAGGCATCAAGCTACAAAGCAAGAGATCATGACTTGAAGTCCCATCATAGCCATAAAAGCCAGCTGGGTGACTCTTGGGCCAACTCATCTCATTATATCCCCCTCCCACTCTCTCTCCCTCCCTCTCTCCCATCCTCCCTCTCTCTCTCCCTTTCTCTTTCTCCTCCCTCTCTCTTTCCCTCCCTCCCCCTCTCCCTCCCTCCCTCCCTCCCTCTCTCCCTCCCTCCTCTCCCTCTCTCTCCCATCCTCCCTCTCTCTCCCTCTCTCTTTCTCCTCCCTCTCTCTCCCTCCCTCCCTCCCCCTCTCCCCCTCTCTCTCCCTCCCTCTCTCCCATCCTCCCTCTCTCTTTCTCCTCCCTCCCTCCCCTCCCTCCCCCTCTCCTCCCTCTCTCTCCCTCCGTCTCTTCCTCCCTCCCTCCCTCTATCTATTTAACAATCTATCTCCAATTCTTAGACATTCCTGAATAAGTTCCTGCAGGTTTTTTGGCAAGATTTTTGGAAGTGGTTTGTTGCCTCTTTCCTAGAGCTGAGAAGAGTGACTGGTTCAATGTCTCCCAGTTGGCTTTGTGCTTCTAGCCTGATACCATAAGCACTGCATCAAACTATTAAGTTGGTTCTCTTTTCTTGCAGCTTGAGAAAAGCAATCTGTTCTTCCGAGTGCTGATGAAGCAGGCGTAAGATGTGTTACCAATGTCCCTACATATGCTACTATAAAATAATAAGTTGAGTCATTTCAATATCTCCTGTTCCCATAACAAAACATATTTCTGATTTGGCATCTTATGTTTTTATTGTAATAGTGTCAAAGGCAATATAATATGCTTGGGCCAAAAAAAGAAAAGGTTTCCTTAATTCTGAAAATGGAGGTTTGAAAGTAGCTTGTCACTACTCAAAGGCTCTTTGCGACTCAGATCCTGCTTCCTTGTGCCAAGCCATTTGCCTCCATATGGAGTATAATATTATTGAATGCTATAATGCATAGTGATGTAGTCCAAAGGAGCACAAAACAGTATCTTATCTTGAAGAAGCTGAAAGACTTCCGAGCTTCAAAGGAAAAGCCACTCATTTACTTCTCTTTGGCCTGATTTAATTCAGTATACTTTCCAAATCCATAAGAACATACTATCCATATAAATTATTAATGAGAATTTCCTTTTTTTAATTTCTTTAATATATTTTTGGGATATCTGTAAAAAGCTAGAGGCTGTGAGCTTTCTTCCATGAACCTATTTCAAGAAGAAGGAAAATATTTTTGGGGAAGTAATGCCTTTTGCTTTTTCTGATCTTCAGTTACTTCATAAATCAATAAAATTCTCAGTTTTCAGGTGGCAGCCATATCTAGAGCTGACTGCCCAATGATTTATACTATGGGACAAAAGGAAAAACAGAAAATGGATGATCTGTTTCTTTTCTCTTGTATTGTTTTCCTACCTATTACTTCAGGTTATAGCATTTGTGTTCACAACTGAGCAAGAATGTTCTTATTTAGAGATCCAATGCAACATTTCTTCAAATCACATATTTATTACTTGTAGCTGTTGCATGCGAACAAGCTGTTGTATTTAGAAGTAGTGCACTACTTTTGGCTTCTGATGATCATATTTTGCCTTTGGTTACAAGCTGGTGGTCACATGACAAGAAATAGGATTATGACAAAACATGCATGAAACCAGGACAAAAATGAAAATTGATTTAATTTAATTAAGATTCATTAAATGCAATAAATACAGCTAATATACATATATTTATTAATTTAGAATTCAATGATACTTTTTGAGAATGAATAAGAATTCACACCCAATGCCTACAGGGGCTTATAAAATATAGAAACTTGGCCTCAGATAGTATACTAATGTATTAAAATCTGACCAGCTATTAATATCCATGAAAGTGGTAATAGTGAAGAGTACATTTTGTTCTTGGAAACAGACTAAAACAAATTAAAACAAATCAAGACATACAATTGTGTTTATTACTGTTTTCTAAATCCAGGAATTAATTATAACTTGTGGCTGCATTTGTGCATGCTGACATATATTGCCTAAGGTGGACATTTGCTTGATTTACATGGTGTGATCTGATTGTTTGCCACTGAAATGAGCTACACAAATTCCAGACTTTCCACTGAATACATTGAAATTATTAAATGGAAAGTTTCCAGATATCATTGTAAACATAATGGCAGCTACAGCAGATGGAACTAACTGCAAGCATTTTACATATACTGGTACAGTATTTGTTTTGACAATTTAGTTATTGTGTCCTCACTTCCTGCTTAAAGTATAATAAAACATCGTACCTAGAAGTCTACTTTGTTTACTCTCAGCCATATTTTATAAATGATTACTTGGCAGAATCTCTCTCTCTCTCTCTCTCTCTCTCTCTCTCTGTGTGTGTGTGTGTGTGTGTGTGTCTGTCTGTCTTTGTCTCTCTCTCTCTGTCTCTCTCTCTCTCTCTTTCTTAAATAAAAAACATAATGAAAGACTCATCCAAACAGTTTTAAGAAAGTGTCTGATTTGTGCTCAGTCTCCAAAACATTATTATGGAGAATTTTATTCAAGTATAATTTTGTCTATCCTTTTTGTTTTATTTTTAAGCATTTGTTTCATTTATTCTTTAATTCTTCTATTTCAGGCTGTCATTTTCCTCAAGTTCTTCAATTTGGAATGCAGTAGATAAAGCTATAAAAGATTTCATTTGCCAATTGTATTGGAAGAGAATTTGTGTATTTTAATCTAACCAGACTTTGCAGAGAAATGAGCATCATATAACATCTGCTTTCATTAATCTTTTACTGATAAGAAAAAATGAAAACAGAAAAATAAGGTATATTCCTGAAAATTGAGTAAAAATAATTTTAAAAGTAAAGCTTATTTATGGACGTTTAAAAAGCTACACCAGCAAAAAGATTAATGAATGTCATGTGCCTTGCATTTTTAAGAAACTTCATTAAACATTACCAGATACATAAATTAGATAAAATGTGTTGAAAACCCAGTGTTACAAGACAGTAAGAAAGGTGAAAATATTTTGTTTTTGTTTTATTTTTGAAAATCATAAACAAAGTCTGAATCATTTTGAGATTTCTACTAAAATTAGGACTTGAATTCAAGAACAAAATATACTAAGTGTAATAATTGTACCTGTTTTTTTTCCTTCACTTATTTCTTACACAATTATTCACTTGATTGAGCCTTTTGAGAAATTTGGAATATTTGTTCTTTCTTTCTCTTGTTTTCTTTTCTAAACATCATCATCATCATCAGTCATCCTTCTTTATGAAGATAAAGTTAAAGCAGGCAAAGTTCAATGACTAAACATTATATGAAAGTAAATATCTAAATTTAACAGTTGAAATCTCATTAGAAACTATTGAAAAAATATTAAGCAAACATAATTTCAATAATTGTTTCAGTGAAACCTTTGTAGAATTTCAAAATTCCTTGGAAATAGAACCTAATTGTAATTAATGGTTATCATTTGAAACCGTAATGGTCATGGAGGACTACAACTATCAGTCTTCTGTAATAAAAACCTAAACACAAATACTGCTGAATATTGTTAAACATACCTGGGGGAGCCTGATCCACATGTGGTAAGCCATACAAGAAGAAACTGGGTCCTTTTAAATGCTGATAAGGGAAATCTCCTTTGTAATTATGGCATCATAGGAAAAAAAGACTTTTTCCTCTTTGAGAAAACTACAGTTGTTAAAGTACATTATCAGGTGACAGCAACAAAAAGTGACAGAGCCTTCAATCTAGAGGAAATGAAAATATCACATGAGAGGCGTGTTTTTATTTTTGCTGTTGTTGGGTTGAAATATCACCTATATGCTGAAGAGACATCACCCTGATATTTTTCTTTAGAAATTGAAGGTATTGGAGATTTGAAGATTTAATAGTATTTCTTCAGGAATAATCAACCCTACAGTTCTTTTAGGTTCACTTAAAAGGATTTCCATAATTTCATTAATTGAGAATGGCGTTGCCAGCAAAAACACTAGACAAAAGCACTAATTCTTACATGAAAATTTTTTAGAACTGTCATCTAAGAAAGAGTAGCTAAGACTTCAAACTATGGGATTTGGGATCAAAAGGCCAGAGGATCTGAAACACATAACTGAACGAGAATTTTCTGACATTTCATTCACAATGCTCTCAGGCACAATAAATATATGACATCAATAGGCAGGCCTGTTATAGAAATCAAGAAAGACTTATCTTACATAAATAAACACAGCAAGCACTGCTGATTCATGTTGGTACATACATTTAAATAATAAGGAAGACATGAGTTTGCTGACAGTCAAAATTCCTTGTGAACGTATTATTTACTAAATGAAAAACTGCATCTATTTTTCAATTATACCAATATTCAGAAGGGGCAATAGGACTTTTCTGAACATATGGGCCTCTATTTCTTTGTCATGCCAGAGAATTTGGCAGGAAAAAAAAATCTCCCTCTAAATTCCCTGTTTCTCACATCGTGTCTCAATCATATTAGAAACAACGTTTATCCTTGTACATATAATATATATGTCATTGCAAATTAATATCAATATGTTTACCATAAACAGATTATTGTCCCTGAAAATATATTGGGTTGAACTTCAGACTTCCAACATTGCTTTTAAAAATATTAGCCAAATTAGGTATTTGTTTATATTTAATTTCAGCTCTATATGTTCTGGCTCTATATGTTCTGGCTTATATAGCTAACTTTACTTCCTTCTCCCATTTGCAAAATAGCATCATCATAATTAAATACGGACTTTCAAGTTATGTAATGCAGATTGTCACCAGTAGTGCCATGTTAGAATATTGGTAAATCAGTTATAATAAAGTTTATGTATTTTTTGGGGGGGGAAGGTGTCTGTCAGGGATTTTTAGCAGTGAGAGCAGGGGTTAATCAATTAAAATGGAGAAAGGCATTTGAAAGACACACCAATGGAGTAGGGCTTTCAACCTCACTTTTGAAACTCACACTTTTGAATTTTAATTCCATAGAAAAAATTGAGCCAATACTAGTAACAGTTCTGGGCCCTTTGTTGTCCCTTTTTTGTCAGACAAATCTTTAATGCCAACCTTAGCTAAGGAAGTTTAGGCAAGTTTTACCTTCCTATACTCAGTGTTTAAAGGAACTGACACAGAGACCAAACAGAGGAGCTAAATTGTCTCAAGGTTGACTCAGCCTTCCATTCTTCCAAGGTGGGTAAAATGAGGACCCAAATTGTTGGGGGCAATATGCTCACTCTACCACTGTAGAGTGAGCATAACTGTAAACCACTTAGAGAGGGCTGTAAAGCGGTACATAAAGCACTGTAAAGTGGTATATAAGTCTAAGTGCTATTGCTATTGCTTATGGCCAGGCCTCTTTGAAAGGCTGTAGGAACAGGTTGACAAGCTGGAACAGAAAGTCCTGAATATAGTTTTATTTGCCTATCACTTCCAATCTTTCAGTTCGCTCTGTACTTTTAAACTTCTGGGCAATTGAGCCTGTAAATATTTACTACCCATTAATTATAGTCAATTCAGCTTATTTTCAAGAAAACTGTTGTTTTCCCTCAGCAGAATATCATTTAATGGACTTGGTCTCCAACCATCTAGATTCAGAAATCTTGATAAGCTATGTGAATTTAACAGTTTGATAAATAATGGGAGGAGTATCTGTATCTGCCTCCATTTATGTTTACATAACTAACAGATTTAAGAAAGACCATCAAGTAGTTAATATATGAATAACAATAAGCTATATAAGAGGCAGCACTTAAACTATAATTATTTATTTAATGAATAAAACTTAGTATGGGGAGGGTTGGATACCTTTTACCATATCGCCTCACAAGTATCCCCTGGAGCATTCAGTGGGGCTTACCTCAAAAAAATGAATATATGTATCTACTCCCCCCCCAAAAAAACAACCCCGCCTTCACCTAGTATGCTTTCCAAATTCTAAGCAGAATTAAACATCGACTGATAAATTAATAGATTAGATTGATAGACATATAGATAGATGTAGGTAATGCAGATAGAGATATGCCTAGATATGCTCAGACAATCTATCCTCAGACCATAGAAAAAGAACCCTATTCCCCCCCAAAATTAGTAGCTATCTAAATAAAAGGACAATCTACACTTTCTATTTCCAAGCAAATAGCAGGGACTCTTTAGTATACATGCTTAAATATGAAAAATATGTTGATATTGCACTTCTTCCTGAAAAGGCAATGGAACAAACTACACTGCCATATGGCTTCAATATGCCAAATACAGTTCTCCAAATATTCAGTTATATGGGACATTTAATAACAGATTCTCAAATATTGCCATTGGGATAATATTACTGCAGGTGAGATGCTATTTAAGTAGGAACAAAGAAACATTTAAATGCATACTCAGTCACTACATTTTATAGGATTTGGAATGACACTAACTTAAGCCTTTCTGTCTTATAATATTAAATGGATGCTTTTCATTAATTGGAACTGACATCACAATAAAATGGGCCATTTCACTAATTGTGTTCAAATTAAACTGGAGCGATACAATTTTTTTGTGTGTTGAATGAGATCCAGCATCTTATTAGAATTTTAAATGTGGGGTTTTAATGGAAACATTCTTTTGACAACAAAAAAACTCTGTTTTGGCAAGTACTGAGGCAATGAATGCCTAGAACTTAAATTTAAAGGAATGTTAATCCCACAATGCAGTTTGCCAAGGTAATGTTATATGCATTTCTTTTCAGTGTTTATTTGTCAACAAGTTTTAAATGATCACGTTCAATCAGTCTCTATCGTGAATTGGCCCTAAACTCAGGGAAACGCAAGATTATAGGCTAAAAACAACTAACAATATAGTTAGGAGGTTTGGCCTGAAGTACCTAATAAGGGAAACTCAGGGTTTGGGGGAATCTGATGGGAATAAGCCTAGCAACAGTCAGTCTTCCTGGAACCACTAATTTACCTTCTGGCAGAAATGATTTTCCTTGTCTTCCTTCCAAGTTAAGATAATTATAGAAACTTTAAAATATGACATATGTTTCATCCCTCAGTAAAGTTTTCACAGCAGTAAGAAAATTGAATTCCACTTTTGTCCAAATTTCAGTTCCACTTTGATATACATGGATTCTGTTTTGTACAGGCTTCAGCTTGGCCTATTTCCAAAAGTCTTCTTAGCTACATTGCCTTCATTATTGTCATCACATCATTGCTACGTTATTCTGACAATCGCAAACTCATATTGAGTTTTGATTGCTTTTTCAACCATCCTTGCTATGATTTTCTGGGAGATAATCTTCTCTGATTTACTGCCTTAAGATGCAAGTTGATTCAGTTTTGCATAGTACATTGTAATAGCTACATCGTGAACACTCCTTGCATTTGTATTCAACAAAAAAGCCTGCAGGATCTGATATTTTCATCAAAATGTTGAAATGGATGTTGTATTATTACAATACCTCTACTACCCCTTTTCATATACCTATATGTGGGATCAAGGCAAACTAAAAAGTTATAATGTACCTTTGCAGCTGCAAAAAAAGCCTACTGCAAAAGTGTATTGCAATAGTATGAATTGCAATAGTTTTATCATTTGCCTTCATGGAATGTCTGCTAATATGTCTGTTACACATTACCCAAAATTTCTTACTAACCCAAAGGAGTCACATGCTAATTCTATTTCCATTCTGCAATTCAAGTAGGAATTGTAAGAAAACATTGGAAAGTCTTAGGTATTTTCTGACGAACTGCAAAACTGGATGCTGCAAACTTTTGTTTGCAATGTAACATCTTACATGGCTGACTTTACAAATCAGTGTGGAAAAACGCTGATCCTTTTGTTAGGCAGCCTGAGATGAAATAGAATGAAGGAAATAGAATGAAGGAAATGGAATGAAGAGTGCCATGAAACAATAACAGATTATTTACTATTTATTTTGCTTTTATGATTATATTTTTTAATTTTGCATCCAAAAATAGGGAGGAGTACTTATGTAATTTTCTACATGATTTGCTGCCTGACTCAGGTCATTTGTTATATCTTAGACTAGATGATGATACTTTGAATAACTTAACTCTGAATGTTTAGATTTAAGGTAGGTTTATTTTTCTCCCAATTTAAGTCAAAAGTACAATGTGATTACACACCCTCTTTCCTCTAAAATAAGACTCAACTGGAAAATAAGCCCTAGTATGATTTTTCAGGGTGCTTGTAATATAAGCCTTACCTCAAAAATAAGCCCCAGTTAAGATTGTCAGCCAGACGGATGCATTTAGTACCATATTTCCCCAAAATAAGACCTAACTGGAAAATAAGCCCTAATGTGTGTTTTGGAGCAAAAATTAATATAAGACCCAGTCTTATTTTGGGGGGAAACACAGTACATTCTACCTTTATTATATATTAATGAAATTCTAGAGTTGTATTTTCATATACATTATGGGAGCGTCATGGTGCTCCCATGTGACACCCCTCCTGCGTGAGCTGCACTGGCTCCCTGTGATCTCCCGGGTGCGCTTCAAGGTTTTGGTTACCACCTTTAGAGTGCTCCATGGCTTAGGACCGGGGCATCTACGAGACCGCCTTCTGCCACCAATATCCTCTCACCGACCGGTACGCTCCCATAGAGAGGGGCTTCTCAAGTGCCATCGGTCAAACAATGTCAACTGGCGGCCCCCAGGGGGAGAGCCTTCTATGTGGGAGCACCCTCCATATGGAATGAGCTCCTCCCGGAGATACGGACAATCCCGGATCTCTGCGCTTTTCATCGTGCCCTCAAAACACTTCTATTTCAACAGTCCGGCCTAGCCTAACCTCTTTAAAAAAATTGCTTAGATTCTAAATTTAAATCTGTCCTATAAATTTGAGATGCCTTAAATTGTCTTCTGGACCATATTTATCTGACTATTTTAACAGATTATAAATATTTATATCACATGTATTTTGTTCACCGCCTTGAGTCCTTCGGGAGAAGGGTGGTATATAAATTTAATAAATAAATAAATAAATATACAAATACTAAACTTCAGGGTGTAGAAGAAATTTTTCCAAAATATTGTCCACTAGATTAGTTTTCATGTTCCACCTTTGCTGGTGATTTATAGAAACCAACAATACTAGGACTACCAGACTATACACAAGCCTCAGATGGGATGCTCAAGCCCATTGACAATCAACAGTGAAGTACCTCCAGATCTTGGGGAGCCAAACAGTTGAAGCCATTCAGTCTTGTCAGTAATAAGCCCAAATTCTACTTACCACTGAGACATGCACAATTTCCAGGTTAGAATTTCAATCAGATTGCTCAGCCAACCAGGTTTGAGATACTAAAATTGTGAAACTGAAATTCATGATACTTGATCCCAAACCAGGAGATAACATAATAGGGGTGTTTCATGTATATCTTAAACACAAGGTGAGAATAATATATCAGTGATTATAGCATAAACTTGGATATACACACACACACACACAAACAAACTTTAATAAAGGTATGTTCATCAGTTCTGATTGATCTTATCTAGTCATTGACTGATTGTTCCTGTTTCCTATATCTTTCATGAATGTGAAGGCAAAGCCATTGCATTTTTGTTTTTCATGTGCTAAGTAGTAAACAGTATGAGTTTCTATTTAAAAGCATCCAGTTCCAATCCATTCATGTCCAAGATGTTAATATGAAGTTGATTCATTTAATTTTTCATGGGTTGAGTTTTCTGCATTATATTTCTTATATTCCACATTTACACTATAACTCTGTCTTTGCAACTTCAGATTTCCCCCTCCCTTCCGCATAGTAACATCAGCAGCCATATTTGTATTTCTTACGGTAAACGAGAACAAAGAAAACTCAAACTCCTGGTTCCATTCTTGGAGCTCACAGACTGTTCCTAGAACATTTTTAAAGGACATTTTATTTTAATGTTTAATATCTATGAATATGATTATATTAATTTCTGTAATTAATAAACATTACTACTTTATTGTACATCTTATGGCATAATGTATTAGGATGTTAGGATGCCAATCAGAGAAAAAGAGAGCTTAAATTTGTGTTTTTATTTTCTAAAAAATCTAGAGGAATTTCTTTCTTCTAAAATCTGTAATGGAATAACAGACATTAAAAGAAGATTAAACATACCTGATTTTGCTTTCTTCTTATTCCCTTTGGGGGGGAGGGGAACGATCCAAAGTACCATAGCTATATTTTCAGCATTTAGCTAAAAATGCTGATCCAGATCCGCAGATCCGCCTTAAATAAGCCATATCCGCCTTAAATAAGATTTATATTTATATTGATAAATGCTAAGGTGCTAAACTTTGAAAGTTATACAAAACCTACATTACTCAATAGTTACATAGTTTGCTAACTGCCTTCTACAAATTCATGCTGTGCTGTAATCTATCTATCATTATAGCTACAGGTGCTTCTTTCTTGACTATTGAAGGATCAGTAGAATTGTCGGCAGCCACCATATGGAATATCTTACATATTGTTTGTAATGGTAGTGGAACTAAATTGTTAATCATACTGTCATAAAACATAAAACCATGGAAACCGAATAAAACAACAGGGATACAGCTTTGAAAACTAAAATTTGCTTTAAAATGTGTAAAGAAATCATTCTTTGACAAATGTACAATGGTTGGTTTTTTGGTGAATGACCGTTAGGTCTTTGAAGTTACTTGATTGATGGCTAAAAATATTATAGTATGATGAGAATAATTCATAGATATTAGAGGTAAGATATCCTCAAGTAGAGACCCACGAACTGGGCACAACTGTACTTTCACACTGAATGTGCTTTATGTATGCTTATTGTGCTTAAGCCATCGATTTTCCCAGTTGCTGGAAAAGGAAGTAAAAAGCATTGCTCAGAGTACCAACATCAAAGGGCTTCTTCAAATTCAGTTTAGAAACTAAACTTCCGGATTAGATGAAAGCCTCATATCTGGTTCAGCATTCTATTCCAATAATTTCAGCCCACAAGTAACTGAAATTTTCTTAACATGGATCATGCATTTTAATTATTATACAATGTACACCTATAAAATAGTCCTTATGTCCAAGTATTTCTCTTACTGTCATATCTTAGCACATTTTAGGAATTGGGGATCTAAGCTCAGATGATGGCAAATAATTGTTAGTAGCAACAATGATAGTGAATATTAGTAGGTTTGTTATGACAATTATCTGGCTATCACAATTCTCTCATTCATATTTCATCAGAATAGATTAAGATTCTACTTAACATGAATTAAATAAATATTTATTCTTCTCAAATTATCTATTTTTAAAAAATTATTTCATAGCATTCAAATAACTCATCATGAAAGGCAAAGAAAATAAGATAAAAGAGATATATATCAGATATGTATCAAATATTAAAAGCTATTTCTGCAGATATCCAGCTACCTATCAGCTTATCAGTGAAAGCAAGTCTTTACTTTTGTGTAGATTTATATAGGCTTCTTAAACAGAGCGACGTTTTCTACATGAATATAACTTTCATGGCTATCCTGTTGTTATACTCAAGTTGTTCATTTTCATTCTACTTTAACTAGAAATGGGACTTTAGCAAAATACCACTCAAAAAGCACAAATCCCATCCAAACCCGATCCAGATCCCCTTGTACATTATTCCTCACATCTCTTGGCATCTCATGGTGTTCAGTGAGAGAATTAAAGCTATGATGAGAATAAAACAGCGTATAATATTTGTATATAGTATTTACTATAAAAATATAACCCAAAGTATTTGGGCAGACAAACATTTCATCCCAATATAAAATAATACTCACAATGTAGTTGTGGATGTATGCAGTCGATTATGCTAATTTGAGTTTTAGTAGAAGAAATATATAGGATCCCAATCTAGACCAAAACACAAATTGAGGAGCTTAGCTCCTTACACACACACACACACACACACACACACACACACACACACACACGAAAACCCAAACACAACACTCCAATAGATGGAATAATAAATCTGCAATCTTCAATTTTCCAGGACCTGGCTGAGGTCCTTTTTCTGTGGTAGAGACAGGATGAAGATATGCAGTGGCTGAAAGGGCAAAAGTTTAAAACCATGTTACACAGTAGTCTGTGTTTCTGTGTTTGTGTGTGATATAATATTCCATTTCTTTAATATAAAGATTCGTTTGAGTATTTGGACACAAACATTTTGTTGACTTTGATAAAGAAAGTGATGCACAGGTCGGGAAATTTTCCCTGCCTTGAATTTGAGACAGATATAGATACAGTAGAGGGATGATATGAAAAATGAAAGAAAATCAAATCAAAACTTGGGATGTTTTGAATGGCTGTGTTTGGGCTGGTGCAAGCATTCTGTGGACATATTGATCCACAGAGCCTTTTTGCTCTGAAATGTCAGATTTTCATCTCTGTAAAACATTATTCCCCTTTGCAGCTCATAATCAATAAAATTAGGAATTAAATGTTATAGGAGAAGATGTTTAAAACCCAATGGGGTGCAGATTACTTTAACTAGTTTGGGCTCATCCTCCTTTGTTTTTTCTTGAATAAAAGGATGGTGTTTTTTTAATCGCAGGATCATTATTACATCATTCCATAACAATGAATTAAAAGAAATACCACAAGAACAATGTATTGTATTTACCAGAAAGGAAGCTAATCCTGAATTAATAATGATATCCGCAAACAGAAGCCAAAACAAAAAAAAAATCAGGAAAAAAATAGAAAGGCAATGAGCCACACTGAGGGTAAAAGAAAAAAGACACAAAGATCTGCTTAATTCTTTGTAACTTAATGTTACAAAAATATTATGTTACCTGGACAAATAGACCTTTTTTTAACCTTCAGGTTGATTTCCAAAGTCTCTACCTTTCCCTATACTTTCTCCTTCCTGCATAGTAAGTGTGTGTGTGTGTGGGGGACCTTGTCTGTTGGTGAAGTAAAATGTTATGACCCTTCCCTCCAAGTTGCCATGGTATGGATAACAGATGTTGTGATAAAGAGCTTGTTCTGTCTATGCTATGGACTTAATAGTTTAATTAAAAATAAGTACATATTTGAGTAAATCATGTGTAGTAGGAAAGTTCTGTAGAAAAAATGTATACAAAATAAACTATTCTTTCTACCCTTATTTTAATTATTCACTAACACATAAGCTATGAGGGAGGTGGCACTGATATGGCTCCTTTCCAGCCACGATGTTCCTAAATTCTATCTTTTCTAGCAGATTGAAAACCAGAAGAAGAAACTGAACCTGCACTGATGAGGATATCTCGTTGGATAATGAAGCATCTGCAAGCAAACAACCAAGCTTAGAGAGCATAAAGAATTTGACCGTTCAATCCTGAGCTAAAGATATACTTTTTATTGAAAAGAACCTGACATTTCCCAATTAAGATATTAGGGAAAAAAAACAAGGAAGATGGCAGAAGTATTGGTATTGGAGCTAGCTGTGGTTAAAGAATCCCACTTGCCTAAATTAACACATTCACATGTGCAGTAATTTATTACGAAATTGGAAAGTAACAGGAACTCATAGGAGTCTTATTAAGAATTGATGTGGAAAAATTGATTAGTGCTAATTCTTTGTAATCCTTCTTTATATGCTTTTTCTCCCAAGGTAATTATATACATATTACTTACATGCAAGAGTCCAGTCTTAGAGATCTAATATAAAAATAATATCCATAGAATCATAGAACTTGAAGACGCTATTTAGGCCATTTATTCCATCACCTTCCTAATTCATATTGAATCAGAAATTAAATTAAATTAAAACTAATAGTTTATGTATTATATTGCTCCAGTAATGGAGTGGTGCTAGATGGTTCAAGGCATTGGAATATGCATCTGATATGAATTCATTTCAGCTTATCTTAGGGGTCTCCATCCATCCTACACTTCTCTACTTTATCTCTGCCATGTGTATTCTATATATTGGTATCATATATGTTCGTAGTAATGTACCATAGATCATAGAAAACATAGATCAGGAAACGATGTATGTATTCTAGATTTTTTATAAAAGTTCTGAACTAACAAGGCACAAATAGTATTAAATTTTGATAATGTCGGATAAGAAAAATGTTGGCAGAAATTAGAAGTTTTGTTTTAGACAATTTGGATTTCAGATGACTTCATTCAGACTGAAATAATAACCACAACACTTGGATACAGGCCTATTGAAATGCAAACAAATGAGGCTCCTGGACTAAGAAGAGTTACTAGTAGGATGAATCATTTTTCTCCTTTTCTCTTTGTTATTAGCAAGTCGTTTCCTTCAAAATTCTCTCCTTAGAAACCTTTGAGCTGTTGATGCTGTCCCAAAATTTAATATTTTTTTCTATGTGTAT
This sequence comes from Ptyas mucosa, assembly GCA_012654045.1. Classification (NCBI taxonomy): domain Eukaryota; kingdom Metazoa; phylum Chordata; class Lepidosauria; order Squamata; family Colubridae; genus Ptyas; species Ptyas mucosa. Next base: position 13,517,573 of record WNWU01000007.1, on the reverse strand, counting down.
ATACAACTAGGAAATCAATTCATAATCATGAAATGAGTCAAAATAGAATCTTCCTTAATATGAAGGTTATATATGTCATGTAAATCTAATAACTATCTGATTCTTCAAGATGCTAGCTTTTCATTTATGGAAAGAAATGCGCATGAGAGCTGTGCTCAGTAAAACAAATAAAGAAGCTATTTTCAACTCTTGAATTATGTATTAAGGATTCTGATCAGGGATGGGAAAGTACCTTTGGAAATGAGTAGCTTTTTTTTTTTACACTTGCAATACTTGCCCTTAGTTCTGCTATGTATAGCTGAATAGTTCAGCTATACATGCCCAATTAACGGAGTTGCAGAATTGCCACCTAGAACATTCAATTAGGTATCTTTCTAATTCCTAGTTTGTGTTGGGAAAGGGATGTGTGTGGATGCTTTGTTTTGTTATCAAGCCATGCTTTATTTCATGACCTTGGTAGTCTTCTCCCATTTCAATGGTGGGATTCAAAATTCTTTACTACTGGTTCTATGGGCATGGCTTGGTGGGCGTGGCATGGCTTATTGGGTGTAGCTTGGTGGGTGTGGCAGGTGAAGGATACTGTAAAATTCCGTCCTCACTCCAGAGGAAGGATACTGTAAAATCTTCATTTCCACCCACTCCAGGAGAAGGTTACTGCAAAATTCCCATTTCCTCTTGATCAGCTGGGATTTGGGAGGCAGAGAATAGATAGGGCGGGGCCAGTCAGAGGTGGTATTTAACAGTTTTCCGAACTACTCAAAATTTCTGCTACCGGTTCTCCAGAACTGGTCAGAACCTGCTGAATACCACCTCTGTCCCATTTCTTTTCCTTCATGAACCTTTCTCTTTAGAAGCTTAATATTAATACCTTATATATTCAGAAAGAGCAAGGGTGAAGTTTAGAATAAAGTAGAAAGGCAAAATTAAAGTAAAACTAACTGAACCCAAACAGGAAACCAAAAAAGGAAGTGGCTGAACAGGCGCCTACAAACTCCTCGATAATCTTCTGAATTAGGACCAGTATGATCTAACATAGGATGCCAGTGGACTCACATCTATTTTTGAAGGCGAAGGAGAAAATTCTGCCTCTAGTTTGGAGAAGCAGAAGATGGGGAAAAGCTGTCAAACATGGCATTTTGATTATTTGTTAAAGCTTTTTATATTGAGGTGGCCTTTTTCCAGGTTAGTTTTAATATCTGTTAAGTGTCTAAGACATTGGAAAAAAGCTCTCATGAATACATTTTTTTAAAAAAAGGATTAAAAAGATAATTAATTAGCAATTTGTAAGTCCTTTAAAGCAAAAGTATCAAAATACAAAGTACGTTCCATCCTATCATTTTTCTTACTCATGCCAGATGGATACCTCTGCAATCTTGTTTTATAAAATTGCTGATCTACAAGAAAGAGGAGTTCAGAAATGATAAATGAAATGGTATATGGCTTTTTATTTAGTTTTAATATCTCTAGGTATAAATAATTCAGCTCTTTCACTTCCAAATTGTTTAGTTTTCATATCCAGCAAAGGAGCAAGTCATTTTCATCTCTTCATTGTTATACAAACATTGTCAAGCACATACTCTCAGTTACCATTAGTGAACTGCTAAATGCAATATTAGTAAATACTAGCAATGTGATTCATCAATTTTCTTTGGATTTCTGACTTCAGTATGGTTTGCAGAGTTCTATATAAATTGTCTATTTTCTTATTTTACTTTCATGTCATGGAATAGTCCCTGACTTGAATGTATCTTTTTAATGATACATTTGATATCATTTTTATTTCGATAATAAACCATAACCTATGTAAAATTATAGGATTGATTTTAAAAAACCTTTCAAGCAGAAAAGTATCTGAGATCTGAGTAACAATGGTGATCATTGAGAATGGACATGAAAGGTAACAAAAGCAGTGAAAATAACGAGTGAGAATATAATGACACATTAAAAAAATTGAAAGTAGAATAATTCCCAACAGAAGGGATGAAAAAGAATACAAAAAAGATGACTTACTTGGAACAGTCTGAAAAAAAATGCAACATTTCATCAGTGTGTGGAATTATGCAAACAAAAGACGATGTTGATATGTCTTACTTTAGAGTAAGTAAGTCTGGTCAACAGGAAATTACAAGAAGAAAAATTTTGGAAGGACAGTGTACTTTTGTTCTGTATAGCAAATGTACAGACCAAATTGCTACTTGTCAGTGGGTTATTGAGAAATATGTGAATGTGCAACATAAAGAGTATTGCATATTTCCTGATTTTAAAAAAGTGAATGATAAATTCACTTTTTATCATTTATCATTTAGGTCTGAATCATGGAATTTGTATGTGAATATGTAGGCTTGTTGCTGAATCTTTTAAATGTGGATATCCAATGAAAGTAGTCTATATGTGAGAGTAATGCTTGATTGTATGATAACTGGGGACAGAGAAATAGAGAGACAGATAAGGGTAGTGAAAGTGAGTTGTGTTTGAAAGACAACATTGGTTTTGTGTGTTTTTCTCATAAACAAATAAAGAAAGATCAGTACTAGGCTGAAACAGGAACCCTATTCTTGTCTGAATTATGATATCTACCTCTGGGAAATTCTGTAGTCCAAAGATCAACCAAATCAATCAGACTTTTAAAGGAAGTCTGTTATGTTAGTTTAGAACCAACTGAAAAAAAATAAGAATCAAAGATACTTTGGAAATGAAATAAATTGTTATAAGTTTTTCACAACTAATAAGACAACTAAGTAGATTAATTCTAATCTTTTTCAGGTAGGAATTTCATTGTATTTGCAAGAATACAATGAAATTTGCAAGAGCAGATTATCATCTATACACTAATAAAAATCACTTTTATCCCTTTCATTTTTAAAAAATATTATTTTTGCAATATGAAAAGATATTTTCTATAGATAATTGTAGGGCATTTAAATCTGATCACATAATCATGCAACGAACAGCAAATAAAACAAATATTTTTCGCTGATGTTAATTTGTAGGGACATTTCTTGTGAGTAGCCTGGTTAATTGATTTTTCTGCAGCAGAAGCTGTTGATTAAGATGCAGTTAGGGGGTCTTTGTTTGAATGGTTTATAGAATGAAACAATTGTACAGTATTAGGAGGTTTATCCTCCTTTATCTAGGTTTGGGATTGGCAATGGTGACTACTAAATTACTCAATCCACCTAGTGCCCACTGCATGCAGAGTTGTTGGCTATATAAAAATAATTTATTTTGGTCTGTCTTTCCAGTGTCTGTGTATTAGTACGTATTGTGATATACCAGTTTTTCTCTATTGGACATTTTTATACTTTTAAATTCCTTTTGCTCACTCAGGTTATTATCTATATGAAATATACCAGTAGTGTTTTTTTGCCCAATAAATATATGCATGGAAATGAATACTGTTGGTTGTGTTTTATTATAGGACTGCAACAAAAAGAGAAGCTTATTTTATTTATGAAAACATATAAAATGAACTGTTTCCTGAAACAGTGAAAAAATTTTCAAAAATAGTTACTCAAAATGTTCTGCATGAGATATTTGGCTTGTTACAAAGGTCAAGCCAAATATATTTCATTTAAGAACTATCATTTCTTGAAAATATCTACAATGACTGATAAGATTTGTGAAGTTAAAAGTTTTGTGAATAAAATAAAATACATGCTAGATATAGGAATAAAAACCAACTCATTCATGAATTTTAAGGGGATTTGATATGGCATGGATTTGATATGGCATATAAAATGCTTCTGAAAGTAATTTCTCTAGTTAAAAATTCACACACGCACGTTTTTAATAAATACTAAATAAAAATACTTTTTTAAAAAGGTATTCCAAAAAATTAGACAACAAATAGAATGTTTCATTTTAAAACATTTGAGGTCATGAAAGGTGAAGAAAATTAAAAATAAAAGCAATTGACTGATTTGGTATGAAATTGATAGCAATATTTCAAAAAATATGAAATTGAAATCGCCAAAATTTTGATGACTACTAGGTTATCAGCAAACCAACCAAACAAACAAACAAACAAACTAAAAACCGTAATTCTTTGAATCCCTCTATATTTCTGCAGCTCAGTTCTAGCAGTGCTAGTGAAGCATTTCAATTAAGAGAAACTGAAACCAACTAGAAGACAAGTTAAATCTTCAAATGTATTTTACCAGAATTGACTAGTGAACAATCTTATCTTCTATTTTGTCATAATCTTTGTTCTAGCACCCCCTGCCTAAATCAGTTACTTTGTTCTGCTAATGCAAGGTACACTTGCAATGGTATCTAATGGTATATAGATTTTGAGTGCACTTCTTTCAGAGCCTGATGTTTAATGTTTGTTTAAATTTACATTTTGTGTATTTTTGTAATTGCAGATCACATGACCAAATTCTGAAAGGTGGAGATTTTGATGGTCAATTTTGTTTCAAATTCTCCTATATATATTGCAGGTCCTCACCCCCCAAAAAACACAATTTTTACTTCATCATTATAATAGATTGACATTTTCATCAATGCTTACTTTAGTTTTAGAATTTAAAAATTATATTGTTCAGATATAGATTAACAGAGTTGGAAAGGGACCTTGTAGGGACCTTGTAGGTCATCTAGTCCACCGCCCAAGCAGACCCTACACCAGTTTTGACAGATGGCAGTCCAGTCTCTTCTTGAAAGCTTCCAGTGATGAAGCTCCCACAACTTCTGAAAGCTGTTCCATTGGTTGATTTTGCTCACTGTCAGAAAATTTCTCCTTATTTCCAGGTTGAATCTCTCCTTGTTCAGTTTCCATCCATTATTCCTTGTCTGGCCTTCAGGTGCTTTGGAAAATAGCTTGACCCCTTCCTCTCTGTGACAGCCCATCAAATATTGGAACACTACTATCATGTCTCCCCTGGTCCTTCTCTTCACTAGACTAGCCATGCGCAGTTCTTGCAAATGTTCATCGTATGTTTTAGCCTCCAGTCTCTTAATCATCTTGGTTGCTCTTCTCTGCACTCTTTCTAGAGTCTCAACATCTTTTTTTATAGTGTGGTGACCAAAACTGGATGCAGTACACTAGGTATGCTCTTACTAAGGCTTTATAGAGTGGTATTAGTACCTCACTTGATCTTGATTGTATCCCTCTGTTAATGCAATTTAGGATTGCATTGGCTTTTTTGGTTGCTGCTGCATGTATTGAAATTACAAATATTCTTTATTGAACTTCTGTACATTGCAGTGTAAGTCAAATCAACAAAATATAATCAAAATGATTACAATTTTATTTCAAATTTAATAATACCCTCCTTTGAGATTGTTGTTAATGAAAATAATGTTAGAATTTTTACAAACAAAGATACCTTTGAGTTTTTTTTCCTCAATGGTGTCAGGTATAGCCTGTACATATAACCTAATTTGGTTTAATACTCATAAATAAAATGTAAATTTTTTTTTGAGTCTAGCTGAATTGTTTTTATTGCTTGTATTTTCTTTTTAGCAGCTCGTCTGACACTGGATGTTTGACCCCTGCTACCATAATAGCTGCTAATGGAAGTTTCACTTCATGCAATGATAAGATGGATTTTTGGCAGCTGTGTGAGATTATGAACAGTATGAACAATCTTAGCTGAAATCATAAAAAAAAGAAGACATCTGTAGCTTTAGAGCTATTCATCTGGTTTTCATTATACACCAAGCCTAGATTTATTAAGATGCATGCCAAGAAACTGAAACTGATAGGCCTTTGCTCTTGGAATAAGCAGTCTAATATCAGACTGATAAATTCTGCCATTTAAATAATTTTTGATACTTTTTGTATTCTATGCAGGGTATTAATTGTTCACAAAGGGACACTGGTTTAATCCAAATTGAATTCATATTCTTAAGATAGCATTATTGATCTATTATTGATTTCCTGGTTCCTGCTAAGGATATGGGATGGGTTCGCTTTAAGGGCAAAGGTAGATGTGCTGGATTCATGATTTCCTTTCATGTGGAAATATCAGCATGTATAGTGAATGCAGTTTTGTATGCATAATTAGAATTGTTGATTTGTTTATAGTTAATATAGGTAAAATATTATTCTATTATTTTTATTTGAAGAACCACCATTCCAACTCATGCATGTGAATCATTAATACTGATGGAAGTGGGCTGTAGACCTATACTCAGTCATGGTGTTCCATAGAATTAGATCTCTACTACAATAGCATCTAATTTTTGGAATATTCCTGTCCTGAGATGTGAAGGAGCAATTGTGATATATTTAGACAACATTCTAGTATAAGGATTGAGTTATGATTATATTTTGGACTTCTTCAATTATTAAAATTCAGTTGCACATTTTTTGGAAATGTTAGAGAAATCAATCATTACCTGACTATAAAGCAAAGAACAGCACTTTATGTCAGCACCTTCCATATCACGAATAAGTTGAAAACCTTTATGAACTAAATAGTCATCTGTCAGTATGATGAATCTGATCCTGTAATGATTTTCAAAGACCTGGCTTATCAGAAAGCTTAGGCAAAAGAATAAAAAGATTTTTTTTTCTCATCTGAACATAGTCTTTTGAGATAAAATGCACTAGAAGCATTTGGCTGTGGAAGACTGACTTTCAGGAAATCTCTTCAAACATCAAAGTTCAGGGTATAAATGGGATTCCATTTTGCTCTTCTACATCCTGCTGAATAGTGCTGGAATTTAAATGGAGTACTTTTGTTCTTTGAAAACAGTCAGGATATTTTTAGAAGACAAGATAAAAGCTTTAGTGGAAAATTTACAGAATTATGAATTGCTGAACCAAATACAAATCTTAAAAAGCTGTCTTGTACACAAACCTATTAAAGCAATGGTTAAATGGTTAAATAGTTAAAATATCTGAATATATTTTAATATTTGTAGGAAGAGAATATATTAATGCAGACTATTTGTCAACCTCTCAATGGCTTGACTAATGTTAAAAAAAATCTACAACAATAAATGAATCCTTAGAATAAAACTTAAAGCAAAAAAATCCATTTAGTCCTGATTTTGAAACATATATATATATATTTTAATGAAAAATACTAGCTGAATACCCATGCTCCGCTATGAAACTATGTGATCGGGCTTGATAAATAGACACTTACAGCTTGAAAATTAATGAGTAGTTACGATCAGCGTCTCCTCTCCCCTTCTCTTCCTCAGCCCCACAGAAACGGCTCATATCCTATCCCCTTCTCTCCCTCAGGCTTGCTGCACAGAGGCCTCTCCTATCCTACCCCCTTCTCTCCCTCAGTCTTGTCCCGCAGAGGCCTCTCCTATCCTATCTCCTTCTCTCCCTCAGCCTTGTCCCACAGAAGCCTCCCCTATCCTATCCAGTGGTGAAATCCTACTGGTTCGCACCCAGTTCGGGAGAACTGGTAGTGATAACAGCTACCAGTTCAGCGAACTGGTAGGAAAAAAAAAGCTACTGGTTGGTCTGAACCAGTATTTCCGATGATCAGCTTGATTTAAATCATGCCACAAGATTTAAATTCGCTAGAAAGAAGGAAAAGCGCACATTTGACGTGCACTGTGCACGTGCATCTGCGCAGTATGTGTTTGGTGCACACTGTGAATGCACAGTGTGCATACGGAACACACTGCACATGCATGCACATGCACCATTCATTTGGCATGCACCGCGCATGCGTGGGCAGTGAACAGGTGGCAATTTCACCACTGATCCTATCCCCTTCTCTCCCAGATATGTGGATTGACATTCTTTCAGAAAGGTCAGAGAGTTAGTAAATAGATGATGTTTCTATTGGACCCAATTATATTAAATTAAACAATAGTTTTCTAAATGCAGAAGCAATTGAATGATATGCATAATCGTCTACCAAGCAATACTAGAAAATACTGAGAAATTAAACTTTACATATAGCAAAAGCTGGATGTAAAATTCTAGTCATGATTTTTTTTAAAAAAAAACAGAATTAAGTAGCTTTGGAAAGATTATAAACAACTTTTAGAAGAGGAGTTTCTATTTGCCAATGACAGCTCTATTAATAAAAGAGTTTCTGCTATATTATATAAATACTGCTTCTACTGTTCTCTTCATTCCTACTACAAGTGACTGCTTACACAGAATGAATCATTAACGATATGGGGCACAATCCATTAGGAATGTCTCCCAAGCTAAGCCTCTGTGTAATGAATGAGAGCTGTACACATGCATTTATCATATTTTCCCCTCAGTTGCTTTACTTCTAAATGAAAATAGTCAAATCTTTTTTTCTGCCTTCAAAATAATGATGGGAATCTATTCAAGAGAGTTCAGAACACCCAATTCATAATCTGCAATTTGTGTGAAATCCTATGAATTTATTGTCAGGCAAAGGCCATAAGAATTTGTTACTGCTATACTTCACAGCTGCAGCCAACTCCATTGGTTATTGGATAAACTTCCAAGTTAAGTTCAGTACGACAATAATTATCTTGACAGTCCTTCATGATCTATATATTCCTTCCTCCTTTAGTTCTGCAAGAAAAGCATAGCTCCCAGAATTGACTTTTCCAGAAACAGTTATTGTCCATAGGAGATTCCTTGAGCACCATTAAGTTTCCTTATTGGGAACTGTCACCCCAACAAGGAGCAAAGCAGTAATGTGGCTTGTCTTGATGGTTAGTTGAAAAATAATAGAATATTATACAGTGCTTGTAAATGGAAAATTTTCCCTTCTTAATCATATAAAGATTCTCTACATGACAGAATATATCATTTAAAAAGTGGTAGTTTCCACATGGTTTTCTAATGGGTGCCTTTTTGATGATGCTCACTTCTAAAACGCATAATGAAACTAGACAAGGAAAGAATTCTTTCAGGTGCCAAACTAGAATTACATGTGGTAATTCTTCCAAGATGAGTTTTTTATTGTTTTATATCTATAGACAAGACTGAGGATTCTACTAGCTGCATTTATAATAAACTGTGTGAACTACTAGACAGGTCCTGTCTGCCTCTTCTTTCTCTTACACATAATATCTGGACTGAATTGCCTCCTACTCCTCTGGAATGCACTCCCTCCTGGCAATTCCTTATTACACTCTGATAATATATTTAAATAATCAAAACAAAGTTTTAATTGTTTTAAATACATGTTACCAGGAGTGGGTTCTACTTACCTTTACTACCAGTTCACAACAAACCTTCTGTGCATGCACAGATCGCCGATAATGACATCCAGGGCGGTGGGTGGGGCCTCCTGCCGGTTTTACTACCGGTTCTTGTGAACCGGTCTGAACCGGGGGCAACCCACCACTGCATGTTACGTGAACTTTGGCCTATGTTGCAACATGAACCTTGTTAATAGCAGTAGCAATAGCACTTAGATTTACATACCACTCCATGGTGCTTTAGAGCATTCTCTGAGCAATTTAGAATGTCAGCATATTGCCCCCAACAATCTGAGTTCTCATTTTACGACCTCTGAAGGATGGAAGGCTCAGTCAATCTTGAGCCCATCAGGACCAAACTCCAGACTGTGGCAGAGTTAGCAATACTGCATTCTAATCACTGTGCCACCATTATATGCTCAAAAGCCATACAAAAGTTTTCCAATTTTTTTAATGCCACATATATTGATTAATTATATTACAAGTAAATGAATAGTGCTGGTACTTGCTTTATGTTTTGTAAAAATAATTAAAAGAAAAGAGAAAGAATTTAATACATTAAATTTACAAGGTTTCTCTGTAAGTATTTGGTTAATTTAAAATATCTAGTAATGCAAGTCTCCAAATGTTTTCAGAAGACGCTAACTATATTTTTAACAAACTGCTCTCTACTGTATTAATATTGACTTTTGATAATGTTATAAAATAGCAAAACTTTCCTTTATAATTCAAGATATGGGGAGAAATAAAGAGTAATATTTCATTCCAGCATGAAATCTCACAGAGATGAATGATGATATAAAGGGGGAAAAGTAATGTCTCTCAAATGAAGTGTGATTGCTGAAAAAGGAACCAAAAATAGTTGTGAAATTAAAGTAAATTCCCACTTGACTATGTGATCATCCTAAACAGGAAAGAAAAGGAGATAAAAAGATGATTAAAAATTGGAATAACAAATATTAGAAAGTATAGAATCATCTGATCAGGGATCATAAACATTCAATTTAAGCAATGAGAAAAACTCAATGATTTCTATTAGGTAATCCTTTTTCCCTGCAAGACTGGTTTTTTTGGCAATCTTTTCTAGAAGAAAACATAATTGTTAAGATATAGTGAATCCAAACTTTACACATTAACTTAGTAATTTGGAAGCTGTTTTTTTCCATAAATAGTTCCTACATAGGATAAGTTTTAAAAGACCTTAAAGGTGTAACCTTGAGGGAATAGTTATATTAATCTTTCCATTAGAATTGTGTCCATCTTCCATCTGAATGCCAGATCTATATTTGTTGTATATCAAACTATCCACTTGACTTAGAACAGCTTTATTTAAAGCTGCTCTAAGTTGATTTAGAACAGCTTTATTTAACCTTAGAAAATTCTCAACAACCTATCACAGGCGTCCTCAAAGTTTTTAAAAGGGGGGCCAATTCACAGTCCCTCAGACTGTTGGGGAGCCAGACTGGTTCAGTGGGCACGGCTCGGTGGTCATGTGATTGGGTGGGTGTGGGCATGAGGTCATGTGACTAAGTGGGCGTGGCCAATTTAGCAGTCCATTAAACAATGCATACAAATTAAACTTTAATTTGTTTCGCTCCTGAGGGTGTTCTATTTGCTTTTGTTTGCATGTTGCTCTTTTGGTTGACTTTTCTTTTTACTAGATCATTTTTTCAATTGTTTAGGAGTCTAGTTGTCCACTTCAGGAAACTCAGTTTTGCAGCAATCCCAAGGAGTTTACAATCAACAAGTCTTTCTCTCTCTCTCTTTCTTTCTCTCTCTCTCTGTCTATCTTTCTCTCTTTTTCTCTCTCTCTCCATCTATCTTCTGGAGGTGGGGAAGGTAAAAAATGGGGTGTGTGGAGGCCTCCGTGTGCCCCATTTTTGGCCTGCAGAATGCTACTGGAGGTGTGGGAGGCCGAAAAAGGGGCATCCGTGCCCCCAATTTTGACCTCCCTCATCTCCAGAAGTACTCTGCAGTCCAAAAACAGGCCCACTTTTGGCCTCCTGGGGCATCCGTGTGCCCTGTTATTGACCTCCTCCACCTCCAGAAGCACTCTGCAGGTCAAAAAGGTTGGCCTTACATTCCAGTTTCAGCCTGCAGGGTTTACAAAGGTAAATCCTGCGCTCAATTGAAGGGTGGGGGCCGGCGGGTGGGCAGAGTGGGGTGATGTGGGCGGGGCAATCTTGTAGTCCTGCACAAGCTGGATTAATGGCTTTGCAGACCATATCTGGACCACAGGCTGTACTTTGAGGACCCCTGACCTATGAGGTTATCTCTCCCTTTTCCTGCACATCTAAACAACCATGGCCATTACAATTTAGAAAGCAAGGTTAACTATATGAAGCTAAGTGGCCTAAGAGTTCAATTCCCAGTAAAGGGGATGAACTATATAAAGTATAATACTAACTACAATGGCTACATGTATCTGATGAGTTCTAAACCTATGACAAAACCAATCATAGGCTGTTTCCTTGTGGTCAAGTAATGTGTAAGAAAATTACAGCATTCTAGGATGCTTAAAATACTCCAGTTTGTTTCCAAATCAAATGGAAATAAATAGACAACAATTTACAGTAAAGTGAATTCCAATGCAGTACTCCAAAAAGAGAAATGATTATTCTGCCTATTATTTATTAGAGATTCAAAATTTCAATAGTTTGATTCCAATATAAAGAAATAAAATCCATGGTTGTAATCTATTCATCTTATTTTGCTGCATGTTGGAACAAAGATAAAGACATGGTTCATGGTTTGGTAATTATTTATAATATTTACATATGGGAAACAGAAGAGGGAATGAGCGTGTTGACTCCAACCATTACATCATAATTCTTATTGTGTGACCTGCTGAGAAGATAGAGAACATATCTGGCACTGATTTTCTGTGATCAACATCATGCTCAGTCCACATACTCACTTCTGGAACTGAAATAGTAACTTAAAAAAAAAGTTCTCAAATATAATATTTTTCTCCCTAAAAAGCCAAAATTCACCCCTTTTAAAAATTGCTGATTTGCCACCAAATTTATATATCCTTTTCTTGTTAAGAGAAGAATATAAGGACAAAGACTAAATTTGGGGCAGGGGTTACTGTGTACATAATTTAGGATCATGTGATGCATCTGCCCTCTATATAAATGTCTGAGATACAATTAAACTCCAAGTAGATTTGTAACTCTAGTTCGCTTATAGTAAACATACTGTTATGAGGCTGAAAAGGGCTTTTTTTGAAGCTACAAAAATCTAGATACAAAACATGTATCTAGATTCTCAGGCACATTACATTTCTAACAGTTTTTTTTCTGAAATTCTCTGAAACATCAAATAAGCATTTTGTAGAATATATTACATCATTTTTATACATGGTATAATCCAGGCATGATTGATCTTCTAGGCTTAGATCTCCTATTCTTTTTCTAAACATTGCTAGCATTCAGACACTTCATCCTGCTCTGTTATTTCTAATAAACCCTCTCAAATTAATAAGATAAAGAAATATCCATGTAGAAGTCAAACCTACATTTAACTCTAAAATAATATAAACTATGACAGTGTGATGATTGAGGAGTTATAGCAGTTAAATCTTCACCATCATAATGTATATACAGTAGGTACTAAAGGTTAAGATAGATGGACTAATATTCTGATAGTATAAGTTTGCATTTGAAACTTCTTTACTATATGGAAATACACACACAGTATATATTTATATTCCTAAAAGGTAAATATTTTTCCAAACAATTGTAATAGCTTTGAATACAACAAAATTTAGGTAGTAATATGATTCAATTTCAACAGATAAAATCAGTAAAACTTTAAAAGTGCTTAATTTGAGATGATTCTGCCAAGAAGTATTCGTTTTGTTTAATTTACTACTTACTGTTAACCCTAAAGATTATATACAAAATCTTAGTGTATTATATCCTTGTACGTGTGTGTCCATGTATATACACTCATATAGACCCTCACATTCACACAGACACATACACATATAAAAATAATTTATTCAGAGCTAATATTTTTTATCATTTTATTTGTAAATATCCATATAGCACTTTTTTTCACTTGAAATATATATGATAACGTTACAGGAAAACCATGTGAAAATTACTGAAAAGGTCTTATATGAATTGTTTACTCTTTTAGTATGAAGAAAATCAACAACAGAATAATATTCACAAGGGAAGAAGAAAAAATCCAACACATAACCCTGGATATCCTCATCAACAGACAAACTGGTGAGAAATTAGAAATACAAGTCTATCAAAAAAACAGTTAATGCTAACCAAGTGCTCCACTACCAAAGTAACAACCTAATTTCCCATATGTGGAGCTGTATAAGAACAGCATTCAGATAAGTACAAACATACTGCAGAATCCAGAACACCATAAAAAGGAAACATGCCATCTATAGAACATCTTCCAACAAAATGGATATCTATCGACTTTATCAAAAAGTACCTAACCAGTCATCTCAGTATAGCACAACAAACATAAGCTGGGAAAAGGATAATACAACCATAGATCAAAAACATCTCAGAAACAGCCAACAGACTATTACAACCACATGCCATCACCATAGCACACAAACCAATTGAAGCCTTTCAAAGCATCTTAAGTAAACCAAAAGACCCAGTAGCCCAAGAAGAAGAAGAAGAAAAAACACGAGTCGTACAACAGTATAGAGTGTCAGAACTATAACAGCCACTGTGTAGGACAGAGTCAGAGCAAACAGCAATTAGTAGTCAGAAAACACAATGAAAATGCTTTAATATCGCATGGATAGACTAAACCATATATTCAGCTGGGAAATTGTAAAAATCCTATATCAAGCTAAATCCAAAAAAGACTAGAAACTTGGCACTCAGACAATAAACAGACTCATAGACATAACTCGTATTTACACACCAGTCTTAATACCATAAAAAAGAAATTAAAAGACTAGAACACCTCATTTTCAGCAACCAACACCCAAATGTTCAGGGATTGATATCAAACAAATCTGGTTTTAGGATGAGTAATCTTGGGCTAGTCATTTTTGTCCAAACCTATGAAAGATACAATGACAAATAACTTCTGAAATACCTTGCAGAGAAAACTGCAGGAACTCTGAGAAACAGACAGAATTGAACTGGAACATAAAAAAACAAAGTAATATTTCAGTAAACTGTCTTCCAGAATTTCAGATAAATATAAAAATATGAAAAATAAGGTATTAAAAATGTGTGCATAGCCTTGTTATTTTCAATCTGAAATCAGTCCATTCAGCTGAATGCCTGAAAAGGATTTCAAACTTGGGGTGGGAGAAGAAATGGCATTAACTTTCTTCCTTTGATTTCCATGACTTTGGTTAGAAGTAGAAAGAGAGCTAAAGTACATTTATATTGCATAAACCTGAATATAGTAATCCACATAATAATTTCTTGAATTAATGCATAGAAATTAAATGGTTGCAAGTATATATCTGATTAAAACATTGAACTGAATATATACAGTAGAAATAAATAATACATCTGCCTTTAAGGCTTTCATAACTTAGGACTCAGTTAATCGAGGAACTGTCTCTTCCCAGTTTTTTCTATCTATCCAATCTGGTCAGGCAGGATGGTCATGCTTCAGGTCTCATCAATCAAGAAAGGCTACTTGGTAAAGTCTTTTTAAAAATGCCTTTTCTGCTTTAACATGCAGCCAATGGAACAACCTTCTTTTGGAGCTCATAATGGTCCTGATCCTGCAGGAATTTTGTAACATTCTGAAGACCTGGTTCTGGTTCTGGTTCTGGTTCTGGTTCTAGTTCTGGTTCTGTCAGGGTGTAGAGATTGTGCAATCTTATTGCCTAACCCCAAGGTGTTGCATAACATCTTGTTATGCATCTTGGTTATGCTAGTGATTTGCCTTGTTGTTGTTTGGCTGCTATGTATTTTAATTTTTGTAATGTTTATAATTATTTTTATTTTGTTTTAAATGTTCATCACTTGTTCAGATGGTGATGGTGATGATGTAAAATGGATAAATATATTTTTAAAAATCCTATTCTCTACCTACCAGTTTTCAGTCAAAAGAGAATATACATACCACTCTCATTGTTCTATATATTAGTTGTAGGAAGTGTAAGTCATGAAGGCAGGCATTCTATGGTCCTAGTAGCCCATGTTGCATATTGCAAGATGGTGGTAGGCTATTGCTTCAATCCTTATGCTCAATTTTAAGTTGAATGTTCTTAATTAAGAAACTGCCTATTCATACATGAATTCCATTGTATTCAATATGAATGTTTCTTACCCTGAAGTCCTACAATTAAGTATATTTGGTTTATTGTTTTTTTAACTCAATATTCAACATTGTGAGTTATGATGATCCTGTGAAAAAGTGTACCCTTTCAGAAAAAAAATACAGAATAATAAGCAGAAATAACAGTTGACACTTTAGTTCTGGCAATAACACAAGTGTTAATAAAGCTCAAGTGATAAAGTCATCTTAGTAATCTTTTAATGAACACAATAGGTTTGTACCTGTTTTTCATCCAAAGACAGCAGCCTTTATCTAGCATGAGAAGATTGTGTGAGAAACAGAGGCCCACCCAAAAAAGAGCTATTGCCACTTCTGTACTTTCTGTCCTAACTTCCTTATCCAAATGATACCTTTTCCAGTCATTTTAGTTTGAGATGAAACAGAACAACTACAATATTTATAACTAGGTAAATCTCTTATTATATAACTTATTATATAACCTGGCAGGCTTATGGTAATATAAACCAAAGTGTTGATGAATCTTAGGGTGAATAGAATAGAATGATTACAAGCAACGGAGGAGCCAAAAACAGCATTCCTATTTATATTGAATAATGTTTAAACAAGATTTCAGTCTTCAGGCCTTGTTCAATTAATCTTTTCATGCAGATTCTTTATTATCTCTACTTCAGCTCTTGATATTGATGTACAAAATGCAACATTTAAAATTAACAATACTTTATTCCCTTTCATTATTTGATATATACGGTGTGTCATGTTGCTGTTTAAAAGAAACATTCAGATGACTAATAAAAGATACAGCATATAGAATACAAACAGCAACAATAAAGTAAAATAAACACCCATAAATAATAACATCATTCATCATTGAAGACCCAGATAGAGAAATGTATATTTTTTTCTAAAATCAGAGAAAATGATATCCAAATGCAACTTCCAAGAGAAAATATTCCACAGCTTAGAGATGGCACTTTCTCTTATGCTTAGATGACAGCTTTAAAAAAATCAAGTCTTTGAGACTTTCTTGGAAATTCTAATTCCTGGAAGGGTTCATGATGAGAGAAAATATCAGGTCCAAAAATAGCAACGTAAGTTGTCCAGGAAAACAAGTGAAATTAGAATTTAGAAAGCAAGTGCCTATCACCTTTTATCATGACAGTCATATAATCTAAGAATTTAACTTCAATCACTTTTCAAAATTATTGTCATATAGAATGCACTACAATAGTGACAGTAAAGAAGACAAACTTGACAGAGAAATATGCAGAGTTTATTTCCAAGACAATAGAGGCTAGCTCTTTTTTTGAGGTCTTTAACATCCAGATAATGTTCAGAAGTGCTTAGACAGACATTTCCACGGACCACGAGAAGCAGGAAGTCATATATTGAAATCAGGCTTGCAAGATTCTGTTATTATAGCAAATCTTAATAAAAGTAGTTGTAGACATCCTGTGGAGTTGTTTTCATGGTCTGGTCTACTTAGTGGGGGCTGACATCATTAAGTGATACTAAGATTGTTGTGAAGCCTGATTGGGTGCAGGAATGTTAGCAGCCTGAACAATAGGAATAATTGTGCAAATGCACTTCTGGCTATAGCTGAAATCTGGGACTCCAATTAATTTGTAGATCAAAGGCTGAAAAATCTACTCTCTCAAGGATAACCTATCACTTCCAGAAAAGACTGAACCTTTGCCCTTAAATTTGATTTTCAAAGACCAGCAACGCAACTGTCTTGCTTAATGTAACTCATTATTGAATTTAGCAGCCATTAACAGCTTCCTTGGAATCAGCAAGAGCGCTAAAGCAGAATGTGTTTTCTATTCCATTTTATTTGATACCCTTTTCTGTTCTGAGGCCTGGTATTGTTTAATGTATTCATAAATGATTTGGAAGTAATACAATTATGAAGAATAAGATTAGTGGGTTATACATTCTTAGGACAAACCATTTATAAAAACATACATAGGATTACACTATATACAATATCTGTGATAAAATATATTCTTTCTTTCTTTCATTCATTTTTTATATTAAAATTTATATTTTTATATTAAAATCCAATTAGCATAATCTGGCATGTTTTTTCTTCAAATTCTCTACCGTTTTGCCATTAGCAAATTTGATACTTCTTTGTATTGGCATTAATAAAACAGTTAGAAATAGTAAATCCGCTGAACCTTACTTGATATTATAGTAAGCCATTCACTATTCTTTATGTAGGAATTTGCAACCAAGTGTAGATCCACTTACCTATTTGGCACACATTTTTCCATAATCCAATTTGTTTTTCTTAACCTTGTATAGCTGCCCAGAAGCTGATGAGCTGTTAATATCTGCCTTGTGTTTTCTATGAATCTCATATGCTAGTAATAATTATTGTTCAAGCAAAAGAAATTCCTCTTTCTTTAACTATTTTCTTTTGCTTTTCATTTAATGATTATGCATAGATGATTAAGAATCTATTATATTTTATTTAAATGCTTTCTTTTTTTAAAAAAAGAAATTTATCTCACTATTTTAGAAGTAGTAAATACAATAGAAACATCTTCATACATCATAAAATCAGCTGTAGGAGACAGGTATGTATTTATTTAAAATACTGGAGTTTATTACCTTTTGAGGAAAGTGTGAGCTGTTCAGCTTGGCTGAACATCTATGGAATGGATATAGGTTCACCTACTACATGCATAGTCAAGAAAATACTAGAACAACATCTGAGAGTTGCTTAATGTATGTTATGCACAATGCTACACATCATATTTAGTAGTTTTTTTTCAATGGATGAAAAAAAAGCACAACTAACAACAAAGGATATAATCATTACCAGGACTGCAACTGAAGCAGTCTATGTGAAAATGTTGGCATAGCAGTAGAATAGAAAAATTGGACCAAAAAATTACTATAAAGTGACTTGGTACAATAGTACAGATTGGAAGGATATATAGCTGTGATGGCGAACCAATGGCATGCGTGCCACAGGTGGCACGCGGAGCCATATTAGTGGGCATGCCAGCTCAGCTCTGGGGTGCATGCGTGTGCCGGCCAGCTGATTTTTGGCCCTTCTGGGCCCACCAGAAGTAGGGAAACAGGCTGTTTCCTGCGTCTGGAGGGCCTGGGGGGGAGGGGAAGGCCAGTTTTTCTTTCTTACCTGGCTCCAGATCCTCTCTATTTATCTGGGAAAGGTGAAAACAGCCTTTCCCACTCCCTCGGAGGCCTGAAAGGCCCCATTTCCCAACTCCCAGTGAAACAGGAAGTGACTTTTTTGCTGTACCCAGCCTCCAGAGACTCCTAGAGAGGTTCCTAGAGACTCCTAGAGAGGCTCTGGAGGCTGGGTACAGCAAAAAACATCACTTCCTGTCCCATGGGAGTTGGGAAATAGGCCGTTTCAGGCCTTTGGAGGGCCTCTGAGAGAGTGAGAAAGGCTGTTTTCACCCTTCCCAGATAAATAGAGAGGATCTGGAACGAGGTAAGAAAGAAAAACAGGCCTACCAGGCCATCATGTGCCAGGAGCAGGGAGGGGGTTGCATGTGCATGCACGTGGGCATGTGCACACCCGCTCCTTCCCCGCCCCTCCTTTCCTGGCACACGACGGCAAAAAGGTTAACCATCACTGATACATAGAGTGAGATGGTTGAAGCAACTAAATGTACATAAAAGACTAGTGTTTTAGCAGAAAGAAGAACAAACTTAATCCTCTTCTCTCCTCATGATAATTGGTCCTTTGAAGATGGTATTTCCATTGGTAAGAAATATCTCTATGAATACTAATGGTAGTTCAGGTCTTAATCCCATTTAGAATTAAAAATCAGTACTTCAGTGAAACTTTCTTCTCAGGAAATCATTCTGCAACATTTTGAATACTTATGTGGGAGTAAATGTCATTAATTTTGCTTGGATTTATTTTTGAACAAAGATGAATGCAATTATGCTTTTTAGCTTGCATTTCATCCAGTTCAAATACAATATATATATATATATAAATGACTTAAATATAGATGAGTATTCAGAAGAAAAATATATGCATTATGTTAAACTGAAACACATGAAGCTACAGACGACCTTGAGTGTTTGGAAACTTTATGTGAATTTTCTAATAATATTTAATAATAGTAGATCTTTAATGGACGCCAGAGAGAGCAGTGTATGAACAACACTTTATTTGTTTCCAAACTGGAAACAAATTCTACAAAATTCAGCAATGAAGGCCTCTCTTTCTTATATTTCAGAATTTTAACATGTTATGATACCATGCTGTTCACAGAATGCACTTTTCTCTTTAACCTCTTATTACTTTGTACTGGTTATCCGTTGCTTAAATCTTTTGTGGTTTGATAAGTACCATAGATACCTGCACATTTGTATATATGTATTGTTTGTGTAGCTTATCTTTTCTCTAAGAAGCTAAAGTGCCATATCTGACACTCTTAATTTTGTTCAAAGTCCACTTCTGGCAGCAGTATCACTTTGAAATGAATTGGATGAAGAAAAAATGATTAGCCACAAATCACTAGTATGCTCTATGGTTAAAAAGGATCTTGTATGTGAGCTCTGGGAATTTAACTGTATCAATTCTGGCATCGGTAGCTTCTGTCCTTATTTTTTAAAATAATTAAAACAACATATATGTTGCTTTTAATTACACCAAAATATATAATGTTGAACACTGCCAGCGTTCAGTATTTTACCTGACAATTATCTCAAGTTTTATTTGCACCAATCTACCATGATAAAGCTGTAATGTAGGGGCTCCTCCTGGAACCAAACTTCTGCTGGAGAGCAGATGGTGGCATCATGGCTAGGGAGAGCATTTGAAACCTTTGGATTATGTCCCATTTGTGCCAGTGGTAGGTTGTAGTAAACCCACCACGGTAGTAAAACCGGGGGGGAGGCTCCGCCCACTGACCCAGACGTCATCAGAAGTGATCTGTGCATGCGCAGAAGAACTCGCACAGGCATGATGCAAACTGGTAGTAAAGGTAAGTAGAACCCACTCTTGATTTGTGCTCATTCCAGGACAAGCAGTGATCAATGTCACTCATATCCCCCATAATATTAGGATGGCCATGACCTTGCTGGGCTGTCTTAAGTCTCTAGGAATATGGCTCTGTACTTGGATCTGAGTGATCCAAGGTTGTGATCACTCAGATCCAAGGTGTGAAAGGTTTCATCTTCTGGCTATGTGATAAACTGCTGTTTGTGATACATTCTGTGGCTGCTGTACATTTCAATTTTATATTTGTGATGGGAATTGCTTTTAATTTATTTTAAAATTACTCACTGAGTAGAGTTGCTTGTTGAGATGAATGTACATATAAATTAGATAAATAAATAAATCATATTCAGATGTGTGAATTTCAGCATTCAGAATTCTCATATTTACTGAAAAAAAAATGAACTGAAGATGTACACCTAAAGGGCTGGATTGGGTAAAACTGATATATTTTGAGAAGCATAAATACAGTTAGGTTGCTAAAGTTGCTTGGATAAAAAACCATTTTTATGTGGTTCTTATGCTTAACAAAAGTTCACCAATTGGCAGCTGTCATCACTAAAAAATCTTTTTATTTTATTTTATTTAAATGAAATCCCTTAACACATTAGTAGCCTTGGGCAGTTAATGTATCTTTGAAATAAATGTGTTTGTAGGGATAGACTTTTTCCCTCTCACACACTTATGTTGGCAGAGTGTTGAGCACTTCATAGCAGTAGTAAAAAAAAAAATGTACCAAATCCTACAGCAGGCATCAGATGGGTTACTGCCAATTCTTTGAGATCCAAATATAAATAGAACATAGAACAGCATTGTAATGGCCAACCCTTAGGCATAGGCATCTGTCTTATAGCATGCTTGGTAAAGAGTGTTTGGCTTGGACTACTTCCATCACATGTGGTTGCTGGAAAAATGAAAAATCAGGGAGAACAATGTTGGATACTCAATTTTAAAGTGTGTTGCCTTTCCAGTCTTCAGGAAACTGTTATCCGATTTATTCTCACAGGAATTTTTTGCAGAATACTTTATTTTCTTGTGCTTCTGAAGATACAAATCTGAACCTTGCTATAAATTTATAAATTTATATTCACAATCTTTCTTCACCAATTATTCTGAAAAAACTGGTCTGCAAAATGTCATGCAGTAGTACTTTATTAGTGCTAGACTTGATTTTTTTTATGAGTTATGTATTCAGGTTCTTTTTGGTAATTTTAACATTTTTGACCCTTGTGGGGCTTTATTCCATGGAAGGCTAAAAAAGCAGGAAATGTGGAATGAAGGTTACAGGGATATTTATTGATTTTGGTAAAACCACATTCCCCTTCTGTGAGCATCAGAGAACTAATTATAGCACTAAAGTGTTGCTTTGGATAGTAAGTTGGACGGCATATAATTTTAATATATAAACAGATAAATAAAATAAAGGGTCTTGGTTTTATTGTACAGTTTAATAAAAAATGAAACTTTGCTCCCAATTCCATTTTAATAAATATGTGAATATCATTTCAATGTGCAAAAAATTTCCCAGGCATCAAATGGTTGTCATAACATAATGTTCACCATTTTGGGGCTTCTGGCTTGTCACCTTTTACAAACTGTCACAAATAGCTTTCTGTAAATAAAGGCAAAATATTTTAATTATAATTTTAACTTCAATATTGGCTCTCTGAGGGACCCATGAAGCACGGTCAGTAGAGACAGATATATTGCATACTCTATAAATACTCTATAAAATCTGCTGATGTTGATATTTTGTTGGTGTTATAGGGAGGTACAAAGCATATTGGGAATAGGGATAGAGAGATTTGATTTTTCCCTTTTCCAGTATGCTCAGCAATTGGTCTAATTGTAAGCCAGGATAAGAAATGGCAGATTCCTTTGAAGTGCAACAG
>WNWU01000007.1:13476687-13495321 GCA_012654045.1 Ptyas mucosa | reverse complement strand
GAAGGAAGGAAGGAAGGAAGGAAGGAAGGAAGGAAGGAAGGAAGGAATTAAAATTAACACTACGTTGGTTACATATTATCTTATTTCAGATTTTTAAAAATTTGGGCAATAAAGAAATGTTAGAAATAGTGTATATTATATTCTTGTCATTCTCCTTCTACCAATTTTAAAATACAGTTTATTGCTTTGACAAAGATAGACTTATGGTATTGTCATTTGACACTGTTAAAAGGCATATATTTTTCTATAATTTTACAAAATAAAATGCAAGATATATAGAAAACTTAATTTCTTGTGTTTCTTCCTGTAATTTAATTAAACAGAAGGGGATTAAGAATATGTCAAAGGTTACAAGAATGTTATTTTCCCTGGTTTTTCTCTACTTCCAAGTTATTATCATTAATTGACTCAAAGATGGAGTAAATTAAATGAGACAGTCTTTGACTATAGCACATCATTTATAGATATGGCTTAGTTAAATATAAAGCTATGGGGTGACATATTTTATATCTATAGAAGCACAATTCAATCAATTTTACATTTTGCATAGACTAATCCCTTGCAGATGCATAAAACTATTCTATATATCTAGAATTGAGATCGTATTTTTTATTTTAACTAATAAATTTTGCCTAGTTCTTCAAATAGTTCTTTTGAGGTAATTTTTCTCTCCCATAGGAATGTGCCTCCCATAAGAGGCACATCCAGACAGTTTGAAAGCACCTTTGAGATAATCTTCAAGGCCCTGCCAAATACAAGAATCCACCACTATTGTATTCCTGACAAATCCTAATAAGGGTTTGCTAAAATGGATCAGTGAATGAGAATATGCCATCTCTGGAAGCAATCTCTGAGATATAACAGCTGTCATCAACTATCTGAAAAACAGGTAGGTAGAAGATGGGGAAGATCAGTTCAGAGTTGTTCCAGACAGGACAAGAAACAAGAAACAACACTATTGGGTAGACATCAAAAAAATATTTCTAATGGTAAAGTTGGGATGAAAAGGGAAGTAATTTCTTTATATATTTCTTTTCTTCTAGTTACTATTAATATTTTTTTCTTTTCTATTTTTCTTTGTATTTTTTGTTTTCTGCACTTTAATTTTTATCTTTTTGTAATAATAAGAACAATTATTTTAAAAAGGGATCAGATTCGATACATACAATACATGCACTACAATAGATGATAGAAAGAGAAGCAAACATGTTTATTACATGAACTTGCATAAGTGTAAGATGGGAGAGAACTGTCTTACTTTATCCAATTAAATATTTAATTCTTAATATTTGTTCAAATAGCTTTAATGACTAGTTCAGATAATATATTGTTGCGCATATGGTCCAATAATGAAAGGGAAAAAGTGTACGTGGTTGATTTTGCCACACAATTTGTTGGATTCCCCTCTAGCAATTTGATATTAAGTGAAATATCCAGAAGCTGCCAATATACACACAAAAAGCCTTCCATTTATATGCTGTTTTTATATTTAGTCATGCAAATGTTGCTATGGAATAGAAAGTGTTAAGAATAAAATCCTTTGAAGATAGTGGCAAGAGTGAGTAAAACTAACATATGAATAACTGAAAGCTTAATAAGCTGAGATGACATGTTTGGCAGAACTGACAGAACTAACAGTCGAGAAGATCAGATTCCTGGGATGTTGTAGTGAAACATCTGGTAAGCAATAGAGCCTAACAACATACAATTCAAACAATGTTGGACCAAGTGGAAATTTAATAAACAATCCTTAAGAGTCCCTGAATCATTGTGGAAGCCAGGCAGAGCAGGAGAAACTTAAGGCACAAGAAGATATTGTTCATCACTATGAAAGATGGGTAGAAGAAAATTAAGAACATCTTATCTGAAAAAAAAAAGATAATAAAAGATTTTCTATTAGAAAACCGTGTGTTTATTTGAAAACATTATTAATTAACCTTGGACTGGAACAGACCCAAACCAGAGTTTTAGGAAAGAAACATAAATGCATGCATTTGGTCATTTCATTCTATGTACATGTAGATATTATGAAGCAAAATCTGGTATTCCAAGTTGTGATAGATAAGATGCAGAGCTGCTAGGCTATATTTATTTATTTTTATTTATTTTATTAATTTAATTTGTATTTAATTTGTATATAAGGCTGCGCACTAGATTGCACTAATCTTTGTACTGAGATGAAGAGCACATTACATGGAGTATATTGCTAGTAACTTAAATGACATTGTAATACAATTAAAAATAACTATTGATTAAAAATAAATAACTCCAAGAATATTTAATTTTTAGAATAAAGAGGAAAAATATATATTCAGTATCAGAGGTATTGTTGATATCTCTTTAATTTAGTAGAAATAATATGGGCCTGTTACATAGTTTTTGTAAATATCTCCCAGATGTCCAGAAACTATGCCTAAAAGGTAATGCAAACTGTGACAAACCAGCTCATTTACTAATTACTTTTGGAACATTATATTCTTACAAAGAATGTAGCAGGCTGTGGAGGGATGAACTGCCCTGAAGCAGAAAATATTACATGCTACAATCAAGGTCACAGCTTGCTTTTCTGCAGTGATCTGACTGTCAGCTGCCATCTTAGGCAAGATACTTTTTTTTTAAAAAAAGTTTAAAACTCTTGCAAGCTAGCATAAAGGGTTCAAATCAGTGAATTGTAAATGAAGCCAAGGCAGGTAGACAGAAGAGGTGTTTCTCCCAGATTTTGTACGAAATTCTGCTGGTGTGAGAAGCAAAAGCTGAAAAAACCAGAAGCTATTAAGATCCTCAACCAAGGAAAAGATCCAAGAAGGGACCTGAGGCACCTGAAATCAAGAAGAACCTACATAAAAGAGACAACAGAAAGAGATACAGCTATGGACCCTAAGTGGTAGTTAGTGGTCTGTGGTCTGCTTTCTAGATAACTGGGTACCAGAATATTAAGGGTAGAAGTATTCCTAAGCCTGAAGTTGGCTGAGATGAAGAGGAAAAAATAGCAGTGAGGCAATTCATTTTTTAAATGAAATATAAGTTTAATTGTTAAGTTCTAACTATTAAGTAGGTACTAGAATACATACTTCTGCTAGACCAGGGGTGTCAAACTCACGTCATCATGGCAGCATCACGTGATGTATCGGGACTTTTCCTCCCTTTGCTAAAATGGGCTTGGGTGTGTCCGGCATGTGACGTATCCAGCCCACAGGCGGGGAGTTCGACAGCCCTGTGCTAGACTATCAACCATAACTAGATCTACATACAGATGAATGTTTATATACATAAAGTATTGTAAATATACTTTGCACTACATTTGTTTAGTAATAAACAGCTTCATTCATGCTGTGTTGGTGTAGCTGACTTCATCCCTATCTATTCCCACCTTCCAATGCAAGTAAGTAAGCAAACATTTCTGAAATTACAATGATTAGGAAATAATATAGGGTACTTCTAATAATGGAACAGTTCCTGTGAACTTCCATTGAGTCTCTGCATTAGCTGAAATTAACAGGGGGAAAACATCGTTCTAAATCTATTGTCTGCACTAGGTCTAAGTGGTTTGTTCCTTCAACTGGATATGTCTGGTTAAAGCAACAGCAGCCATAATCCAGCCTCTTGTCTGATGCTGACATGAGAAAATTGGAAAGCTAAATAAATAAATCCTTGGAAGAGATTCGATTTTGCTAGAACGATTGAGTTAAAATTGTATAAAGACAGCAGTATAAAATAGTTTATTAAGTTTTTTGTTATTTTGATTGTAGAAGATTTTTCAACTAAATTGAATCTGAGGGATTTCAAATACTGGCAGGACTTAACATTTTTCAAGAAGCAATATGAATAATTCAGACTCATAGACAATTTGGTTTCTTGGGAAAAAAAGAGTTTACTATAAAATTCTTTTCTACCTGTGTTAAACCTTTTACAAGAAGATAACCCCTACACTGGTCTATCTAAAAAAAAAGCTTGTATGCTCACTTTTTCTGGCTTGGTTTTAAGTGACAATAATATCCTTTATCCCATTGCCCTATTGTTTAGGATCCATATCTATTGGTACAGCTTGGTCTCCTGTCTTATTTACTGAATACGAAGAATGACATTTGATATCTAAGCACAAGGCTTTTGTATATTGAAAAATGGATGAAGAATTATTTCATGTCTAATTAGCACAGATGTTAGTGCCTGTGCTTAGGCTCCTGTTTAAGTGGTCCACATAGATGTTGATTGAATTTTTTTTGGAATTGTCTATGATTGTATTAGTTATATGTATAAAACTAACATTATTTGTAGAGAATATAGAACAAATGGGGTAGACCTACTGCTGTTATACACAACACATGCAGGACCAATTATATATTGCACTGAGCCATAAGGCTCAGTGGTGTATGTGTTCATGGACATCTGCTGAATCTACATGCAAGCAGGTACTGTTAATGAGCCATACATGGCTTGGTTAACCAAGCTTAGCATGTAATTCAAATACCAGATGCTGCTTTATCTGTTCCTAGGAAAACTTTAGAAGAATAAAACTTACAATAATTTAAATGATTAATTAAAATAATTAGTTCTTTGTCAGAATCTTGCATTTGCATAAAACGAATTTTCCAGCACCGCCTGAATGATCATTTAGGTGGATTCACTTATGGGCAGAGCCACAAGACAATTAAACACATTTATCCCTAAACTAGCCTTATAAACGATCAGGATAAAGGATCAGAAGTGGAAAACCTGTGGCCCATCCCGCTACCAAATTTATCGCTACTAGGTCATCCTGAAATGGGCATAGCTGACCTTTGGGTGGTTTGGGGGAAGAGTGGTGTGTTTAAAGGCAAAATTATTCTGGTTCTGATGATATCAAGACATTACGCATAACACTGAATATATCCTTAGGCATAGACTAAAGACAAAGTGTCTCCAGGCTGTAAAAGTTTGCCCACTTCAGTTTAATGTGCTACATGGGCGATATTGTATGCTTGACAATCAGGAAGTCTTCTCTTAATATTTCTCTCTTATATAGGTCCTACTTTGCTTCTGCTTTAAAATTCCACATATCCCCATCTAGGCTCTGACTATTTGCAAATGAATTCCCAAGCCTGTACTAAGCTTATATCTAGATTTCAAGACCCTTTATGCCAAAAAAAAAGAGAGTCAACATCAATAAAGTAAGTCATAGCCCTCCAGGCTGCTCTGTGTAAAGCACTACACACATATATTCAAATAATATTAAAGGGCTTACCGCAAAAACACATTGGGCTACTTTGATGAAGCATTGAGCAAATTACTCTTTAAAGCCAGCTTGCAAATAGCTAAGTCACTCTTTTCAAAGCAATAGAGAAGGGAAGTGACACTCTGCTTTGATTGACCAAGAGAGGCCATGAGCAGAAGCCACTTTCTTTAAGGCAAGATTACTGACAGTGATTGGCACCTGAAGTTTTTTATGATGTGTAAAACTTTTATAAGATGTGCTTTATAAAGTGAAAGAACATATACAAAACACCTTTCTTTCAATCATTAAAGAAAGATTCTTTCATTCAATCAAATAAATATATTTCTAGCTCTACACAGCTGCTGCAAAATCTGATCTGTCAAATTATTTTATCACTTTGCTGTGATAAAAGCAAATAAAGTAGCCAAAATGATGAAAAAGGTGAACAATTTCCATCTAAAGATGTTTTCTTTTAATGTTTTAAAATTATTTTAAATTTTAAATTAAATTAAAATTAATTTAAAAATAAATACACTATAGAGATATAGAAATTTAAGCATAGAGAAAGTAGAAAGGCCACAATCAGAATCAACCAAGTATAATAGTACATCAGAAAACAGTAAAAGGAGCTACTTTTGCATGTCATACACAATTAATTTGCATAATTCTCCTGTAAGTGACCTGTATTTCGCCTGTATGATGTAGTGTGTATTTATTTGTTTGTTTGCACCAACTCTAGTGCAATCTGGATAGTTTGGAATACTATTAGCAAAAATGTCTTCAGACAGTGCTGATTCTCTTGTCTAAAAATTGGAGATGAGGAACTCCCCCTAGAATTGGACACAACTGGCCAGGGGAAACATTTACCTTTACCTTTAATTTACAGCTATATTATAAAACTGACAAAGCACTCTTATGTTCTAATTTTAGGCTTTTTATTTGTTTTAGAAATACAACTATGTACTGGTATGTACTATGTAAGTAAAAGATTGTTGAATAGCAGGTTTCCTGCCAATTTATGAGAAATGCAATCTACCGTTGGAAGAAATATCCATTTGGTTCAGTTCCAAGCCAGGAGAAAGGCACTGGATATAAAATGGAGGCTGGAGGCTGATTGGAAAGATGGTTTAATGATAAAGCAGAACCACATGGGTTCTGGTGCAGCTGACCACATGTAGTTGAGAGTGGGGGGGTTATACTTTCTCTTGGGCTTTGAACTTGAGCTTCCTGTTCCTGTGCAAAAACAAGTATTCTATTGGCTGTTGTCAGACTGCCATGGGGCCATGTAGGGGTCATGTTTGTCTGAGTTAAGTTTGGTTGAAGTTTGGGCTGATGCAAAATTCAGGGC
Source organism: Ptyas mucosa (assembly GCA_012654045.1). Taxonomy (NCBI): domain Eukaryota; kingdom Metazoa; phylum Chordata; class Lepidosauria; order Squamata; family Colubridae; genus Ptyas; species Ptyas mucosa. The sequence goes on along the minus strand of WNWU01000007.1, from coordinate 13,488,782 downwards.
TTGATGAAGGGGCTTGTTGGGCAATTCCTATTGTGGCTGAGGGCTAATCCTACCTTTGTTCAGACCATGCTGCAGGGAATTTCAAAATATCCTATCTTGAATGGATTTCTGGCTGCAGTATTTGCCTGCAGTATTTTGCCTATGAATAGAGCTACATAGATCTCAATAAGCTCTTTATCTCTTAAATGCTGATATCTGCTGTGGGAATATTAAGAAAGGTGGGGGCTATTAAGAGTGAGTCTGATTCTAAAAAAACATTTCTCATCCAGGGAAATATAATATTCTGCCTTTTTAATATTTCTCAAAATATTTCATTCTTCTAGGAGAGGATTGGGTGCTAACTTTCTACAGTACATGTTGCATTTAGCCATTGGCATACCACTTCAAAGTATGAAGGACCAATTGATCTGGTCAGTACTGACCAACCTGTTATCTTGCAGATGTGTTGGGAATTGCAGACCCAGCAGGTGCCAGACTGGGAAAGACTTATCGATAAGGGGAGACAGCAGTGGTGGGATTCAGCCAGTTCGCACCACTTTGGGAGAATCGATTGTTAACTTTCTGAGCACTTTGGTGAACTGGTTGTTGGAAGAAATTATTAGGGCAGAGAACCGGTTGTTAAATTATTTGAATCCCACCACTGGGAGACAGTATAGTTTTGGTGGTCTGCTCTCTAGAATTTCAATTCTTTAATAGAGATAATGTCAACAGAATTTGTAAGAAGAAAGACAACGTAAGGAATGCTAAAGTCCTGGTTGGTAGTATGTTTATTAATATGTTTATTCAATTTAAAATTAGAACACAAAAAGCAAATTATTTGTGAATAGGTCTTTTATGCTAAATATTTCAGAAATCTCAACTCAAGCTCCCCTGTATATCCAGGCCCACAAAATTGGGCAAGATCCAGGAAGCAAAAACAAGATCTAGTAAAGTGCCTTTTAGCTAGGCTTCTAATAACATGGAGAAATTGTTTTTGTTTGTTTGTTTGTTTCAACTGGTAGTATCTAAGCTGTGCAAGTTGATATACTCTTGTGTGAATCATCTGCTACTCATATAACTTTATGTGCAGCTGATTACATAAGTCATAATTGGATCCCATGTTTAGTCCCATGTTATTCTAGTCAACACTCTTTTAAACCAAGTAAAACTAAATTGTTTTAATCACATGTCAAGTTTGTGCAGGAATGAAATTTAGACAATTTAACTGGCTGACACATTAATTTTGCTTAAACTATAACAAGATTTTAGAACAATGTTGTAATTGATATTTGAAATAACTTTTGATTTATAGAGTACAGCAAGCTTTTCTAGAATTGAACATTAATGTTACACACTTTGTTAAATGTATCTTCAGTATCTTGTTTTCAAGAAATATGTATTTATTGTGTGTGTATGTGCATATTACATAGACATACACACAGAGAGAGTTCCCTATATTTCTTACAACGATTTATTTTAAAAAATGACCTAAAAGTATTGCTCGCATTCCATGATTTGTGGTAATTATCCATAATTCCTCTAAAGCACAGCATGGGTAACTGCCCCGCACAATTACTACAAAAGTGAATCCCTCTGGGTATATTATCTTTGTCATTTCATCAGCAAATTATTCCCCTAATGATGCCATGTTCTACAGCTGCTTCTTAATTGCAGACAACTCATATAAAAAAAACAATAATAAAGAGGTCAAGCTGCTCACATTTAAGACTTTAATCTTCAACCACATCAAGAGATTATCAACAAATATTCTGAACAAATGTGGATCATGAGGAGAAAAATGCTGAAAATTACTAGAATACAAAGAGGTGAAACTACCGTGCAGGTCAAATAATACAATTTCTACTTTTAGTCTAAAGAAAAATGGATCACCATGCAGAGAAAACAAGTCAAATATGGCCTTCATTTATCTAAATAATTTTAAATCAATAAAATAAGATATATAAAATCTACTTTAATCTCATTACAAAAATACTCACATATACATATTTAAAAACTACGCTGAACACATAACACAGAATTCATGTAGGATTCCACATTTAAATTCCATTGAGATTTAAACACGCCTGAAACAATCAATCTAAAGAAGCTTGACTCAAGACTAGCTGTCTATCAGCATTGAGTCCATACATAAATTGTTAACAGTTTAGTTGAACTTTCAGGGTTGTATTTATAATAGAGGAAAAATAAAGCATAAATTTGCAAAAGAAAACCTTATGGCAAAATTTTAAAAAGAAAGAACTGAGAAAATATTTGGAGTTTGTCCTAAATCAATGTGGAGCATCCACAGTGTACAATGACTTGTGGTAAACAGATTCAAATCCATCTTAAAATTTAAATCAGAAAAATAAGCCCAACAGAATGGAGGGTCCGGAGAGAGAGAATTATATTCTGTGTATCCAACTAGGAGATACCAACTGTGGAAGTTGAGTCTTTTTAAAGAGAATTTTTGGCTCTATGGCAATACCACCATTGTTTAATGTACCTCTCTCAGAACTTCTTGAGGCTCTGCCACACTTCAGTTTATTTGTTTGCATAAGTCACTTGTAACTTGGGCAACAGAATAAAAATGTTTTCAACAATTATGAACATTATCTTGGTATAATATAGAGAAAATATGGTATGAAATAAAGAAAATCTGTATATTATAACAATAATCTAACAAGAAACATACTATTGCAGATCCTCTCAGACAGTAAGGAGAATTAGTATTGAAAACAAACATTTTATGTGGAAGAGAATAGAAAAAAAAAGAGGCAGCAGACTGAAAAAGTGAAGAATGGCAGACTAAAACAGACTGCATTGGAGAACTGAACAAATACTGTAAATTGTATTTAAATTTTAAATAAATGTTAAGGGAAACTAAAGATAAAAGATTTGAGGAAATGTAGAGATTCACATAAGAAATAGAAATCTTTATTGGCCACGTGTGATTGGACACACAAGGAATTTGTCTTAGGTGTATATGCTCTCAGTGTACATAAGGAGAATAAAATACATTGATCAAGAATAAAAAGATACAACACTTAGTGATAGTCAAGGTTACTAATAAGCTATCAAATTGTACTAGGAAACAAATAAAAACAATATAATTGAAAGATACAAGCAAAATGGTTATAGTAATAAGTAGGAAGAGATAGATACTAGTAAGGAAGAGAAGAATAATAGTAATACAGTCTTAGTAAATTATTTGATAGTGTTGTAGGAATTAGTTGTTAAGCAGAGTGATGGCATTCAGGGAAAAACTGTCCTTGTGTCTAGTTGTTTTGGTGTGCAGTGCCCTTTAGCGTCTTTTTGAGGGTAGAAGTTGAAACAATTTATATCCAGGATATGAGGGATTTATAGATATTTTCACCATGTCAAACCCAACTGTGTTAGACAATTTTCAGCCAGTCTCCAACCTTCCCTTTTTGGAGAATGTTTGGTGCTCAGCTTCAGAGGTCTCCAAATAAAGCAGATTATTGAGATAGTTTGCAGTCTGGATTCAGGCCAGGGTACCGTAGTAAGATGGCATAGGTCACACTTGTGAATGAGTCCTAGAAAGCTCAGGATGGGGATTGTGTAACCTCCTGGATCTCTCAATCATTTTAGTACCATTAAATATACTATCCTTCTGAATTGGCTTTGGAAATTGGAATGAAGGTAATATTTTATGATGATTCTTCTGCTTCTTCCATGGCTAGTTTAGTTGGTGTTGGAAAGGGAAAGGTCAAGTCATAAAGACCTGCAATATGGTGTTTCTTCAGTCTTGGTTTTCTTGTCTTCCCTCTTTAACCTTTACATGGAGCTACTAGATTGGTTATTTGGCAGCACGGGGTATGATATAATGATGGTATCCAGTTAGACATTTCTATCTCTGCCCAAATAGGCAATGCTGTTGTGGTGCTGACTGAATGCCTGGAGATTATGAAGTTCTGGATAGGAAAGAACCAGTGGTGGGTTGCTTCCGGTTCTCTCCGGTTCTGGTAGTAAAAGTGGCGGGAGGCTCCACCCACCCACCTGGATATCATAACTGACGATCTGTGCATGCGTAGAAGTGCACGTGCTTCCTTTGCCAACTGGTAGTAAAGATAAGTAGAACCCACATCTGGAAAGAACCAACCTTGATTTTACCTGAACATGACAGAATAGCTTTAGGGCTTTGATTCACTGTCCCACTAGTTCAAATAGGGTGTATGTTCTCCACATCCCCACCCTTAAATATTGGGACCTACAAAGTATGCCTTTTCTGTGGCTGTCCTCCCTTATGGAACACCCACCAACTGGCATGCTGGCAGGTTCCCACCCTCTTAACCATTAAAATCTGGATCCTTTCCAAGCACTGGGATAGAGTAATGGAAGCCTGTGGTTGATTGTTGGGACCCCTGGAAGGTTGATTGGGTTGTCAGGCTTTTAGTTTTAGTGTTGATGTTGCTCAGAGTTGTTTTAAAATAGTCAGTCCTAAAGATCTTTCAATAAAGAAAAAGAAACGAAAATAGCAGAATAAATTCAGATTGTTCTTTTGTCTCCTTTTTCTCCTTGCTTAAACCAATTTTAGTAGAAAATGAAGAAAGCAGTATTATCAAGTGCCTTGATAAATAGGATTTATGAAAGTGATAAAAACAAACTGGCTGACTTCTCAGGTCACTCTCAAAAGGACTTATTACACCAGTTTTTCAAAACATTTTTATATACCTCTGAAATGTTTAGCTGAAAGGTGTCTACTCAGCAAACAAAACGGGGGATGGGCATGCCAGCACAAGAGGTGGCAAGCATGCAGGGCCAATGGTGTCCAGCAGCAGCTGCAGCCCGCCACCCCCTTGGTGTAGCACAGATAAGTCCAAGCACAGAGGGGGGGGACACGAGATCTGGATGTCTGGCTCATGGGAGGCTTGCAGGAGGATTGCGTGGTGGCACCAGCAGCAGGTGGAAGCAGAGGCCTGGGGGATGAGGCAGGTGATCCTGATGCCCATGTGGATCCCTGCCACAGTGTGGCTGTGGACAAGCCAAGAGATGATGGGACAGAGGGTTGTGACCCAGGCCCAAATAGGTAGTAATCGACGCAAACAGTTCCAAAACGAACAGACTTTATTAGAACAGCTGAGAATTAACTCATTCTCAGCGTAGACCAAACTAAATTAAAACAAACTCTTCATAACACAAATTCTTCATTCTAATCACCAACCTTGGTATAATTAGGCAAACTGCCAAAGGCTTCTCTTGGCAAAAGTTCAAAAGCAGAAGACACCGACAAGAGATAAGTGTAGCAAGACTACCAACGTTGTTTTCTAACAAAGAACCCAAGAGCCGTCGCTGGTCTTTCAAGCCTTATGGGAGGGGCCAATCATCTCTTGGCCCTACTCCCAAGTTGTCCTTTCTGCTTTAGCTGCTCCTGCCTTCTGGCAGCTCTTCTCATAGTGCACTAGGAACAGGCTCCTCCTGTTCCTCTGCCTCTCTACTGTCAGCCTCTGGAGGCTCCAGAGTCCACACATCACTCCCCAATGGCCCTGCCCCATCTCTGCCTCTGATGCAGAGCCCTCAACTGGGCCTTCCCCACCCACAGGACTGGCCCATGTTCCTTCTCAGCCTCATCACTGTCTAACTCCACTGCCAGCTCCGCAGTAAGTGGCGAACCACAACACAGAGTGGACAGCACATTGGGGTGGTCTGCCTCCCTGTCTCTACCTCCACCTGGCTCCATCGTGCATTTTTTACCCAGAGGGAGACTGGAAGCTTTGTCTTCTTGCAAATGGGGCTCTTTGAAACAGAGCTAATCGCCATGGGCAAGCAAATGGTGGGAGGGAGCAGTGGCAGGGAGCAGACGACTAGCTGCAAAATAAGACATTTTTGGAGAAACACAATATTAAATACATTTAAAATTGAATTACAATCTTTGAAATTCTTCCCATAAACATAAATGGGTACAACCTAGCTTTTATTGCATTATCTGTTTATTTTTTTCCTTCTTTACCTAAAAAAGTGATTTAGAATTTGTTCAATTTTATTTCATTTAAATGTTTGTAGTTCTTTATTTCACTTTTTCTAAAATAAAAATAGGAAAAGTCCCCCAATAGAAACATTATATATTTATATATTAAAGTGCATCTTCAAGTTAACTATGCCACGTGTTTTATAATCCTTTTTACATTTCAGTTAAAAATCTTATCTTCCATTATGCACCAGACTTACACAATTCAGGCAAAACTGGCTTTATAAAAAAATTGATTTACTAAAGAAAACATAGTGTAGTTGAGTCAGGATAACAATAACAGTTCCACAGCCAGAAAACACAGAGTCCAGTTCAAATTCTTTTTCTTTCTTTCTTTCTTTCTTTTTCTGGCAGTTCAAATTCTTAAAAGTGCTTTCTCATCTCATGTTGCGAATTCTCTGAAGTACCATAAATTTTATCCAGAATTATAACCTTTTTCTTGGTAGAGAAACAAGCCACTTTGGAATCCGAGACAGAAAGTTAAGGCCATGTATATTGTGAACAAAATCTATGGCCAAGGCTTTGATTTTTTAAAAAAATCTCTTTTATCATTCAGCATTTTCTCCAGGAATGAAAACTGTTGTAGGATATTAACCTTTTATGGAGTCCAGCTCCTTCACCTTTTTTGAATGCTCATATTTGTATTAGAGATGGTATGATAAAAGGATGGAAGAGGTTAACTGACATAGCAATGTCATTATAATTGTCTACATTAGGTTAATTGTAGTTAATTACATTGGAACATCTACCCTTGTCATCATTTTTGTATCTCAAATATATCCATTGCAATTGCATGCATTACATCCATCATGTAATTATTTACATGGTCTCCAGAACAACTTGGCAATATTAGCTCTAGCTTTGTTCTGGTTGCTGATCTTGTTCTTTTCCAAGCTATAATTTAAACATTCTTATTCTCTTCTGCCTGGCAGCAAAACAAACAGGAGAGCAAAGGGATCCAGACAATTCATCAGTTATGTTCTGTGAGAAAAGTGACTATGAATCTCAGCTTTTTTACAAATGCATTCTCTTGAGCGCATAAAGGAAGAAGTTGCAGAGTGTATTTTCTTTTTTAGCTATGGAAAAAAAGAGAGTAAATTAATTCATAATATTTATACTAATGCTAATTATTTATGCAGTATTAATTATTAATACTAATAATTATATTAATTATATTATTAATAATAATTAATTATTATACAGGGATGCAGTCAGTGGTGGGATTCAGCCGGTTCGCACCACTTCGGGAGAACCGGTTGTTTCCAAACAGTTTGGCAAACTGGTTGTTGGAAGAAATCATTAGGGCAAAGAACCAGTTGCTAAATTGTTTGAATCCCGCCACTGGACGTGGTGGCTCAGGGGCTAAGACACTGAGCTTGTCAATTGAAAGCAGTTCAGTGGTTCAAATCCCTAGTGCCGCGTAACGGGGTGAGCTCCTGTTACTTGTCCCAGCTTCTGCCAACCTGACTACCTTTGGTGGGAAGATAACAGTGTTCCATGTGCCTTTGGAGTTTAGTCATGCCAGCCACATGACCACGGAAATATCTTCGGACAGCGCTGGCTCTTTGGCTTTGAAACGGAGATGAGCACCGCCCCCTAGAGTCAGGAACGACTAGCACATATGTGTGAGGGGAACCTTTACCTTTAATTATTTATGATTGCAATTTATATTCTAAAAGGACCATAAGCAGCATATAAACAATGTAAAATCAAATTGATAAAAAACAATACACACTCAAACCAGTAATACTAAAGCTGCATATTCAGTTATGCACTGAGCAAAAGGTTCATGACAATAACAATTGCCTACTGAGAGAGAAGACTCACCGTATTCTTAATCCCAAAGGCTTTTTAGACAAACCGGGTATTGATGGATTACCTGGAAGTGAACAGATTTGGTATTGACTGACTACTAAGTGAACACTGTTCCTAAGGAAAAGGGCAGTCACAGAAAAGACATATTCTTATGGTGTCTGATGATGACATTCTTCAAAAGTGGCCTCTCTATAGAAATTGCTGGGAGTAGATATTTCTGCAGGCATCAGATCTTTAAAGGTGATTATTAGGATTTTACATTGCATCTGAAATCAAACTGGCAATTAGTAAAGTTCTGACTATAATGGTGTTATAGAAAAACGGGAGGCACTTTTAATTATTCAAGTTGCTACATTTTAGATCAACTGTAGCTTTCAGATGGTGTTCAACATCAACACAATTTACAACAAATTGCAACAATCCAGTCAAGAAGTGACCAAGACATGAATGACTGAAAATGGGGAGAGCTTTTTTGGAGTTAACAAATAATAATATATATTTAATAACTTTAAATAGGATATTTCAAAATTTAGGACAAAATAAAACTCAAACTTGTCTGTTGAAAATTCTGTGTTGTCAACTTTTGCATCAATCTTTAGGAAGTTTAAGCATATTGAAAGCACTAGATGGGTAGCGTTTAAGTAAATCAGAACTTTAATTAATATTCTAAATATTGTCCTTGATATGATTATTGTATTATAAAAATAATCACAAGTCTTTGGTCAGAATCCAGTTTATTATTAAGAACAGTTCAACTGATTCAAACCAATGGAATTAATCATGTTTATATTAGATTGTAGCATTTAGCCCCAGACAGCTTAAATACCGGCTTAATGACTAAACTATAAAATTTCCTTGAGTTATGGTCCACTGAACACGCTTCTGAGAAAGCATACAGAGGATAAGGCTGAAAATTACTGAAACTCAAATTACTAATAAAAAACGTTCCACACAATTTTGATATTATGTGCCACATTTTACTACTCCAAACTCATGTAAAATTTTATTCTTTGTATTATTAAGCACTATGTAAAAGATCTTGGGATTCAATCACCAGAAGGATTTTTTTAAAAAAATTCAAGGCTAGAAGAAGGTGGAAAGGAAGAAAGAGGCTGTACAAATTAACTGAAAGTTCTGTGGAACTATAGTTTTTTTCATCCTGCCTATCTTATAAAATGTTCCCTTGGAATTCCAAATGCTAGGAGAAACCCCGATAAAGAGAATTATGGGAGCAACTTTTTGATGACCTGGTATATACAAAGCATTCACCACTTTAAAAGCCTACTTGCAATTGTTCTTTATTAAGGAATTGCTTGGCTTTGATTTTTTTCCCCCTCGTTTACATGAGAACTTAAACTAACAGCTAGGAAAATGCAAGAAATAAAGGAGAATTAAATGTTTTGAGATTGTATCCATCGGTGTCATTTTTCTGTAAAATAAAAATTTTGTTGCATAAAAGACTTCCAATGTGTTTCTTTGCTAACCCATCGCAAAATCTCAAATCTACTTTATTTGCTTTTGTACAAGGCCTTAAATAGGTGACATAGTCCCCATTAACAATAATGCTGTGGCACAATCTAAATATTGATTGGCCCAAAGTTGCCCATTGGAGCAAATCTCTTATGTTTGAACTGGTTAAGAAAAAGACCTATTCAGTAATTTAGAATTGCAGCAGAATTGGAGGCAACAGAGGGTCTACGAATATTAGATATAAATCAGGCTGGTATAAGTTGACTCAGCCTTCCATCCTTCCAAAGTCAGTAAAATAAGGACCCAGATTGTTGGGGGCAATATGCTGACTCTGTAGACCACTTAGAGAGGGCTGTAAAGCACTGTGAAGTGGTATATAAGTCTAAGTGTTATTGCTATAGCTACATAGCTATCCACATACACACATACAAATCTGTTACCTTTTACATGAGAGTAGGAATAAAATAGTACTGTTCCTATTTATATTTTCTTTTCTCACATTAAGCTAAAATCTTGTTGATTTCTGTGCAGTATGTTGTATGTATGAGTGATTTCCCACTAGGGTCTTATTGCTCGCTATGTAAAAGCCAGCAGACAAAAGAAAATCTTGCTGACTTACTCAAAAGACTCTTTTGAGCTATAGATGGCTTTTCAGCACAGTGATACTCTTAATATTACAGTGGGTAACATTAGAAAGTCAAGTGAGAGCAATAACTATATTTTCTGGAATTTTAATATCATTTAGATTTGGTAGAATCCCCACACTGTCCATATTAAAAGCAGAAGGATTCATTCCCCTTTTCCCACATGGAAACTTGAGGCTGCTTGGGTGGCACTCATAAAACATGGAGAAGGAATAAAAAATAATCCATGAGCCAATGGCTCTTGCATTTATGTAAGTAAAGAGATATTAACAGTTCTGAAAGAGAAGGATACTAATATTTACAGTTTTATATTTCCTTCTAAGTTGTGCATGACTTGACTGTTTCTTTCTTCAGTAGCTAATTTGTCTCAAGATGTACAAATGAGTGGTGAAAGGTGTATGATTTTATCACCAATGTGCCAATGCCAAGTAGTTCAACAGATGTATCAACACTTCAGTAAGAACCATGATTGATAGTTTCCAAAAACAGCTGATGGCAGCATTCTGCACAATGATTTCTTCCCTTGGTGATTACTTTTTCTTCTTTCCTCCCAGAACATTGAAACTGGTTTATTTCAGGATGAGTGACTGCTTTTAATTTGAGATGTAAATATTTCATCTGGAATTGTGTGCTTTTTTCAAAGGTGGGTGAGGGACAGAAGATATTTATTGGAAAGGTTCTCAAATATAGATGGTACATTATGGAGTTTTCAGAACCAGAAAGTGATGTTGCAAACTGAGTTTAAACAAATCGAGGTGATTGGAACAACCCAGTTCAGTGATACAGACACACAAATATAGCAGCTAGCAGAAAAAACTGTTAATAAAATAAAGTTATATGTCAACAATACACTAAATAGTGAATTGGACTTTGGCTCATGCGTGAGGAGCTGGTGGCAGCTGTGGCTAGTTAGCATGTGCATACATCCATCTTGTATGTCAATTCCTATATCAAAATTAGACAAGAGACATAATGACATGACATATATAAGAAAAGTATTTAAATATAATTCAGAATGCTGATACAGTATATGTTACATTTTTTTCTTAAAAATAAATTAGGCAGAATTTCAAATTTTATGAAATTCTGCATGCTGCCATTGGTAGATACGTTTGTTCTGGTCGTACTTTTCCTCTCTGAATATTCAAGTTACTTATCTCTAGGAGCATGATCTTCAAGGATTATTTGACTTTCAAGGACATTGTTTTCAGTTTTTTATTGACTCAGACTCTGATCTGTGTCCTCTTTGTAGGACGAGCATGCTGATATGATTTTCATATATAAAACACTCTCTACCCAAAGCCATTATATTTCCTATTGCTAAAGTTGCTCAGGAAAAAAAAGAAAATGAAGATTATTTGAATACTGTATCTCATATACTGAATCAAGTATTCAAAAATGTATGTAGTTTGCTTTTGGTTTAGGTCTGTTTATATAAATTCTCCCTGTAAAATATATACAATAATAACCCTAAACTGAGGACAGCAATTTCCTTTGTGGGAGAAACTCATAGACATGCCTGGCAATAAGCCATCATTATTTCTCTTCATTTATATATGCCTGATATGTTTCATTATGTCTGATTATGGTAGTGTATTTTGGTTATATTTTGAAGTTACATTTCTTTAAAATCTTTCATGACTATGAGAAAATACTGGAAGCATTGTCCAGATTAATAATAATGCATTTCCTTCTCCTTTTGCCAACATTTATTTGAATTTTAAAATCAGTGCTTCGTCTTGAATCTACCTAAATAGCTCATGTTGGTTAAAACCTTATATTGAGATATGGGTGTCTAGATTTCCAAGATGATTGATCAAATTGTTTTGCTTTGATTATTTCTGATTGTAAACTAGTAAAATCCATTTAATGCAACCAATAAATAAGTTTAGATACCAAGAGATTTTGTAACTGTTGAAAAATGCAGTTTATCATTCATATATATATGTAGGTCTTTGGTTATTCGGGTTTTCTCCCACGTAAAATTGGAAATGTCTTGGTGACGTTTCGACAAAGTCTCATTCGTCATCTTCAGGCTGGTGTTTTCGGCTTCATGCTTCTAGGAGCAATGTGTGATCACAGCTGTTTCTTCCTTTTAACTGCTAGTGGGTGTGTGAACTGATTGGGTGGGAGCTTGGGTGGAGGTGTGTTCTCATTGGTTGGGGGTTTGGCTGTGCTCTGATTGGTGACAACTCCCCATC
>WNWU01000007.1:13441067-13470290 GCA_012654045.1 Ptyas mucosa | reverse complement strand
ATTATTATTATTATTATTATTATTATTATTATTATTATTATTATTATTTAGATACTTGTATCCAAAAAGTCATGGGAACATAAAGTGGAAAAAATTATAGAAAATGAGAAGGTGAAGATCTTGTTGGACTTTCAAATACAGACAGATCGTCACTTGGAACGCAACACACCAGATATCATAGTTGCCAAAAACTGAAACGTACAATTTACTGACTTCGTGGTACCAGAAGATGCCAGAGTCGAAGAAAAAGAACTGGAAAAAATCATGAAATATTGAGACCTGGCCATCGAAACTACACGGCTATGGATGAAACATGTAACTGTGATACCAATTGTCATTGGGGCACTTGGTACCATGTCCAAGAATTTTGTAAGATACATCAACAAATTGCAGCTTCCTGAATAACACCAGCGGAACTGCAAAAAATTGTGCTACTTGGAACTTCGTAATCTTAAGAAGATACTTGGTTGATACCTAGGACACTGGCAGCAACCCGTATCAACCATTAGCACCAGTCAATGGTATTTGTGATGCATTTTTGAATGTTTAGTTGACTGAGTTTCATGTTTAATGAATAAAGTAAATAATAATAATAATTTTTATGTTAATAATTTTTATAATAATAATAATAACAATAACAACAACAACAACAACAACAATAATAATAATATGTGAGTGCAGCAAAATCACGCAAACTGATTACAAAGCTATACATGATAAAGTTGCTAAATTAGTCCACTGGTCATTATGTAAAAAATATGACATACCTGTATCCAAAAAGTCAAAAGTCACAAAGTGAAAAAAGTTATCAAAAATGAGACAGTGAAGATCTTGTGGGACTTTTGAATACAGATGGATGGTCATTTGGAACATGACACACCAGATATCATGGTTGTTGAGGGCCAAAGCATACAGTTTATTGATATCACTGTACCAGGAGACCCCCGAGTCAAAGAAAAAGAACGGGAAAAAGTCACAAAATATCACGATCTGGCCATTGAAACTACACGGCTATGGATGAAATGTGTAACAGTGATACCCATTGTCATCGGGGCACTTGGTACCATGTCCAAGCATTTTTACAAAATGCATCAAGAAATTGCAGCTTCCTGCAATAACTCCAGTGGAACTGCAAAAAACTGCGCTACTCGGAACATCATATATTTTAAGAAGATACTTGGTTGATACCTAGGATGCTGGCAGCAACCAGTATCAACCATTAGCACAAGTCAATCGTATTTGTGACATATTTTTAAATGTTTAGTTGACTGAGTTTCATGTTTAATGAATAAAATATAATAATTTTTTGTATTTTTTCCAGTTTGATTGTGATTTAGTGCAATCTTGAAACAGAATTAGGAAGAGAGAACAAAAATGTCCATTCTATATGATAGTCATTTACTTGCTTCTTTAGAGTGGAGGTATCACAGATGTGAAACTATGAGATGTGTGTTAACTATAGAACATTTATTTTTGTTTGTAGTGACATCCACATACACATTTATATACACAATTCAATCACATAAAGCTACTGTTTTATTCAGCATCTCTGTAGGACACGGGAAACAAATGATTTGTTCTTCAACACATTTCTTTTATTTAAAACTAAAAGCAGCTGATTGTTTATTGTATCTTCTGTTATCAGATTGGGGATTAGTCTCAATGGTGGTGGTGTATATTAATCTGGTTGCTGGTTATGCATGCTGGATTCAGAGGCATTATCATTGGAAGAGAGCCACTTTGTTTTTCATCAAATTGCTCTAGTCCCAAGAGTTGGAAATATTGTTCAATCCAACAAACAGACGCAAATAATTCATGATTCTAGGCAACCATTTAAGCATATTGCTGTTGAGCCTTCTATAAATGATTCATGATAAACAGATTATCCATGCTCAGTTTTATTACCTTAATGTTGACTTAGATGTAGAACAGTTTAACAAGGAGTGTTCTGCTTGTGTGCAAATTTAAGGCTGTCAACTTGTTGCAGCATATTTTTGCTTAGTTTTTCCAGCCTTATGAAGTTATTACTCTTAATCCCCAGCATGTTGTGGTTCATTGCATTTCAACATTTTCATGCCTTGCTTCATTCATCAGTACTTCTTACTATCCCAAAAGTAATGGGAAGATTTCTTTGCCATTGGGACTGCACAGTATGAAGTAGACAGAAAAAAGGACTTATCCATTACTTAATGGTATGTCATTCTATTCTATACAGACAGTTAGTGGAAAAGAAGTTTTGACTGTGAGCTACAAATCACATTGGATTGTTTTCTTAACCTTGCTTGTTCAATTTTAACTTGCAAGTTAAATCAGTTGGATACATTTTCAGCTTTTATATGAACATTGAATCCTATTTATTGTTAAGGTCCAAAAGATAGAAAATTGCTTATGAAATATTAGTAGAATCTTTGTATTTTTAATGCTATGCAGGATATTATGAATTATGAATATTTTAAGTTTTCCAGAACACGGTATTTTCTATGATACACATGTGCAATATAAATATTTAATAGCTCTTAAATCTTTAATGTTTTTAGACTATGTATTTTCTGAGTAAATACTTATGAAATAAATACTTTGAGTTTGAAAGTAATCCAATTATAATGTTTACATAGACAAACTGAATAATCAATTCTGCGAGTAAATGCGAACTTTATTTAAAGGCCGCTTTTAACATAATTAAATGTTAAAGAAAACTTTTAATATCTAATTCATATGTTTTATGGAACATTGATAAACTATTATGTGCAATATGTGCACATGTGTTATATTGACAGGTAACTTATAGCCTTGCAGTTCATTTCCCTAAGTGCATTGTTTATTTAAAAATGGCAGTGTTAGAGATAAATATCTCTGACTTAGAAACTGAAGAATATAGGTCCTTATTTTTTTTTTAAAAAAAAAGGTTATTTGCTGTTCATAAAGGAAATGTGTAGTAGCACATATTTACTAATAGTATGCTTTTTTATTATACAAATCCTTTTATTTACATCAAGTATAGAGAGAAATATTATAATATACAGAATTGTGGGTGCTCCAACACGGGAGATATTTAAGAAGAGATTTGACATCTATTTTTCTGAAATGGTATAAGGTCTCCTGCTTGGGCAGGGATTGGACTAGAACAAGGGTGTCAAACTCAATTTCATTGAGGGCCACATCAGGGTTTGTGTTTGACCTTGGGGGGCTGGGATGGGCATGGACAGGGTGGGCATGGCCAGCTTGATGTCACTCATGTCAGGGGGGTTCCTGTGATGGCCTGACCACTTTGCCAGTGAAAACAGGCTCCCGAACTCCATTTTCGGTTGCGACAGCCTCCTGCAATCATCTGCCAATGAAAACAGAGCTCGGGAGGCCATGAGTGGCCCTTGCAACCTCCATTTTTGGCTGGGATGGCCTCCCACAACCCTCTGCCAGCAAAAATGCAGCTTGGGAGGGCCACATAGGGCCCTCCCAGCTCCATTTTTGCTGGCAGACGCACTGCTGGCCGGTCCTTTGCTGTTTCCAGGGTGGCCTTGCAGGCCAGATCTAAGCACCATGTGGGCCAGATCTGGTCCACAGGCCTTCAGTTTGACACTCCTGGACTAGAAAATCTCCAAAATTCCTTCCAACTCTGTCTTTATGTCATCCTCTATAGAGAAGAAAGAGGCATTATTTCCAAAGTAAATAAAGGGGGACATGCTTTATCTGATCTATATAATATGTTGTGGATGTGGCAGTAGAGACGTGGCAGTAGAGAAAAACCAATTGCACCTAATTTGTGTTAACAACACAAATTTAAACTGTGATTGTAAACAGAGGGGAATGATACAAAGAAGAGAATCCTGATGATCAAAGAATTATCATCAGGAAAGAGGAAAAAATGTGAAATCCCAACAGTCACATAAGTAATGAAAGTACTTTTTCAGATTTTATCACTATTCCATGTGTATCTTGGTATTTTAGCCATTTCTTCAGTGTTAAATAACTTTTAGTTGATCAGATAACAGAATTAGTGAGTTTGCAGCTGGTTTTGTAACAGTTTTTCTTTCCTGAAAGCACACATAAGGCATTGTTTCTAAGGAAAAATTTCACACGTAAAATTGCTGCATCATATGTGAATTTGTGTAAGTTTTGTACTCAGACATTTTGTCTGAAGTCAAACATTGATCATTCCCAGTTGATTCTAAAACTTATTAACTTAAATGTTTTATCTGAAAGGAATTCATAATTAAGATTTTGTAATGAGTCAGATGTATTTTTGGTTTTTGGTGATGTAAAAATAGAAAAAAGAAATTGGTGTATACTTTAGTACTAATAAATGGAATTTGCTAATGTCTACCATTGTTTAGTAAAAAGAAACCTGTCCAGATGACAAAACATATTTTTAAAATAATCATCTGAAGAGGCTTTATGTTGAAGAAAATTTGCAAAGCTACAAAAAGAAATATATTTGAATACTTTCATTATGTGTAAGAAGTTATATAAAATATAGACTGCAATCCCAAAGAAGCTTCTTCAGCTCTGACTGGTTGGTGGGGAATGAAAGGATTTATATTTCTTGCCAACAGCTGGTCATTTGCATTCTTGTTGAGACTCCTCTGTGTTCTCAGCATCTAAAAGAATGCAAATGACTAACTGTTGGCAAGGAATATAAATGCTACCATTCCCCACCATCCAGGCAGAGCTGAAGAAGCTTCTTGGATGAGAAGCGAAATGTCTTCAAAGGAAAACCAGAAAGTCCAATTACCTCTTGAAAAAGCCTCTTTGGGACAACTATGATCTGGATGACTGAGAATCTCCATAGACATATAATAGAATGCAATAAAAAAGGCTGCTAAAATTAGATCAGAATATGTAAGTTAAATAAATGTACATTAAAAAAACATGCATGTATATATGTATATTAAGGACACTACAATTTTTACAAGAAAAATTGTGCATAAGTATTGTTTATGAAAGCTATTTATATTAGGAAAAATAAAACAATAGATTTTGTCGTGGATCTAAATACAAAATTGATGAATGAATTGATTTTAAATTATTGGTATTTATTGGATTTATCAATGTATCATGGTAATGCAATGTTGCCATTAATGGAATGGATATCTATATCTGTCTCGCTCTGTCTGTCTGTCTGCCTGTCTGTCTGTGTAATGGATATATGCCTTCCCTCATGGACGGCATTTGGAGGCTCCCTGCGGAGGTTCCCCACGCCCCGGACGCCTTGAATACTATCTGTAGAGGCGAGGGGCGGCTGGGGGTGACCGCGGGAGGGCTGATGGCGGCGGCATGGGTGACGGTGGCGGCGGCCTCAATGACGACAGCGGTGGTAGCAGCTGATGCCTGGGTCGGCTCCCAAAGGCCTGCAGACTCCTTCTCAGCCATTTTGGGAGCTTTATGGCAAGTAGCTTCAGATTTGCCCGGGGAGATTGTGAGTGCCTACCCCGGGGGGTAGGGCTGCCTTCATATGGACCCTACTGGAACAATATCTACCACCCAATGGGAAGTTGAGAGATTTATGGGGGGGGCTGGAACATGACTATGAACCCGAGCGGTCTGAATCCCCCCCTTCTCTCTCCGCCCATATGGCTATAACCATCTTGTCTATTCTGGCCTGCTGAATTGCTCCCATTGTGGTGATTCCCACTTTTTTACAACTTGTGTGATTTCCCTGCCCTGCAAGATTCCTTGGACCAAATTTATGAACTATATCCCCTATGAGCAAGATGATTCCGCGATGCTACTAACTCAGGTGGGATACTGGTTTATGGACCCAAGGCCGAGGAGAGGCGGAACATGACTACCTGATTCCTGGGTTTTCTATCAAAGTTTCCTGGGTCAGCCTAGGTGAGAGGAAGACTGGCCGGGAAGCACCAGGTTCAAATGGCTTGCACCTCCTTCCCCATTGCTGTGAGAGGGCAATGGAGTCCGGCAACCTGGACTATGAACCGGAATTTTCCCTTACAACATCTGCGACCCCCTACCTTGGACTTCCCCCCCCCCAATGTTTGTATGTATTCGGCGTCGGAACTCCTCACCCTGCGAGACTCGCCCCTCTCGCAGGCTTGGCCCTCTACATTACCAAGGGCCTATCTCGATGACGGACTTTGGAGTCCAGAGAGATGGTATGGAGCAAGGAAGAATTTATGGGGTTTTTGGGGAAAGTTTTTTAAGAAGATTTTAAGGGGTTCTGGGAGCGGGGTTAATATTTTTTTAAATACAATTGGGCAGACGGCCAAAGGGGATGGGGGGGGAAATCCACCTAGGTCAGAGCAGAGCCCGGCACGGGGTAACGGCTTGGGAGGTGCAGAAAGAGGGACTGGGGAGAGAATGGGGGTTGACATTTATGAGGGCTGTACCATTAGCACGGTAGATGGGAGGGGCAGATATGGCGGGAGCAGGGGACCGCATCATGTGCCGGGGGCGCGCACTTGCTGTTTAAGAGCAATTGCTCTCCCCGATCCCCAAGGCTCCCCCCAGATACTAGGTGGCACAGGTACTCAGGACCTGGGCCTTAAGCTGATGTTGTGCAATGCCAGGTCCGTAGTAAATAAGGCCCCCCTCATTCACGACCTTATACAGGAGGAGGGAGCGGACCTGGCGGGTATTACTGAGACCTGGCTGGGCCCGGAGGGAGGTGTCCCTCTGGTTGAAATCTGCCCACCAGGCTTCAGAGCATTCCGTCAGCCAAGGGCCCAGGGGAGGTGTGGGGGGGGTGGCGGTTATTATTAGCGAGGATCTGGGTCTGAGGGAGACCACTGTGCCACAGACTTCTGGATGTGAGTCCCTCTTTGTGAAATGGGGCCATGGGGTTCAGATGGGCTTGCTGCTTATGTACCTGGCTCCCTGCCACGTAGCAGCAGCCCTGCCTGAGCTACTCGATGTGATAGCCGCGGTGGCAGTTGAGACACCCAGGCTTTTAGTCATGGGTGATTTCAACTTGCCGTCCGTTGGCGAGACGTCTGAGATGGCTTGGGAGTTCATGGCTTCCATGATGGCCATGGACCTGACCCAGTTAGTTCATGGCCCTACTCACAGGGGGGGACACACTGTGGACTTGATTTTTGTCTCTGGCCAGTGGTTGAGTGGTCTGGTTATAGGGGATATAGACAAGAAACCCTTGTCATGGTCTGACCACGTACTCCTTCGCCTAGATCTTCGAACCGCTACACCCCGCCGCAGGGAGGCGGACCCAATTAGATGGATCTGCCCCAGGCACCTGATGGATCCTGATAGGTTCCAGATGGAGCTTGGGCCATTTCCTGAGGATCTGGCACACGGCTCGGCCGAGGACCTGGCAGCCACCTGGGATCAGGCGGCTTGTGGAGCCTTGGATCGAGTTGTGCCTCTGCGGCCTCTGACCCGGTGCTGATCCCGCACAGCCCCTTGGTTTACCGAGGAGCTGAGGGAAATGAAGCACTGGAAAAGACGCCTGGAGAGCGGTTGGAGGGCCAGTCTCACTGAATCTGATCGAACACTGGTAAGGTCGCATATTAAGACCTACCTAGTGGCGACAAAGGTGGCAAAGTTTAATTACTTTTCCACCTCTATTGCATCATCAGGGAATCGTCCAGCCGCCCTGTTTAGGGTGACCCGCTCCCTGCTCCATCCGGGAGTGTGGGAGGATCCCTTGGAAGGCAGGGCGGAGGACTTTGGACAATACCTGTATGACAAAATCGCTCAGATCCAGGGGGATTTGGACTCCGACTGGGTAGATCAAGGCAGGGTGACAAGTAATAGTCTTGAGAATATTATCTGGGGAGAGTTTGACTCTGTGACCCCTGAGGATGTGGACAGGATTCTGGGGAGACTGAGTGCGGCCACATGTTTACTGGACCCGTGTCCCTCCTGGTTGGTACTGGCTTCCCGGGAGGTTACACGAGGCTGGCTCCAGGGCGTTATCAACGCTTCATTGAGTGAGGGTCACTTCCCCACTGCCTTGAAAGAGGCGGTGGTGAGGCCCCTCCTCAAGAAGCCGTCCCTGGATCCAGCAATATTGGCTAACTATCGTCCTGTCTCCAACCTTCGCTTTATGGCGAAGGTTGTTGAGAGTGTGGTCGCGCAACAGTTTCCACAATTCCTGGAGGAAACATCTTATTTAGATCCGTTCCAGTCAGGTTTCAGGTCTGGGCACAGCATGGAAATGGCATTGGTCGTGTTGGTTGATGATCTCTGGAGGGCTCGGGACAGGGGGTGCTCCTCTGTTCTGGTCCTGTTAGATCTCTCAGCGGCTTTTGATACCATCGACCATGGTATCATGCTGCATCGGTTGGAGCTGGGGGTGGGAGGCACTGTGTTACGGTGGTTCTCCTCCTTCCTCTCTAACCGGTCGCAGTTTGTGTTGGCAGGGGGGCAGAGGTCAACCTTGAGGCCTCTTATATGTGGAGTGCCACAGGGATTGGTCCTCTCGCCCCTTTTGTTCAACATTTATGTGAAGCCGCTGGGTGAGATCATCCGTGGTTTTGGGGTGAGATACCATCAGTACGCTGACGACACCCAGCTGTACATCTCCACCCCAGACCACCCCAACGATGCCCTTGAAGTGATGTCCCAGTGCCTGGAGGCTGTGCGGATCTGGATGGGGAAGAACAGGCTCAAGCTCAACCCTTCCAAGACTGAGTGGCTGTGGCTCCCGGCATCCCGATATAGTCAGTTGACTCCATCACTGACTATTGGGGGCGAGTCTCTGGCCCCCACGAAAAGGGCTCGCAATCTGGGAGTCCTCCTGGATAGGCAGCTGTCCTTGGAGGATCATCTGACGGCTGTGACCAGGGGGACCTTTTGTCAGGTTCGCCTGATTCGCCAGTTGCGGCCCTTTCTCGATCGGGATTCCCTGTGCACAGTCACTCACGCCCTTGTCACCTCTCGCCTTGACTACTGTAACGCTCTCTACATGGGGCTCCCCTTGAGGAGCACCCGGAGGCTTCAACTGGTCCAGAATGCGGCCGTGCGGGTAGTGACAGGAGCAACATGGCGGTCCCATGTAACACCGCTCCTGCGCAAGCTGCACTGGCTCCCGGTGGTCTTCCGGGTGCGCTTCAAGGTGTTGGTGATCACCTTTAAAGCGCTCCATGGCATAGGGCCTAGTTATCTGCGAGACCGCCTACTGCCACAAATGACCTCCCACCGACCCGTGCGCTCCCACAGAGAGGGCCTCCTCAGGGTGCCATCAGCCAAACAATGTAGGCTGGTGACCCCCAGGGGGAGAGCCTTCTCTGTGGGGGCACCTACCCTCTGGAACCAGCTGCCCCCTGAGATAAGGAGATCTCAAGACCTCAGTGCCTTCCGCCGTACCCTTAAAACCTACTTTTTTCAACAAGCCGGGCTGGCTTAGGAAGAAATTTCAGACGTTTTTTAAATTGGTTTGTTAGTTTTAAAATTGGAGCCAAATTTATATGTATTTTAATTCTTAATATTTGTATTGTATGTTTTTAATTCTGGCTGTTCACCGCCCTGAGTCCTCAGGGAGAAGGGCGGTATATAAATTTTAAATAAATAAAAAATAAATAAAATAAATATGTTGCACCTATTGACAGCTTTAAGATTAAAGGCAAAAGGAGAAAGGGATGGCAGAGGATGAGATAGATAGGATCATTGAAGCAGTGGGCATGAGTTTGGGTAGATCCTGGGAGACCGCTGAGTATGGGGATTCTGGCATGTGATAGTCCATGGGGTTTGTGACTTAGCGACTGAACAACAACAAAATTAGCCACTTCAATGGATCATGCAGGAAACAAATGTCTAAGCAATATTTTGATCAGATTATTCTGCTCTTGTCCCAAGTGCTCTATTTATTTTCATTTGTGATAGTCAAGAAATTTTACTAAAGAGAAATGTTACAGAACAGACATTTGAGCTACTAGAAACAGATATAATGCCTATATTTCTGACACCTCTTCCCAAAACATAAAATCCAGTTTAAGTTGTCTAGCTTCTATGCCATGGAGAACCAAAGTGTGAGCAAAGTATAAGTTTGAACTTTCTTTCCATCAAATTTCCCCACTTGCATAAAATTATATAATTAAGCAATTTGCACTTGTTTCATATACAGGAGTAGTGTGAAACTCTGTTCCAGATTCAGATCAGGGTAGGATTTTAGGAAAGGGATTATGTGATCAAAATAGCAAGAAAGTGGAATGATCTTCATAGTAAAGAGCTGGAGGTAGTTAAATGGATTGAACTGAAGCAATGAAAGATTAAGGAAAAGCTGAGATCGTGAACATGAGATGACCTGAACTTGAACCAATGTTTTAGCCAAATAGTAGGAAGGGTGGGCAAGTGGACAAACAGACAGACATTTTACCCAGTCCTCAGTTTCCATGTGCAAGAGATGGACCACACAAAAGGTAACCCTATGTCAGCACTACTTGCTAGTGGTCATATAAATTCAATCATATGATTATCATGGAGTCCATCATTAAGTGCATAGAATACCAAAACAAGATTTAGGAACAGACTAAACTTGCTAAATATTAAAGAATAGCCTGACTGTTCAAACCAGCAATTTACACTCATTCTTCTGCCTAATACGAAAATTACTGTTTGTAAACAGGTTTGTTGGTTTTGTTGAGGAATGTTCTATTTCTCAAGAACACCAAAGTTTATTAAAAAGTTTAACAAATTGATAGTATTTCGACTGTCTCGGCTTGATGCACAGGCTTATCTACTGCATTAATTATTTGGAGTCAGGTCTTCTTGCAAAACTACTGTTATTTTTAAAGGCCTCTCAACCTGGGTGGGCAAATGATATTTTGCAGTTACCTCCATGCCAGCTGGCCACCTAAGTCTCACTGTGTGTGTTCAATTCTGTTCAGTTGCTGTATGACAAGAACCAGGGCTGTGACCTCTGTGATACTTCTACTTGTAAATGTAAACTATTCTATAAAAACGACTGTTAGTCCATCAGTGTATGTTGTTCAGCAATATATTATGCATGGTCACTGGAAAATAGGTTGGGAAGAATAAAATGGTTTTCTCTTGATTTTGAAAGATGCCATAATCAACCAAAAGTAAAATTTGATTTGATTTTGGTAAAGTGTTTAATCCAATCTGTTTAAGCATTTTCTTCTATTCCTAAAAGTATTTTTCTTGCCTTTTTAGAAGAAGTGATGGATTTATTTTTATATGTGATTGAGAATATTGCTACAATAAAGTTGCGTTTCTCAACCTTGCAATTTTAAGATATGCTGGCTGGGGAAATTGAAATTTAAAATTGCCAAGGTTAAGAAACATTGATGTATAAGTATTTGTCAGTTGGTTGATCCATACATCCATAAAAATCAACTCTATCAGAGTGGGGAGAACCAGTCTGTCCAGAGCCAAAGATGGGTAATATGAAGATGATGAGAAGTTTTGGGATTTCCATCTTTTCACAAGCTAACATGATCAACACAATTGAAAATGTTTCTTTAATAAATGAAGCACATATTAATTTCTTTCTGGTATTCTTTCTCCATAATGTACATTATTAATAATGCTTCTTCTGAAGCAGGCTTGAGTACTTTTCAGTCCTTTAACAATATCTTACTTCTGCCTTTTCATGTAATCCCTGGCTATGTCTTTGTTCTTATGCTTGAGCTTTCTTTCTGTTTCTGATTTTTTTTTCCTTGATGTAAACATAAAGAACAAAAAGAAGGGGAAAACTTACAGAAAAGAATAGCAATTATCTGAGTAGAAAGAGGGAAACAAACCAATGCTTTATATTATTATTAGCTGTCTGGCTTATTGGCTCAGATACGGTTTAGGCAGTAGTTGTGATCCTACTTGGACCATGATGCCCTGAGCATAGAACTCATACATTGATCACTATATAGTTAGAGTACTGAGACACATTGAGCAGCCTTTGGAGGTGCAATGTCAAAAATGAAGTAGTCAGACTAAATCAACATAGGAGGCCACATATTAAGCTGTTTTTTTTTTCAGGGCAGATTTTAGGGTAGGGTCATGTTAAGGAATGTAGAGCTAACCTTGACAATAGGACAGACATGAACAAGTGCTAGGATAAACTTTGTGAAAAGATTATATAGTCATGAAAAAGAGGAGAGTGTAATAAAGAAACTCAAAATATTGAGTTTAGTATCAGATGGGATAGAGTCAAACTTGGATAGTATTTCAAAACTCTTCTTATTCTATCATATTACAATCAAGAGTACTTTGGAATCTTTGCCTGGCCTGTTTCTTGTTCTTGCCTGCCTCAAGGGGCTGACAATATATTACCATATCTCCCTTGTCATGGTCAGATCACTTTCTGATTACAATTGAGCTGATTGGTGCCACCAACTTTCACAGGGAGAGTGGATTATTTACTGATCTGCCACAGGCAATTAATGGAGCTGCTCAGTTTTCAAAGGACATTTAGGGATTTCATACATTCATGTATGTTTATACAGTTTTACACAACCGTTTAAATAAAGAACAGGCATATTTTATGACAATCTACTTCTTATGCTTCATTCATGAGACTCAAGCAATGTCAAGATTTGAATCCCCCAACTAACTGGGGCCAGACATTTATCTTTCTAGTGTTGAAAAACAAATCACTTAGATATAAGAATGACTTTGAGAATTCTTTTTCCATTGCCCAGCTATCAATTTCCAAGTGATGGTTTCAAAAGAAGTCTGTTTAGGGTAATATGGTAAAGAAGATCCTTCAAGGATCCTGGATATAACTTGTCTAGGGTTTTATAGGATTAACTGAGCCACAAATGGATTATCCACTATAGTAGATCAGAAAGCATAGGGCATCACCTATATATTTTCAAAACCAATTTTCAGAGCATAAGTAACCATTGGCTACAGTTTGTCACTGTCTAGGGAAGATCCTAGATTGAATATTAGCTATGATTAATTTTTATTTAGTTTCTTTTGTCTCCACTTAAAACATTTTCTTATTATTAACCATGCAAACTCAATTCATCTAATTAATTTATACTTGAAGCTAATTATTGAGGCTTTTGCATGTTTTAAAAAAGCAGAATCATACTGGCAATGAGGGTTATCAGTATAAATATTTCCTGAGAATAGAATTTACAAGTGTAGAATTTTGTTAAACTATATTTAATATGCTTCGTATTGCTCAAATGGTATAGTACAGATATTACAGTGGGAAGGAATCCTGGCATTGACAGTGTTCAAACTAGAATTGAAGACTACAAATTTAAGTGTTCCTTAATGAATCTGCCAATTGTCTACTAAGAAGAATCTGGACAATCTTAATACTGTGCAGCAGTTTCTTGACCCAAATTAGACCAATATATATTGAAATGCTGCTTTGAGTAAGGTTTCAATATGTCCCATTAAGTCGACCTTTTGCAACTGTTTGTAGTTCAGAGTCTAGTATAGATTGTAAAGCAGCTCATTACCATAATGTTGGTCTGACTTATTTCTAAAAGGAAAAGGAAAAAAAAGAAATGAAATGAAATATGTTTTGTAGCATGCACAATTATTTTATGAATGACATTTTCTATTCCCCCATCCTAGAAAGTCTTCAAAAAAGTATTAAAAAAAGACATGAGAAAAACAATTAGCCAAATTTTTACAAGAATATTATTTTTGGCCATGATTTAGGTTTAGATGTCTGCCAATGCCTGATGGAACATTTTGAATTCTAGAATGAATTCTACCATTCTGAATTGAGGTGTCTGTGTCAGCCTCCGCCTTTCTACTTGGCTGCCATAGATAGGGGGAGGAGGTGTGTGAGTGGTGGGGGGGGGCAAAAGTGAAACCTTACTTAGATGCTAGTATGCTTAGAAGGGGAAATCAAAACCAATGTTATCTGACCAACCGTCGTGACATTCCTGATTGATGACGCGGGCAGATGTGCTTCCACCTGACCCCTAGAAGACCTGTGGATTGGATGATTTACGATGGACAATGGGAGGGGATGATTTGTATATGCCGGTTCGCGCGTATAATCCTTAGTTTCAGCTTTGCTTGGTTGCGTTCAGTTCTTTGCCAGTAAAAGTACAGATTTTTCACAACAATGGAGTCTGAGTTTTCCTTTCCTGGTTTTTGAAGGAAGCACGCCTGACATTAAGCTGAAACTCAATTTTCCAGCCATCCCGGATAAACACCGAGGGGGCTGAACCCAAAATTATGTCTGACCAGGAGTTCGAAGAGGAACAGATGGGAGCATATGGCTCGACCATGACCTCACTTCAAACAGAATGGGAGACAGCCAAACGAATGGAAGAATTGCAGCTGAGGGAGGAATCTGATGCTGCTAGATGGCTGGTAGGAGTGGGAAGATTGCCGGAACAGGGGAGGACCCCCTGGGGAGTAACCAGCTCCAGACTCCGCCGGAAGGAAGCCGTGTGGATGCAGGAGCAAAAAGAAAGCCTCATGATGGCACAGGCATTAGAGCTCATTCATGACGTTGAAGAAAGCCGGAAAAACCGTGAGTCTTATGGGCTCCCTGTGGGGAAGGGAAGAGATTACCTCAGGGAAGAGCCAAGAGAAAGAGTGTGTGGGGGGGAAGAAGAAGAAGCTAGAGGAGAAATGGGACAAACCTCTGGGGGCCAAGTGAGAGATGCAGCAGCCCAAGGGGCCCCAGCCTTGCCGGTTCCCCCCCCCGGCCAACGGAAAAAACTAAAAATCCCCCCCTAACTGGAAAATATGATGGAAACCCAAAACCCTGGGGCTTTTCCTGACCCAAGTCTGGAACCACATGCAAGATTGGGGGGAGGATTATTTGTCAGATGCAGCCCGAGTGAGATGCGTCACGAACGTGCTAGAGGGAGTAGCAGCTGATTGGATGGTGGTCCTCCACAACAACAACTCCTCCCTGCTGAGAAATTACAATCAGTTTATGGCGGCCCTTAGAAGGCGGTTTGAAGACCACCTAGCTGAGCGGAAGGTGAGGCTCAGAATGAAGGGTATCCAGCAGGGCCTCAGGTCAGTGGCAGAATATACCCAAGAGTTTCATGAACTGGCACCTTACATGACAGGATGGTCAGAAGCGGCCTTATTAGAGAGTTTCAAAGATGGGCTAAATGAAGAAATATACAAAGACTGCAGAGCCCAGCGGGTCCCCGAAGACTTGCAGTGTTGGTATATAGCGGCTGAAGATGTGGAAATCGAGCTGGCCTGAAGCCGACTCCGAGGAAGTGGCGCGAGAGACCCGTCATCCTCTACTTATCGTAAAGGAGCGCTAAAGACGGCCGCTGGGAGAGAGGAATTCAAACCCAAATCGAAGCCCTTCACATGTTTCAAGTGTGGAAAAGAAGGCCATCGGGCTGCCGAGTGCTTCTCTAAACCAATGCCAAGGTCTACCGCCCAGGTTCCTAAGAAGGCCGACAAAGTGCCCATGAAAGCTCGCGCAACCGCTCTGGAAGGAGAAGTCGTTGAGTTCGCTCCCCGTAACCAGGGTGAGCTGGGAACTCCGACCACCACCGAGGACAGCAGAATGGACTCCGACTCCGACTCCAGCGACCTGGTGAGTCATACCGAGGACCCTATGCTCATCCCCATAGAACTAAGGGTGCCGTCCACAGGGACACAGGCGCAGGTATTAGCGTTATTAGACTCTGGGTGCACTAGGTGCATAATCAGCCTGAAAGTGGTGGAGAAAATGGGCCTAAGACTTAAAACATTAAAAAGATCCATTGCATTCTGTCAACTGGACGGATCGATTGCGGGAGGGGGTCCAGCCACCTTTGTGACTGAAACAATTGAGATGCAGTTGGGGAATCACATAGAGACCCTCAGGTTCATCGTGGCCCCTGGCATGGAATGGCCCATCATACTTGGACTACCCTGGCTCCATAGATGGAACCCACGGGTTAATTGGAAGATGAGGATTTTGCGCTTTCACACCAAAAATCCCAGACTAGGAAAGAAAGAAATCCCTCTGGAGGGTGGGACAAAACCCGAAAAGGCAGAAGTGGCCATTGGTCACATTGAGGGGAGGAAAAGATTCCAAAAGAGTACTGGGATCTTCGTGAAGTTTTTAGCGAAAAGGCTTCAGATGCACTACCCCCTCATAGAACTACGGACTGTACCATTGAAATTCTGCCCAGGGTGAAGCTCCCTAAACCAAAAATATATTCCATGACCCCGCGAGAACTGGAGGAACTGCAAAATTTCATTGATAAGAATTTAGAGCGGGGTTTTATACAACCAGCCCGACCGAGGGTGGCGGCGCCAGTAATGTTCCGAGAAAAGAAGGATGGTTCTTTTAGGCTTGTAGTCGACTACCGGAATCTGAACGTGATTTGTGTGGAAAACGTTTACCCCTTACCACTTATGAAAGACATTTGGCCCCTCTGCAGCAGAGATGTTAGTCCTAAATAAGGAAAGAGAAAATAACATAACACAGATATTAGGGTTTATCAGGATACTTGGTGTGAAACAATTGTACTTTCTTCGGTGCCCAGACATCACGTTTGTTCACCCATTCAGCTTGTGACGATGGGAAATGTTTCCAGGTCACCAGATATTGCACCTTATCATGGTGCTTTCTAGAATCCAGGATCTCTTTAACCTCAAAATGTTGCTCTCCTTCTATTAAAATGGGGACGGGTGCAGGGGCCTGACCTGGACGCAAAGGAGATAAGTGCTCTGGTTTTAGCAAGCTAACATGAAACACAGGGTGGATCCATCTCAAGGTTTTTGGTAGCTCCAATTCGACTGTGACTGCATTAATAAGTCTAGTGATGGGGAATGGACCTACATACTTAGGCCCAAGCTTTTTAGATTTTTGAGAGGTCTGCAAATACTTGGTGGAAAGGTAAACCCTATCGCCCACTTTATAGACCTGTGGCGAACACCTTTTTTTGTCAGCTTGAGATTTATGGGCTTGGTGGGCCTCATCTAACGCTTTTCGAGTTACTGCCCAAGTACTTCTGAGTTGTTCAATCCACTCAATCAAAGAAGGATTCTGTGGGTCCCCCTGAGGCAACTTGGGAATGGGAACAAAGTCTTGGCCCGATGCTACCTTAAATGGAGTGAACCCGGTGCTGCTATGAACGGAGTTATTATATGCCACCTCGGCGAATGGCAATAAATCTACCCAGTCGTCCTGTTGGTAATTTATGTAACACCTCAGGTACTGTTCTAGCACGCCATTGGTTCTTTCACAAGTCCCATTTGTCTGGGGGTGGTGGGCGGAGCTTAAGCCCTGGGCGGAGCCTATCAACTTTAAAAATTCCTTCCAAAATTTGGACGTAAAACTTTCCCCTTCACCAAACTGGACTTACGAGAGGCCTACTATCGAGTGAGAATCAGAGAAGGGGATGAATGGAAAACAGCATTCAATTGCCCCTTGGGATGTTTCCAATTTAGGGTGCTCCCTTTTGGACTACAGGGAGCCCCTGCTGTGTTCATGCAATTGATCAATGAAGTACTGCATGAGCACCTATACAAAGGGGTGTTGGTCTACTTGAATGACATTCTTATCTACTCCGAGAACATGAATGATCATGTCAAATTGGTGTGAACTGTCCTGAAAAAACTCAGGGCTGCTGAACTATATGCCAAACTTTCGAAGTGTGAGTTCCACCAAAGTAAAATTGACTACCTGGGATATTGCATATCGCATGAGGGAATAGAGATGGATCCTGGAAAGGTCAAGGCTGTAATGGAATGGGCCGCGCCACGCACCCGCAAGCAACTACAGAGTTTCCTGGGATTTGCTAACTTTTATAGACAATTTATCCCCTCTTTCGCCAAAATCGCACTACCCATAACCAATCTTCTAAAGACAAAGGGGGAATTAAAACCAAAACCCTCCCGGCCTCTTGAATGGACTATGGAGTGCCAAGCAGCATTTGAAAAGTTGAAACGGCTGTTTGCTGCTGAACCAGTTCTCAAACACCCGAATATGGAAGAACCTTTCATAGTACAGGCGGACGCCAGCGACTTGGCCGTGGGGGCAGTTCTTCTGCAAAAGAATGCCGAAGGGAATTTACAACTGTGTGCTTACACTTCTCGGAAACTGTCCGAAACCAAAAGGACATGGGCCATATGGGAGAAGGAAGCTTTTGCAGTGCTCTGGGCTTTGTTAACATGGAGACATTTTCTGGAGGGGGCTAAGCATCCGTTCGAGGTTTGGATTGACCATAAAAATCTAGAAGCATTGAAGACATAAACTATCACCAAAACAAGCTCGTTGGGCCCAACATTTCAACCGGTTTAATTTCACCCTGCGATATTTTCCTGGAGGGAAGAATTTCATGGCAGATGCACTCTCCAGACTTCCTCAATACAACAGCACAAAGAAGGAGGTGGTGCGTCCCATCATCCCTTCGGCACAACTAGCAGCGCCAGTAACTACCAGAGCACAAATGAAGACAGATCCGACCCTCTCGGGCGATTTGCTTCAAAAACTATGTGAAGCCCTGAGAACGGACGAATGGTTTCAAAATCACTCAAATGAATGCACCCTCCGTGATGGACTACCCTGGATTGGGGCTAAATTGTATGTTCCTGCCAGCTTAAGGACAACAGTGTTGCAGTACGCTCATGACGCCAAAATGGCGGAACATTTTGGTTTTGTTAAAACTTTGAAACTCGTCAAGAGACAATTCTGGTGGCCTGCACCCAAAAAGGACATAGAAGTGTATGTGGCAAGCTGCCCGGTGTGTGCTTCCGCTAAAAGACCTCCAGGGAAAACCCCTGGCTTACTTCAAAGTGTGGCAAGACCGAGCGCCCCCTGGAAGGAGATATCCATGGATTTTATTGTTGACTTACCAGAGAGTGAGGGATGCACAGTCATTTGGGTAGTGACGGACTTGTTTTCCAAACAAGTGCACTTCATCCCTTGCTCCAAAATCCCTTCAGCTAAAACCCTTGCAAAATTATTCATTCGACATGTTTACCGATTGCATGGAGCTCCTAAACGGATAATTTCTGACAGAGGTGTAGAATTTACGTCCAAATTTTGGAAGGAATTTTTAAAGTTGATAGGCTCCGCCCAGGGCTTAAGCTCCGCCCACCACCCCCAGACAAATGGGGCTTGTGAAAGAACCAATGGCGTGCTAGAACAGTACCTGAGGTGTTACATAAATTACCAACAGGACGACTGGGTAGATTTATTGCCATTCGCCGAGGTGGCATATAATAACTTCGTTCATAGCAACACCGGGTTCACTCCATTTAAGGTAGCATCGGGCCAAGACTTTGTTCCCATCCCCGAGTTGCCTCAGGGGGACCCACAGAATCCTTCTTTGATTGAGTGGATTGAACAACTCAGAAGTACTTGGGCAGTAACTCGAAAAGCGTTAGATGAGGCCCACCAAGCCCATAAATCTCAAGCTGACAAAAAAAGGTGTTCGCCACAGGTCTATAAAGTGGGCGATAGGGTTTACCTTTCCACCAAGTATTTGCAGACCTCTCAAAAATCTAAAAAGCTTGGGCCTAAGTATGTAGGTCCATTCCCCATCACTAGACTTATTAATGCAGTCACAGTCGAGTTGGAGCTACCAAAAACCTTGAGATGGATCCACCCTGTGTTTCATGTTAGCTTGCTAAAACCAGAGCACTTATCTTCTTTGTGTCCAGGTCAGGCCCCTGCACCCGTCCCCATTTTAATAGAAGGAGAGCAACATTTTGAGGTTAAAGAGATCCTGGATTCTAGAAAGCACCATGGTAAGGTGCAATATCTGGTGACCTGGAAACATTTCCCATCGTCGCAAGCTGAATGGGTGAACAAACGTGATGTCTGGGCACCGAAGAAAGTACAATTGTTTCACACCAAGTATCCTGATAAACCCTAATATCTGTGTTATGTTATTTTCTCTTTCCTTATTTAGGACTAACATCTCTGCTGCAGAGGGGCCAAATGTCAGTCTCCGCCTTTCTACTTGGCTGCCATAGATAGGGGGAGGAGGTGTGTGAGTGGTGGGGGGGGGGCAAAAGTGAAACCTTACTTAGATGCTAGTATGCTTAGAAGGGGAAATCAAAACCAATGTTATCTGACCAACCGTGACATTCCTGATTGATGACGTGGGCAGATGTGCTTCCACCTGACCCCTAGAAGACCTGTAGATTGGATGATTTACGATGGACAATGGGAGGGGATGATTTGTATATGCAGGTTCGCGTGTATAATCCTTAGTTTCAGCTTTGCTTGGTTGCGTTCAGTTCTTTGCCAGTAAAAGTACAGATTTTTCACAACAATGGAGTCTGGGTTTTCCTTTCCTTGTTTTTGAAGGAAGCATGCCTGATAGTCTGCCCCTGTGTTTTACTTCACAATGCTGAGTCCCTTTTGTTTACTTTTGAAATATTTGAAAGCAGTCTGCCGAAAGCTTAAAAATGAATTAGTCATATATGCATGCAAGCCAAAAAGAGAAAGAGAATGAGAGAGATTGAAATGCTTGGAATCAGACTTTCAAATGTTCAAGACCAAGTCAGGTATTTGTATTGGAAGTTAACCATTCATATGTCCTGCATTTCAGCAGATGTTAATTTGACAAGTTACTTTTCCCCCCAGAAGTTTTAAGTGGACTTTTGGATCAAGCTAGATATCCCCGTTGAAGTGGGACAGTGTTTACAGTAGAGATCAGCAGTTAGATTCTGACCCCGGCTAGGGAATTCTCTCCTGAGAAAGGAGAGATTGTGAGATATCCCACATGCACAGTGGTACAGCTGGTGTTTATGAGTAGACCACAGGAACCAAGTTTTTGTGGTCAGCTAATGAGTCTAGTGGCTGGGAGCTGAGGTTTACCATCTAAGCTCATAGCCTTAATGTAGCCTTTTATGGACAAAAAGCTTGATTTCGTAATCTGCTTTGGAATTATTTTTTATTGCTTTAAAAATATTAAGACCCTCTGGAATAAAATGTTTATTGCATTCCTGTTAATGCATTTATTGCATTTCCTTCTCCTTAGAGGAAGTTTTAATTACAACTTTAAGGACTTTGGAAAATAATAAACAGTAAATGGGTGTTTAGAGTGGTGCTTTTGGAAAATTAAAAATGGGCTAAGAGTCCAAGTGGACTTAAAATAGAAATTTGAAATTAATTATAAAAATTGTTACTGTGGAAAATTGTGGTAGTTTGGATTCTTTAGGGAAAAAGTATGATAGAACGGAGCTTTGAACACTGAATACTAGAGGGAACTAGAAGGAAATTAAGATTGCAATTAAAAAAGAATATTTAATATTCTTTTTAATATTAAGAATATTTAAATTTGACTTGTTAACAAAGAATGGAGCAAAATATTTTAAATGATATTTTTGAACAATGTTATTAGATATTCATTTTAACAATGTCGTATACCATATTAATGGTAAGGATGTGACCAAAGAACAAGTTATACCAAAGAAGGGTGAAATTAATTTGAACTTGATTTAAATATGACAACTTTCAAGAATATTATAGAAAATATTATATACTGGACATAAAAATGAAAAGGATTGTATGAAATGAAAATACTTAAAGGGACATACAAGTATCAAACCAGAAAAATAATCTGGATAACCTTTTCTTATTTGATATAAAAGAGATCTTTTAAAAGTCTTAAAGAATTCTCTAGAAAGAAAAAAAAATAAAAGTTCTAAGACAGAAAAGCAAGATAGTTAAAAGTACAGGGTAGGACTGTAGACCTGATTTATTTGATAAAAGTTAAAACATAGATGAAATGACTTCTAACAACCCTGAATGGATTTCTGCTGATATGAATAAATGATAAAGCTTTTCAATTTTATTTTTAGTTAAGAATTAAGATATAGGATGAAGAGAAATTTTAAGAAACATTGATAAATTACTAAGATTATTTATACTTGCTGTGATGAAGGCAAGGTTGCTTCATGGTTCTTTTTCTTTCTTTCTTTGGATTTTGTATCAGTTTTTATTTTTTCTAATTGTAATCCTTAATAAAAATTACTTTAAAAAGGTTTTAAGTGGACAAACAGGTTTTTGGTATTAAAACCCATGTTGCTTTATTTTGCATGATTGAGTTATACAATTTCTGGCAATAAAAACTGCACATTTGAAGTTTTGCATTTCCTCCACTTTTGATTCAGAAATCATACGCTGGTATTTTACTCTTGGAAACTATAAACCTGTTCAAGACCCCATTTCTTCTTCCACTACATTCTGAAATTACACTGAAACATTTCTTTGAAATAAGCTATAGTGAGCTAAAACAGAGAAGCAAAGAAAATAGTAAAATAACAGATTGATGCATTAAGTTTAATTTCTTCAGACATGGCTAATAAACACAGATAATTTCTGTACATATGCTTCTAACACAATTTATTGTACACCTTATGGCTTTAGTAAGAATTGTTACACTTTCCAGACATTTATATTCACAGTTGGAAAATTAGCAAATCAATAATCAGTATAGTTTTTATAGGATATCAAGCTTTATTTGGACATACAGATGAAAATGAAGTGTTCATCTAGCTTTAATTACATCTTTGGTACAATGTGATTTTGTATATGCTTCTGTATGTGTAAGCAGCAAATGCACAACAAAAATGTACATCTGAGTAGGTGCTCTTGATTCTGCCTCTTCGGTTTTGTATTGATTTTTCTAATCCTGTCATTTTTCTTAATAACTCTCCCATAGGTTTTAATGTCAGAATTTATTCGTTACCCAATCTGTAATCAACCATGTTATGTTCTGCCATTTTCTGAATAATTCTTGTGGTGTCTAACCTTTTCAAAGAGACCAGGTGGATGTATTTGCATATGTAATCACACTTTTCTTATTGTAGCTATCTGTAAATATTTTCCAAATTCAAAATGAAACAGTCTAACAAGTTTGGTACTTGCAGATGTTTACATGCATTATAATTACCAAATACCATGTTGTGTTTTTACAAGGGTCTCCAATTTGAAAACAGATTACAGGAGGCCAAAACTTTCTTTAGCCTCCAATAAAACAGTCCAACCCAAAGATCTACAATACATATATGCTGACATAAGCAAGGAAAAGTGTCTAATATAATTTTAGAATAATATTTGGCAACTCTTTTAAATATGCTTTTTTAAACTTTAAAAATACTTTGAGAAATCTCAGCATAAGATCTCCTATTCTTCTAATAGCATCTATCTACATATATAGAACTAGTACTTGAAATAACCCCAATCATGACAGTAGCCTGTACATACTTGAAAAAGCACTTTCTTTTTAAAAAAATCCAAGAGTTATAAAACTAATAAAAATAACTCTGATTTTTTTAAAAAATAAAGTATAAAAAGCGACCAACAAATATAAAAAAACTGTGTCCCTCAAAGTACTCTTTGCAAATCCTTTAAAACTGTCTTCACTTGTGGGTAGAATGACATTTTTATTCAATGAACATTATGTACAGCAAAATTTAATAAAAAGTCTACAAAAGGTTATTTTTCTTTTTCAACTTTTGGTAACCAGGCTATGGAGGGAGACTTGCAAAGTGTACAGAACGTAGACAGGTACTCCGCATAAATGTAAGTTTAATTACATCCGGAACTGAGCTATATTTAGTCAAACGTGCTCATAAAGTTATTTGAGTTCAATAAATTGATTATGTTTTGTCATTTCATTAGGTAGGTGCAGGGAGTAGTATGGGATTGCACAGGAGAACCAAATGGCTTAAATCCCCTATTTGCCATGTCCAGGATCCTGATCCATATTGCTATCAAAGTGCCAGAATTTAGCCTTGAGTTATTTATAAAAATAATAAAGTGGAATTTTAAAAATCTATTTTTTTTTACATGGTATAGAATAGACATAGCGAAGTCTCATTTTAGTCAAGTTCCGTTCAGGTGAACGTATATATGTACGTGTTTACATTTAGTTTCTAGATCGCTAAGGTGGCTAAAACCAACATCAACTCTGACACTGTACAAACAAAACCACAGTATATTGAACCTAAAAAAAAAAAAATGCAACCGTGAAAACAGACATCACCATAAGCAAAGTCAACTTCTGTACTTAGAAGCAACCCCCATCCCGATCTCCCAATCTATCTCATGTTTGGAGAAAAAGAAGCCTAATTAAAGGCTAGCAGGATTCATATTGTATGAATGTCCAAAATATTTCTGAGGGCAGATGCCATAACGAAGAAGACATCTGCCCTCTGGAATATTTTGGACATTCATACAATTTCCAAATTCATCAGATGTCAATGCTTGACAGACAGCATATAAAGCAAGCCCATTACAGGATGGGCAGAAATGATGTGAAAGGTAAATAGGCCCAGAAATATGAAGGTGACAAACAGCACTTTGAATCGTACCCAGAAACTCATTAGTAACCAGTATAGCTTACTTAACAGAGGTGGTAATGTGCTGTTTCATTCTGGAAGCTGTCACTTCCAAGTGACATGAACAACCCACAATATCGCAATAGTCCAGACAAAAGGATTTCCCAGATGCTTTAATGTGGTTTTATTGGTAGCAAGAAACAAGAAGATGAATTGATATTAAACCAGGAAACTGATTAAGATACTTTTTTTCTTCGGCATAGACCAAAAAGCTCTGATAAGATTTAGAAGGAAATTTTTTTAGAAGAGTCAAACAAAAGGATAACTTTTACTTATTGATACAAAATAAAGTTAATAAAGTCTTTAAATTTCGGAAGGATTTTCATTTTGGAACCTAGAGGGGCAGCAAACTATAAGTGGGTCATTTTTTCCTGAAGGGGTTAAAGAATAATTTCAAAATATCAGGGAAGATTTATAAGATTGGTTTGTTCAACCAAGGTTAAAAGAAGGAAATAGTTAAATGTTTACCCGTAATGGACTTTTGCTGACGAAGATTGCTTGACATAGCATTTGGACATTGTTTTCCTTTTCTAAGAGATGATCTTTGGGGGGGGAAAAGAGATATTTTATTTAGACACAATGATAAGTATTGTAGGAGGTTAGCACCCAGCCCTTTCCTGGAAGAGTGAAATATTTTGGGAAATATTAAAAAGGCAGAATATTATATTTCCCTGGATGAGAAATGGATAAGCATGTTTTGAAGCAGCTCCCATCTTCCTGCCCCTACCCTTTGTCAATGGGCCATTAAGGCCTGGGCCAGTCTATTCTACATAACAAAGATCTACTTCCTTCAGGCAGAGCCATAGTAGGAATTGCCAAAGATCCAACAAAGATAGGATTAGCCCTCTACCCAATAGCAGCAGAAACTTACCACATGTGACCTAGGGAAGCATGTGACCTGGCAAGCACATGTGACCATCAGCCAGCAAGGCTAGCTAAGACCCCCACTCCCTGGGAGTCTGACAACCAATCAGTTTCATGGACCCAGGAAATGCAAAGCCAGAGAGAGCATAAAACCCGAAAACTCTCTGTATCTGCCCTTTTTTTCTGTTCAGGAACTCAAGCCATGTGATCCTGTCCATCATTAAACCATCTTTCCAAGCAGTCCCATGTTTCCAGTGTCTTTTTCCCCACTTGGAGCAGAACCCAGAAGGATGTTTCTTCCAACAGTATTAAAATTGTTTTTACTTGCTAGGTTGAAAGTGGAATCTATTTTTCTTTTTCCTTTTTTAATACCTGCTTTTTTTTTTTTGCATTTTTCTTTTTATATTTTTCATAGTTTGTATTGACATTTATTCTCTTCATTTATAAGTCTTAATAATTTGAAAAAAATGAAATATGCAGCTGAAAACACTTTGTTTCAGCTGAAGCCTTGGAGTGTTTAATAGAATAACATTACTTTACCTTTAGCAAAATGTGCCTTTAAACAATGATGAAATAGAAATAGATAAAGTATGTCTTGATTCTAAGAAAATTATATGATGTGCTATCTGCATGAAAAGTATTCTGGAGTTATTTTAAAATTTACTCAACAGCTATACAGCATAGTTTGAATTGTGAAAGAGATGAAGATTTTTTTAAAAAGGAAAAGGCTCAGTTTAGAATTTCCTACACTTGATTCTTATATAATATTTCTGCCCCCTAACAGAGTAGATGTAGCCCATGTAGTGGGTTTTATAAGAGAGTTCTTGATAAGTTCTTGAGTACATGGGGCTGCCCTTGAAGACCACTCGGAGGCTTCAGCTGGTGCAGAATGTGGCCGCACGGGTTGTAATGGGAGTATCTCGACACTCCCATGTTACACATCTCCTACACGACTTGCATTGGTTGCCGGTTGCCTTCCAGGTGAGATTCAAGGTGCTGGTGATTACCTATAAGGCCCTATATGGCTTAGGCCCGGGATATTTGGGCAGCCAGCAACAGCTGCCCATCGCCCAGTGCATTCCCACAGAGAGGGCCTTCTCAGGGTGCCGTCGGCCAAACAGTGTCAGCTGGCAACACCCAGGGGGAGAGCTTTCTCAGCTCTTTCCATCGTGACCTGAAAACCTGGCTGTTTCGTTTGGCTGGCCTGGACTGATGGGGTTTTAATTTTTAACTTGTTAGTCTTAATTGCACTTTTAACTGTTAAATTATGAGATTTAGATTTAATTTCTTTTTAACTTTTTCATTAGATGTTTTTTACTTTTGTGAGCCGCCCTGAGTCCGGCTGGAGATAGGGCGGCATATAAATCTCAATAAATAAATAAATAAACAAACAAACAAACAAATAAATAAATAAATTTAACTGTAAAATATAATGCAAATATCAGATTCAAAGCATGGCAAATTAAGCAACTCAGCAATGTCTACTAATTTGAATAGTTTGCATTTACTTGGCATTCACATGATTTGTTCAAAATATTTATTTTGGCTGTTGATTAACTGTCAATGGGCAATGTGAACACCTAAATATTCATTCTAACCTATACTTTAGATATGGTAACAATAAAATTGCTATTACATTAACATTAAATATGGTAACAATAAACATAAAAGAAAATAGAAACAAAGTTATCTCATTCAAAGTCTTATATCTATAATTCTTGGCAAGATAGAAATTGGACACAAGGACAGAATGTGGAAACGATAAAAGAAAATGTTTAATATTTCTTACACTAGAATTTTTCAAGACAAGAAAATTCCTATGTCATCAGGTTCCAAGTATGCAGTGAATTCCATAAAACTGATGACAGGTAGTTATCAACCTACGACCACAATTCAGCCCAAAATTTCCACCGCTAAGCAAAACAATTGTTAAGTTAATTTTGTCCCATTTTATGACCTTTATTGTCATAGTTGTTAAGTAAATCACTGCAACTGTTAAGTTAGTAACATGGTTTTTGAGTGAATCTGGCTTCCCAACTGACTTTGCTTGTTAGGAAATCGCAAAAAGGGATCATATGAACCCATCAGAAATACCATACATACCAATTGCCAAGTGTCTCAATTTTGATCATGTGACCACAGGGATACTGAATGGTTGTTAAGGGTGAAAAATGGTCATACGTCTTTTCTTTCAGTGGTCTTGTAACTTCAAACAGTCACTAAATAAATGGCTGTAAATTGAGGACAAACTGTACTGGCAATTAATATATTATTTTAAATATTGTTATATTAATCTTAATTAGTAATATGGGATTTCTAATTACTAAATTACAGGATTTAGGGCCTAGTTGTAGGGCTTGGTTAAGCATATCACCTTGTTATTGCCATACTATTAATTAATCTAAGAACAATATAGGCCCCATGGATTAGGCACAGAGGCTTGTTCTAGAGGTTTTTTTTTTTTTAATTTTATTTATATGCCGCCCTTCTCCGGAGACTCAGGGCGGCTTACAATGCACTAAGCAATATTTCTCATGCTCTAACACAGTAAGTAAGAGTATTCAAATATATGTAAGAATCTTAAGTCTTTTTCTGACAGATATTCATACATCAGGCACATATAATTACTTTTACACAATGTGCAGTGACATTGAAATATTATCAGACAGTGAATTACATACAAATACGAATAAAGAGCTCTTGTTCACTGAAGAGCTGGGAAAGCACAATTTTATATATACTATATATAAAAATCTGCAAAATATTTCTTGTATAAATTCCAGTTTTCTTAAGCATATTAAATTGTGTGCGTTTGTCGGGTGGTGGTGGTGGTATGAGTTAAAGCATGTATAGGTGTAGGTATACACACACACACACATACTTAATTACTATGTAATAAAACTCTTCCAGTCAATAGTGTCTTGCTTCATGATGAAGAATTCTGTAATATAAACGGTTTAGGATATTTTTTAAAAAATGTTTCTCTTTATTAAGTTTTTAGTTCCAAATGAATTGTTTTGAAAGGGAAAATAGTATGTGAAAAATAGTCGCACCAAAGGATTGTAGTCACAAATATGTATATGAGTCTTGCTGTAAAAAAAAGTGACATTGGTAGTATTTTCTACCAATAGTTTTCGTCATGTATTTTTAATTCCAAACTCATCGGCAAACATTTATTTTGCAATTTTATCCCTGGTGTCATTAAAATATTTAGATTGCTTGGAGTAATCCTGCAGTTTCATTTAAAGCTGAGAGTGCCAGAGAAGCATGTTCCCAAGGGCAGCGTAGTACTACAAGCAATCTACTAATCTTCCTTTTTAAATATTGTTATGGTTGTTGTTTAAATTAGGAGACAGCCTACTGAATTTGGAAAGAGTGCCTCGAATGCTATCTGGGCCAATGTTGACTCAACAAGCATTCCTAAGAGCTTCTAAAGCCAGTGCTTTTATTCTGAATTGTGCCCCTGCATTATAGATCTTGTAGTAAATTAAAGTATCCCTCAACTGCATGAGAAAACAAAATTGGATTCAGCTACATTTGACATCTGTTATATCAGTAGTGAGATACTGTAATAGGTCTTCCTTAAAGAAGAACCACTACAATAGAATTTTTAAGCAATAAAATTTTTCCTGAGATCTGGCACCATAAAGCATCCGATACAACAAAACACAAAGACTTAACATTACACATCTGGAGGGGGGGGGGATTATTGGACATGCACTAGATCTTGAAGGAGGTCTAAAGAAATCAACATCTTCTGCCTGCATCTTTATCCTGATGAACTGTGTAGATGAACTCCATAATTACTTTAAAAGAGGGTGACATATAACTAGGATCAAAATGTAATAACATCAGTACCAGTATAATTTCTTAGCACAAGAAATTGTTCCAAGACAGTAGAATAGCTCCACTGGCTGAGGACCAATGTTTTATTCGCATTCCTCAAGGTGATGTTAATATCAGCTCTAGTTCAGACACTCCTCATAAATCAAAACTGTCAGAAGACTGAGAAAACAACAGTGGACAGGAACTTTCAGTTGGGAAAATTCCTTGCTAGTAAGATTGAAACTAAACAGAACTTTAGGGATTATTATTATTTTTAAAGGGTCTGTATAAAATTTTCCTATAGTTATTTTTTTTCTCTTCTCTTCTCTTCTCTTCTCTTCTCTTCTCTTCTCTTCTCTT
>WNWU01000007.1:13358166-13441057 GCA_012654045.1 Ptyas mucosa | reverse complement strand
CTTCTCTTCTCTTCTCTTCTCTTCTCTTCTCTTCTCTTCTCTTCTCTCCTCTCCTCTCCTCTCCTCCCCTCCCCTCCCCTCCCCTCCCCT
Source organism: Ptyas mucosa (assembly GCA_012654045.1). NCBI lineage: Eukaryota > Metazoa > Chordata > Lepidosauria > Squamata > Colubridae > Ptyas > Ptyas mucosa. Next base: position 13,440,967 of record WNWU01000007.1, on the reverse strand, counting down.
CTCCTCTCCTTCCTCTATCCTTTCTCCTTTTTTATTTTATTCTCCTGTCTTTTCTTGTCATTTTTAGCTATGCTATCAATGATTCTGAGCAATCTTTTGGTATGGAGACTTCTACTTGAAAACCTCCAATAACAGAAATTTAGAAACCCTAACCCTAACCCACAACTCTAGGGTGCATGCTGATCCAGTACTTAATACAGGTAGTCCTTGACTTAGAATCAAAACTGAGCCCAAAATTTCTGTTGCTAAGTCAAACATTTGTTAAGTGAGTTTTGACCTATTTTATGATTTTTTTTGCCACAGTTGTTAAGTGAATCACTGCAGTTGTTAAGTTAGCAACATGGTTATTAAAGGAATCTGGCTTCCCCATTGACTTTGCTTGTCAAAAGGTTACAAAAGGTGACCACATGACCCCAGAACACCTGCACCCATTATTTATTTATTTTATTTATTTATTTAATTAAACTTTTATACCGCCCTTCTCCTTTCGGACTCAGGGTGGTGAACAGCCATAATAAAACAATTATACAAAAAAGTTAAAACTAATTATTAAAATAAATTATATAAAATTTGGCCCAAATAGATTAAAATATACCAATTTAAAATCAATGTTGAATTTTAAAACCAAATAAAATCAGGCCAGCCCGGCTAACTGAAAAAGGTGTGTTTTCAGGGCCCGATGAAAAGTCCGGAGGTCTGGGATCACTCGTATCTCTGGGGGTAGATCATTCCAGAGGGTAGGTGCCACCACAGAGAAGACTCTCCCCCTGGGGGTCGCCAGCCGGCATTGTCTGGCTGACGGCACCCTGAGGAGGCCCTCTCTGTGGGAGCGAACTGGCCGGTGGGAGGCAATTGGTGGCAGAAGGCGGTCCCGTAAATACCCCGGCCCTAAGCCATTATAAATATTTACCAGTGGTCAAGTGTCTGAATTTTATCATGTAAACATGGAGATGCTGCAATGATTATAAGTGTAAGAAATGGTGACAAGTCACTTTTCCATGCCATTGTAACTTTGATCAGTCACTAACTGGACTGTTGTAAGTTGAAGACTACCTTCAGTTCAGGGGTGGGTTCTACTTACCTTTACCAGCGGTTCGCATCACTCCCATTCTTCTGCGCATGCACAGATCACCTATGATGATGTCCGGTCAGTGGGCGGAGCCTCCCACTAGTTTTACTACCAGTTCTTGCAAATTAGTCCAAACCAGGGGCAACCCACTACTGCTGCAGTTCTTATTCCTTCTTATTTCCAGGCTGGATCTCCTTCTGATGTTTTCCACACATTGCTTCATGTCGTCTTATCAGCTGCCAAGGAGAACAAATCAGTGCCTTCTTCCCTGTGGTAGCCCTTCAAATATTGAAAGACTGCTATCATATCTCGCCTCTGTCTTCTCTTTGTTAAGAAAGACCTATTTTTAACAAATCCGTGCTGTGTTCTATTAATTGCCTTGTTCATTTCTTGGTGCTCACAAATTCACTAATTGATTACCTTTTCTAGAATTTTCCTGAGTATTGTTGTCAAGCTGATTTATGTACAGTGTCCTGGATCCACTTGTTCCTCCCTTTTTGAAAATTGGAATCACATCAGCTTTTTCTCCATTCCTTTGGCAGTTCCCCCAAGCTCTGGGACCTTTGAAAGATTTTATTCATTGGTTTGAAATCACAATTGCCAGTTCCTTCAATACCCTGGAATGTAAGATAGCTGGTCCAGGACACTTGAACTCATTCAAAGCAGTTAGGTGTGTTCTTACCAATTCCTTACCTATATGGGGCGATATTCCTCTTCTCCCAGTGTTGCTTTTAATACATTGAACTTTTTTTTTTTTTTTGCAGAAAGATAGATTTTAAAAAGGAATTAAGTAGTTCCAATTTCTTCCTGCTACCCATCAACTTCTTTCCATTTCTGCTATTAGTGGACCAACCATTTCCTTGACTTTCCTCTTTTTCTTTACATATCATAAGAAACAACATATTTCAAGCTGACATTTCTTTACAGTCATTGTCTGTATAATTATTTAATGATAGTGGGTAAAATCTCTTTCAGTTCCACGTTTACTTAGCCCACATTTAATTTGAAGATCTAAAAAGGAGTATCTGAGTATCATCAGACATGATTTGTATTTATAGAATGTGTTAAAGTTACAATAAAAGAGAAATGGGATATAGGATTGCTCTCTTTACTCTTCAAGGATAAGGTTTGATTTATCCAATGAAGACTTAGTAGTTTTCCTGAGCACTTTTTATAGAATTACAGTTGAAAGTGTCATTTCTGTTCTGGAAATAAAATTTCTTCTTTACTGAATATATAGTATATGTATGCATATGTGTACTATGTGTAGTATATGTGTGTGCATGTGCATATAAAAATTGCTGTTGTTGTCCAGTTTTAACGGCTAGAAGTCATCTTCATCATCATCTTAGGTTATTGGAAAGGACTTGCTAGGTAGACAAAAATGCCAAACCTAGTCTGAACATCTGACTGAGTGTGTGACAATCCATAATTATAATAATAATAAATATCAACAAGATGGTGGGCAGATTGCAGTGGAAATCCAACTTCTTTTGAACATGCATATGATGTTGAAAGAAATGCACAAGGGGTAATATGATGGAATGTGCACTAGCTGGAGCAGTGGGGGAGGGTTTTGGCCCCTCAGAGAAAGGCCTGGATTAAGAGACTGCAGTCCCAAACTGGAAGGAGATGCTGATAAAAGGGTTCAGGGAAGCCAAACCAGTGGTGGGATTCTACCGGTTCTACCCGGTTTGGGCAAACTGGTAGTAACGGCGACGGGAGGCTCCACCCACCCATTAGGACATCATCACGGACGCTCTGCGCATGTGCAGAAGGCTCTGCACATGTGCAGAAGTGGCGCCTGCTCACATTTGCAAATTGGTAGCGAAAGTAAGTGAATACCACTATTGAGCCACACCCTCAAGTATCTCTCAGGTATCAGAATCTCTAGTAGATTAGAAATTTATATCTTTAGTTTGTAAGAATTTATCCATTAGCTATTAACAAATAAAGGACTGAATTTGATTGGATTTTGTTGTGTCATCTCTGGGCTTCGGCCTGAGAGGTAGAATTGCCTTGTAATATTCCACACATTCCTGGTAGATGTCATTGATATCACCTTCAGAAATTTAGAACCTTCTGAATTTTGTAGGATAGAATGAATATATAATTCCTCCATACCTGTTTTTAGGATTTAATCATCTTGTTATAGAATTGTTATATCACCCAGATTTACTCTATGTACACTGCTACTGTTGAGCTGTACTGTGTCAACTGCACGTTCTCTGAATATTTCATTTTCTACCTTGGGCCATATGTGTATATTAGGACTTTTCTGAAACTTCAACCTTGTGCTTTTCAGAAGTTTTCAGTGCTAATGATGGAGTTCCTGCCAACAATGTGTTCCATTTCTTCAACGGTGCCTAGTTCTTAAACATTATTACTGCAAAGCACTAGAGCAGGCTTGTCAAACTGGTGACCTGCGGCCCAGATGCGCTACATGCAGGCCACGCCCACAAAGGCAAAAAATGTCGTGATACGTCACAATACGTCACATGACACGATCGAGTTTGACATCCATGCACTAGAGTGAAGACAGGAATAAGCACTGAGTTATGACATCCAATAGCAAGGAAAGTAAATCCCTACTTGTTGCTCTAACACGGTAACAGTCTGTTACTGTGCTGCCTATTAGCAAATATTCACTAACCTCAGAACCTGGAAACCCTGGAAATGATTGATTTTTCAGCCATTTTCTGGAAAAAAAACCCCTATTGTTAGAGACAGCAATTCATTGGAGTGGAATGGGGCCATGCTTCTCTTGTGTTCTTTCTACTTATCCTTTATATATGCATTAATCATGCAAATATAAATGCTTTCCTTATACTATAAAGAAATAAATATAAATGTGTAATTCCATACATGAACTATAAACACATGTGCAACCTGTACTTCCTTTTTTAAACACACTTTTAGGCATACTATGTAATCCAACACTTACAGAATCTCAGCTGAAAATATGGCTTTGATAGATAGCATATCTACAACTCCCATTCTTTAGCACTGTGCTGTATAAAAAGGCTGCTGTGACAAATGAGTCAGACACTGCAAGTTTTATTTCCTGAAGGTGTTTTGAAATTTTCATGAACTTTTGAGAACAAAGAGGAATGTGAGAGCTCCCAGGTGTCTAAATTAGTCATTCCAAGGCTGTGCAAAGTTTAGTAGAATGAGTGCAAGATGTGAAGGCAGTTTTAAAGCAATGGCATCATCAGCTCAGAATTATTTAAAAAATCAATCCAAATAGAGCTGGAAGGGACCTTGGCAGTTTTCTAGCCCAACCCCCTGCTCAAGCAGGAGATCCTATACCCATGATGGGAAACCTATGACACACGTAGCCATATCAGTGGGTACGCGAGCTCAGCTCCGGCGCGCAGTGGGAGCAGAAGTCAGCAAACGGGCTGTTTCCGGCCTCCAGAGGGCCTTTGGGGGGTGGGGAAGGCCATTTTTGCCCTTTCCAAGCTCCTAGAAAGGCTCTGGTGCCTGGGGAGAGAAAAAAACAGGCCTACTGGGCCCACCATGCCATTGCGTGCCAGGAGCGGGGGGGTCACGGGGGGGTCTCGGGGACGGGGCTCATAGAATTATGGGTATGGGCATGCATGTGCATGACCCTCCTCCCCCCTGCTCCTGGCATGCAATGGCAAAAAGGTTAGTCATCACTGCCCTATACCATTTCAGATAGGTGGCTGTCCAGTCTTTTCTTAAAAACCTCCAGTGATGAACTCCCTACAACTTCTGAAAGCAAACTGTTCCACTGGTTAATTGTCTACACTGTTAGGAAGTTTCTCGTTAATTCCAAGGTTACTTCTCTCCTTGATTAGTTTCCAACCATTGTTTCTTGTCTTGCTTTCTACTGCTTTGGAAAATAAACTGAACCCCTCTTCTTTGTGGCAGTTCCTCAAATTCTGGAATACTGCTATCATGTCACACCTAGTCCTTTTTTTCTTTTCTCTAGACTGGTCAAACAAAAGAAAGCTATTGTTTGAATTACAATTACTATTTCATATATTATCTTTAGCTGTTTGTTGATAGATACACATGCATGTATAGGTGATAGAGATGATCTGGTAAAAAAGGGTTGGTAAGGAAGAATCTCTGTAATATAGAAATAGAAGTATAAATAGGCATGAACCAACACAGTGCAATATATATAACCTCCCAATATCACTAAAATACACTTCAAAGCAAACCCAGACAGCATTACTAGTAGTGAAAAATGTTGAGAATTTTAATTCAATTACAACTGGAAGACCATATGATTGCCAGCCATTGCTTTTAAAAATGTAGCTTTTTAATCCATTATGGTAGATATGTTTATGGGTGGCTTATTTTCTGAGATGAATTTCTATCCTGGGGCCTTATAAGCAATTTAAAAAATTAAGGTGTCCTTGCAGAGGAGTAGTTAGAGAACATAGACAAATGGAAGTTTTGAGAGAAAAATCAATATCAACTTCAGTAGATTATTCAGTGGGCTTCTAAAATGAAATTAAGCATACATAAGTAGAGTCAATTTATGCCTATGCAAAATATGTATGCATATGACTGTCAATAGATTGTCAATAATATTTGTCAATATCAGTGAAGATATTGACCAGCAGATGGTGTCATATCAATATATTACAGGAAGTCATTGACTTATGAATTTAATGGAGGCTGCCCATTACAAACAGAAGTTGTGATGAATGCGAGATGCCCATTTAACAACCCCAATTCCTATTCTGTACAGTTTGTCTGTTAATTGTCCACATGGATAAGAAGAGCATGGGATGCCTCAGTGGTAGGAAAGACCCTGGGGGCCCTAATGCAAGTGCATGCCAGCTGCCCTGGATCTTTCAAGGTCTCCAGTAACCCTGAGACACCCTGTGCTCTGCTTTCCAGGCCTCTGGACCCCTGCACGACTTCAGCCTGCTTCTTAACCCACTGGTTCCCATCCCTGCTCCACACACCTTCTCACCAATTGGTAACTTACCTTTGACTGTAGAAACTTTTCTGGAAGAAATTGTTGCACCATGTAGCTTTCCTACACAGTGCAAGCCACATGACTCTATTCCAGAAATGGGTGTGGCTTCAATGAATTGTGGCTGCTTTTGGGATGGAGCCATGTGCCTTAGGGGAATCTAAGGGCAGAGAAAGGATAGCAATAGTACTTAGACTTATATACCGCTTCACAGTGATTTACAGCTCTGTCTAAGTGATTTACAGAGTCAGCATACTGCCCCAAACAATATAGGTCCTCATTTTACCCACTTCAGAAGGATGGAAGGCTGAGTCAATCCTGAGCCTGGTGAGATTTGAACTGCCAAATTGCCATCAGTCAGCAGAAGTAGCCTGCAGTACTGCACTCTAACCACTGCCCCACCGTGGCTCAATAAATGGTAAATGACCATTAAGTGATGGGGGAAAATAGACCCAGCAGGGTGGAAAGCAGGCCCAAGGGCTGAGGGAATTGGTGAAGCAGGAAAGCATACCAAAGGCCAGCAGGGACATAGATGGGGAAACTACTACAACATTCTCTGCAGTCAGCCGTAAGGATGGGCAGATTGAAAATACCCAAGTTTTTGCCACAAGTTTACTGCAGTGGCTATAACTTTGAAACTGGGTTACAAATAATTTTTCAGGAATCAGCTGTAACATCAAATGGTCACTAAGCAACCAGTTGTAAGCTGAGAACTACCTGTAGTCCTTATTAAACAAAATTGAAACAAATTCTAGCTATCAGTGAGCCCTTCAAATTATGACTCAAATGTTGTTATTGCTTGAATATTATCTAATTTATATTAAAACCATGGAAACTTTATGTACTCCTTTAAAGTATTATAGCCTAAATTTGTACAAATGCTTTCGTGATCCTTAATATATAGAAGAAAAATACTATTGTTGTTATTGCTTTCCACCCTCATTTCACAGAATTTACCATGTTTAAGATAAATTATTGATATAAATAGGCTTCCAGACTATATCAGTTGGGGCAAATAGATTGTCATATTCCAAAAATAATAGTCTTTTCTCAGAAAATCAACAGTTAAAACATAACAATGATAAAGACAAAGTAAACATTATTAAGCCTGTCCAAGACATAGTAAAGCCCTCAACAGATGTGTACGTTGACTGCAACAGCAGGTTCCATCAGGCTTTATTAGTTTAGGCTTCAGGGAGAAAAAAGAGTGCTAGGCATAAACCACAGGTGGTTGTCATAGTGCAAAATAATATAAACCATGGTAAATTATACTATTTTTCTGTGATAAAACAGGGCTACATTTGCTCAGTGTCGTCCAAACATGCTGGTTAATTGGAATCCTTCCCTGAGAACAAGTAATGCATACATTTTTTAAGTGTAACGTGCACATGTATGTATTCCCATAAATGTGTATAGTGTTTAATCTATCATAGAGACTTTCCACAGCCCAGACAGAAAATTATGTATCAGTTAACAGATGAAGATGTGTAACGGCATTCTTCCAAACTGGATTTTAAAAAAGAAAATGACTGTGTGTCTCATTCCTTCCCACAATATATGTACAAGAAGTGTTCAAGATGGTATATAAACAAATCTCAATTAGATTTCAAATTATTATCAACTGATTTTGGACTAAAGCTCTTGCCACTATCACCCTATACATATTTTAGCACCATTAGCACCATTATTTAATCAAGAGTGAAAAACAGAATTGTCTTTGTTACTTATCCAAGGTACTGTTATGATCTAACATTCCTAGTGTAGAGCTTCTATAATCAACTGGCATCTATGGAAAAACATAATAAGCAGTGGTGGGTTCCACTTACCTTTGCTACCGGTTTGGAACTGTGAGTGTGCGCGGGGGGTGCTTCTGCAAATGTGCATGCACAGAGCATCCGTGATGATGTCCAGGCTAGTGGGCGGAGCCTCCCGCCGCCACTACTACTGGTTCGCCCGAACCGGGGCGAACCAGTAGAAACCCACCACTGATAATAAGGATCTTCAGATGTATGCCAATGCTAATCAGAAACATCTTCAGTCATATCGGGTTTTTCTTTAAGACTTCAAGCTATGGAGCTGAGGAGCATGGGAGACTGGCAACAGACTCAGAAGAAAGAATTAATTGCAAAAATTGCTGCAGCCAATCAGTTACATAAATTACATGTTCCTGGAAACAGTATAAGTAACATTAAACAGAAGGTGTAGATATGTTATATAGACTTTTAGTGATTTGAGATACAAAGTTTTGCTTTTAATTGGCCAGCTATAATTTGAACATTCAATCTAAAGCTCACTGAGTAATAAAACATGAATAATAAAATCCCTGACCGTAGAGGCATCTTCAATTCCATCTCATTGCTAGAAATGAGGCATAATATTTACCAGATGTCAAATGGCACAGGTTAAACTAATTCCCAGATCATTATTTGTCCAAAGCAATGTTTACTTATGCTATACGAAATATGAATGACTATAATTTTTAAAAGGTTTATTTAAAAATATTTTCTTTAAAAACTTAAGTGCTGGAAAGACAAAATGTAAAACCTATTGGAATTCTATTTAGTTAGTATTCCATTTATCAGATACAGCCTGCATTTTCCTCATAAACTAACATACCAAAAAAAATCCCAAATCCTTACAGTTGCAATGGTTGTGAATAAGCAAAATGCTATAACACTATGAAAAAAAACCAATCTGCTCTTTAGATTGTTTATAGACTGAAATCTCAAAAGAATAAAAGTGGTATTCTTGAATCGCCTTTAGTAGATTTAAAAATCTATGAATACGTAATTCTTCCCCTAGATCAGCCGGGTGTTATTGGGAGATAGTACTGATAGAATATTACAGGGAACTCTTGAAAAAATTGACTCAAAGAACTTTAAAAAAAAATTATTGTGATTACATCCAAGTACATGTAACTTGGAGTTGTGCCATGCATTGTGCTTATGTGGCTTTGCAAAGATCTTTTTATAAGTGCATAAGTAAATATTTGATTCAGCCATCTCCTCTATTATATCTTGCTACAGTCCATATGGTATACATTCTATGGTAAAATGTGTAAATTTTATATGGAAAAGAAGGTTGGCTTCAATATATGCCTAAATTCCACTGGTGAGCTGAAATTATTGCTACAAGCAGCACTATGACTTTTCTGCAGATAGTCGTGATTTTTTTTTATTGGTGTCAAAGGAAAAAAAAAGGAACCAGGTCTTGCTTTCATGTATATTGTATGCCTATATGTAAAAACGCCCTAGATCATTTAGTCCAGATTTTAAACTATTAATGAGCAGCACATACCCACAACCATTTTGGGTAATGCTTAACTGAGATAATTTATTTAATAAATAATATTTGGATAATGGTTCTGTGATCTATCCTGTTTTACTTGGGATAAGTAAGCATTGAATAAAGCTTTCTTTATAACATTTACTTGCACATTTCAGATACTGCTTTGTAAACATAGTAATAGGTTAGGATACAATGTCATCTCCTGCATTGTCAGTCTCAAAACAATTGACCTATGTTTGGGTATATAGGTAGGAATATACGATAGATTTTTTAAAAAAAATAATGAAATCTATTTTATTTTTCATTTTATGTTGAGAGGACTTGGTGCTGTCTGAGCTTGCTTATTTTGTTGCACATGTTCCAATACCCAAACTAGGTAACATCATCAGTGCTAGTAGGGAATGGGGTTTGCTCTCAATTTTATTCCAATGGCTCGCCCTGTTGGTGGGAGTGGTCTTGGTGGCTCTTTGGTTGGGCTATTTACTGTTAGTTTGTTTGGTAGTTCTTGATTGGGGTATTATTTATTTTTTGAGTGTTGGTCTTAGTGTTAATCTATGCTTACCTGAATGTTGACTGCTAGCAGTAAACAGTATGTAGATATTGTTTATGTGTATTGATGGCTGATTTGTCAGAATGCCAGGCTTCCAGGAATCCTCTAACAGTTTTGGGCTTACTTAGTCTTGATCACAATGACCATCCTAGATCAAGTCAAACCCAAAATCACTAGAGAATTTTGGAAGCCTGGCACTCTGTCAAATAGACCATGGGTAGTCACATATACAAGGGGGACATGGTGGCTCAGTGGCTAAGATGCTGAGCTTGTTGATCGAAAGGTCGGCAGTTCAGCGGTTCAAATCCCTAGTGCCGCATAATGCAGTGAGCTCCCATTACTTGTCCCAGCTTCTGCCAACCTTGCAGTTCGAAAGCACATGGTAACAGTGTTCCATGCACTTTTGGTGTTTAGTCATGCCGGCCACATGACCATGAAGACATCTTCAAACAGTACTGGCCCTTCGACTTTGATATGGAGATGAGCACCGCCCCCTAGAGTTGGTAACGACTAGCACATATGTGCGAGGGGAACCTTTACTTTTACCTTTAGTCACATAGACATAAACAACCTCTATATACTTGTGCAAAAGAGACAATCAACAAGCCCAAAAGAGAGCAAAAAACCTAAAACACCTCCCCACCATCAATCAACACCCAGATGAGCATAGTTTAACACCAAGATTAACATCAGACCAACCATCAAAAACAATAACCCAGTGAAGAAACCACCAACCAAGCTAACAGTAAAGTATTCCTATATTCTGCAGAAACTTGCAGTTTCGGAACTTGCAGTTTACATTCAAGAGATTGACCAGTCTTTTAAAAATATAGCATATATCTAAGACACAATATGCCTTTCAACAATCGAACTCTGGGTTTCCCTTGAAAAACTACCCACACCAGCAGCTATCTCAGGCAGTAGTTTCCTCATTTTTTCCCTACAGGGCTACTTAATTGCACCTTCTTCATTGGCCCTTGTCCCAAATGGCTGTTCAAATGCAATCCTTCTCTTTGTTCCTTTGGTCGTCTACTCTTCTCTAGCCTGTTTAAATGTTCTTTAATGCCAACTTGTCTATTCATGTTGGCCAAACTGCCAGCACTACTGAATAATTCACAGTTCCCAAATTACCTCTATCTTCTTGATAGTTATAGGGAGAGGAATCTCAAAAGATGGATGAGATGGTAAATTCTTCTTTTATTGTTTTTTAATTTAGTGACTCCAGTTGTCTACCAGCAGCCATTTTTTCCTATATAAACTACCAATGCTACCTTAAGATCTCTGATAATTCTACTTCTGCTTCTGACCTCTTCCAGTCTCAGTTCTGTTCAACTATATCCTTAGTACTCAAACTGATTTTCATTTTTTTTCCTGACAAACTCCTAGTTTGCGCCAGATTTGTTCCCCATCCTTGCTACAACCAACTGTGTTGCTCTGGTACCAAAACAATAATAAATCCAGAATGCAAATGAGAGTACAAATAGACAAAATATATGTGATTCCCTGTAAAATTCTGGTTTGAAGTAAATAAGAGGTATAGTTTTCTTCAGGATTTGCTTTATAAGAGGATTAATTATGAAGACACAAAGGAAAACATCAAGCCATTACTTTTTTCCTAACTATAGTATCTATGAAAGAGAAAGCCATATGGACAGTTAAATATACATCATGATTTTGTAAACTGTACTAAACTGAACTGATGAGTGGAAGTTTATGCGTACAGATAGATAAAGTCAGAACATGTGCTTTTCTTTTTTCCCTGCCTTGCATACATAGAGGCTTGATTGCTTGAAGAGAATTTATATGAAATTCTTGTATATCTATGTATGTACATGCTTATCATCATGCTATTCTCCTTCAAAATAAGCAGTATTATAATGGACTGAAGAAAAGAAGAGACAAATAATACAAAAAGGAAACTAAAGGCATGAGATGGAGGAAACAAAAAAGAAAACAGAAGAGCTTTCCATCCTAGCAACCATCTTTGCTTCTATCACTTCATAAATATAAAACATTTCCTTTTCCTTTGTTTTACTTTTTTAAGACTCCATTCAACTACTTTTTTGTTTTCCATTTCCTTTTGACTCTTTCAATCTGTCTTGATCATTCTCTCCATATGATTAAACTAGCTTAATGTATTTTTCATATTCTGTATTAATTGTATATTTAGACCACATTCACTTATCATCTATTCATTGTTCAACCTATCTCAGCATGTTTTACTACATACTTCTACAGTAAGTACCCTATTCCTATTACATTTAACATACTGTTGTATTTCTCTTGATGTATCAATCACTTATGTCCTCTAGTGAACTGGACAGACACATGCTTTCATATACAGATATTTTCATTTCTTTCAGCAAATATTTACTCCTTACAATGGACTATATGCAGTATTGTCTTCTACCCTTCTACCAGCATTTTGATGTGTTCAGATTATTCAATTAATTTCTTCATTTTTAGCAAGTGTACAAATTGATCTATTTGCTCTAGTTTTTCTTTATAGCTCCCTTTTCCCTGTCAAACACAATTATTTTGGTCCTTGATATATTGATTTTCATATTCATATTTCTTGTTGCATCATATAATATAGCTAATATTTGCTGCAAATCATTCGCTGTATGATTTAGTTCTGTTATATAATAATCAGTGGTGTGATTCAGCCAGTTCACACCAGTTCAGGAGAACCATTTGTTAACTTTCTGGGAAGTTCGGCGAATGGGCTGTTGGAAGAAATGTCCTTCCAACAGCCTTCTGGTTTTCCCACTTTACAGGGTTAATCCTGTCAGGAAAGCAGGAAGGAGACATTCTGTTGTGCCTCTCTGTATTGTTTGTAGCCTAATCCTGCTTATCTTTAATTGTTTTCTGAAACTGCCTCTGGGTTAAGCCTTGTTAACAGTTAATGCTTCTTGGCAGTATGCCCAGACTTTCTGTAGCCTGATCATTTTCTCTGGAGTTTGTTCTTTCTTTCTTTGCTGGTACATTTATTAGGGGTTTGACTTTTTTTAAAGCTTTTTACACTGCTTTAGTGGTTCCTGGCACTGTACTTTTGGAGTGTACTTCCAAGAGGCAAGATGCAAGCTTGGCAGTCTGTCTGATTGTTTTACTGCCTTTCTGGGGGCATGTGATCTTTCCTTAAATCTGGATGATTTCCTTAGGAGTGAGTGAGACCAGCTGGTATCTTTAAGTGGTACAAATGGATCTAAGGACTGCTTCTCCTGGTGGAAAAGGGTGCTTTGTCAGTTCACTGAGCACAAAGGTATCTTGTCTATGGGGATTCTTCAGTCATGCAGGTGATGGTGTCCCAAAGGTGCTTTTTTGAAGAAGCCAAGAAAGTCCAGTTGCCTCTTGAAAAAGCACCTTTGGGACAGGAGTCTCTTTCATTGCTTCAAGGCACATGATTTCTCATTGATAGTTAGATTTTTTAAAAAAATGAGGTAGGGGTGTGGATCGTTCAATTCTTTTTAGTTTGCTCTCATGTTAATAAGGCTTAGTAACATGGCATCAGGCTTGAAGTTTATTTAGATATTTGTGGTATGTACCAATTTTATTGTGATCCTAACAAGCTTGGGCGGGCAGAGACTTGAACCTGGATCCCCTATATACTTTGTTAATTTATCTCTTTAGCTTGGCATTTTATAGCCCAAGGGTGCCCGCCCATTTTCTGGAGAGCTTAAATGACCTCTCTGTTCCACTTTATGAGCAAGAGTTGGCTGCTGATAGTTATTGTTGCATTTTAACTATTTTAATTCATCAAGGTGCTTTGGCACCCTGCCTGATTTGTAACTCTGGGTTGCAGGTATTGCTGATCAAAAGGAAGGTATTCAGACAGAATGGTTTAGGTTTCCATGATGGCTGTGACTGTCATTGATCTTCAGTGTGTATTCCCCCATTTCTAATCTAATGATTGGTATTTAGGGCAGCTTTTTGCAAGCAAAAAAGTTTTTTGTATTTTTGTACAGGTAATCCTTGACTTACAACAGTTCATTTAGAGACCATTCAAAGTTACAATGGTACTGAAAAAAGTGACTTATGACCATTTTTCACCCTTATGACTGTTGCAGTATCCCCATGTTCACGAGAGGCCGGGTGAGGCGAAGCACCCTTTGATGTGAATGATGTCGAGTTGGCCATGATCACCCAGTCACATGACCACCCAGCCATGCCTACCCAGCTGGTCATTAGGACAGAGAACCAGTTGTTAAATTATTTGAATCCCACCACTGATAATAACATAATTGCCTACAAAATACATCCTCAAAACACCTCTATAGATGCAACCATTCCTGATCCAGGTATCCATAAATATATTAAAAGGCCAAATAGATTTTACATAACCTTGTCTTAATTCCTGCTCAGTGTTGAACCATTCGCTAAGCATTTTATTTATTATCAGTTCAGCTTTGCTTTCATCAGATATTGTTTACTTCTCAATTTTGCCATCTTTTAACATGTTCACATTAACACAGGCAGAGATTCACCTCATTGAAAAGTAGGCTTCAGTTATTCTAAACTACAGTTTCATACGCTCCTGCAGTATATTTACTTTGTGAATTTTAAGAAGTAGTGGAGGAATGTAAATGTTCTGACATATTGTTCTGCCTTCATGATTATATTACATTTGGTTTTAGTTTAAGGCTATTTTTTCAAATTCATTCCAGAGAATTGAGAATTAAGAGGGGTTTCTAACACACACAATGGAAACAGAAATGTATAGGGAAGAATATGCTTCTTTTCATTGGCCATGGAATGGGAGTTAAGATGAAGTTTATAAATTAAGTTGGCAAAAACAATTTGGTTGGATTTGGTAGAAGGAAATATGAGTAAACACCCTGAAAACACATGAAAGAAACTAATCTACATAGAGGGTAGCAATTGGTTCAGACAGAAAGAACAGAAGCAGCTAACATAAAATAACTAATAGCTGAAAAATTAAGATTGGATTAATTAGGTTTGGAAGGTGACTGCATGTGTTTTTATGCTTTTCTTTCTATAGTCAGAATAGATGTAAATCTAGTGCCTTTGTCTAACTTCTCAATAGGCTAAAGAATGACATTGTTGTAGACAAGAATGAAAATGGAGTACATTTTTTTCCTAAACAGTCTTGTGATATGTGTAGCTATATGAGCAAATAGATAAGTGCCTGTGCTTCATTCCTCCATCAACAGATATGTCACTACTTATATGTTGTCCTCCAAGGGTTCAAAGGAGGCAAACTTTGTTCCCACAGCCCCAAAAGTTGCCCAGCCTGGCAACCCCACATATTTGCTTTCCTTGGACTAGTTTTATGGCCAATTGTTAGTGTTTTAATTGTTCAAATTGTTTTACTTTGATCCTAAATAGAGCAGTGGGTGGTATCACTGAATCTATGAATAATCCATGAACCATTTAAAAACAAAAACTTAACGAAACAGATCTGGCTTTTAAAATATACAATAAAATGTTATGAACATTGCCAACATTCACATCTGTCAGCAAAATAGCAGGAAGACTGATGGATGGTTGCCCTTGCAGCAACAGAGTCAGAATCTGATTACATTGCTGTTTTCAATTTTTTTAAAAAAAAAAAGAAAAAAAGAGGGAAAAAGCATTGCAATATTTTAATTGACTGAAGGTGTCAAGAGAAAAAAATAAATTTTGTATTTCTGTCAAGAATATTCTTTAGAAAAGAAAATTAACAGGAGCCAAGCTTATTGATTTGATTAAAAAAATAGATTATTTCCCATTCGAGTTAAATATAATTTTAATTTGTGGAAAAGGGATGTTCCTACCAAGATACTAACCTAGTAAAAACCTATACTTTTATTGTGACACTTCAGAACTAACTTCTAATTTCTTTGTCTACAAGCTAATCCATATTAGTCTTTCTATAAGTGATATAAAACCATAGTGTTGATGAAAAATTATATCTCATTTATGTATTTTCCTACCAAACCTTTTCTGGAAAAATGAGTTCTTTTTTATACTCAATGTAATTGGAAATATAAGAATCTTGTGAAAGACTGAAGTGTATTTCTTTAATCTTTTCGGGCTCAAACCCAAATTTGGAAGCCTTTTTCTTCTACCTGATGTCCAACTCCTGGCACAAACTTTGAGAAGTCCTCTATGTTTTTTGTGTTGAAAAAGAAAAAGAGGATTTTTTTCATGATTTTTTTTCAAGTAATGTTATGATCCAAGTCATTAATGATAAATTACTGGAAATTATTTTAAAAAAATAAGTGATGGAATTATTAAAAGTGCATGAAAGAACGCTAAACTATACAGCATCATATACATTATTACAATTATTTCTACACTATGATTATTTAAACATGAGAGTTAATGATGGCAACAAGTAGTCCAATACCTCATAATGACATGTGGTCTAATTACATTATAGTAGAAACATATGTCTAAGCTGCAGCTTAGTCGGTTTATCCTCTTGATTCAGTAGGAGTCATTTGAAGCTTTAAAGCACCATAGTAGAGTAAAGCACCACAGTAGAGTAAAGTAGTTATTTCAATTACTTAGCAAAATGTATGAATAGATTTGTTGAGAAGGCTCACAAATTCAAAATGTTACAAGCTATTGGAGGCTCTATGTATTTAGTTTAGTATTCAGCCATATTATACTGTATACCAGTCATTCTATTTTGTCCATGTAATAATATTCTTAAATAAAGTGGGCTGGTCTTGGATCAGAATTCATTTTAATTTGAATACCCCCAAAACTATAGCATATAACATGGCTAGTACAGAGGTAGTATTCACCATGTTCTGACCAGTTCTGGAGAAATGGTAGCGGAAATTTTGAGTAGTTTGGAGATACTCCCTCTGACTGGCCCTGCACCCATCTATTCTCTGCCTCCCGAGTCCCACTGATCAGGAGGAAATAGGGATTTTGCAGTATCCTTCCCCTGGAGTGGGGTGGGAATGGATATTTTACAGTATCCTTCCCTGCCATGCCCACCAAGCCACAAGATGCCCACCAAGCCACGGTCACAGAACTGGTAGTAAAAAAATTTGAATCCCACCACTGGGCTAGTAGCTTACTTGTGCCTAGTTACTATTTGCCCAGTTGATTGCCCAGCTCCAGCTGCAATTACTTCTGGAACATGCTATAATAATATGCTTCATATCAGACTGTCTCTGGATTTCTCTCTTAATATGCCATTTTCTGTCAGTTTAAAATGGTATCTTAGAAGCTGAGTTACTACATTCTGGAATATGACCATGAAAGGATTTTTATGTACTTCAGTTATAGTTCATACATCTCTCTTCCATGAATATATCCTGCAAAACAGTATAGAGCTTTCAAAGACTCAGTTGGCTGTGCTTTCAAAGCAGACAATAAAGCATTAGACAAATAGATCAAAGTTTGCCTTGTAATTAGTGACCTACAAATCAGGACTATAGTCTCTTGATAACCTAACAAATATACAAAGTGATGACAGCTCTTTTAGCTAAGACATTATAATTTGAACTAAATGGTATTTAATAGCATTTTTCCATCAAAATTGTTGTCTAAGACTTTACTATTTTGAACACAGGCATATTTGTAGAATAGAAAATGTAAAAGGTCATTAATAAGGAGGTATATAAGAAAACCTTTAACTCAGACTAATGTTCTATGCTATATTCTGATGTAGTTTAAAGATATTTGGACATTATTATTTCTCCCAATTATATTTTTTAAAGTGCTCTTAAAATCTCTAATTGATTTTTAATAAGGATAATATAATGCCATGCATTTTTATTGTTTGCATAGGATAAAACTATTCAGGATTAACTATTCAAGGCCAAAGTGTAGTATTATTAGAATACATTTTAATTTACAAGTGTGAAGTTGAACTAATTTTCTCGGTTTTAAAACTAGTAATGTTAGACTGATAAGTTTGTTTTTAGGCCAATACTTGACTAGTGTGAGAATAGTTTTACTATGCAGTTTAGTTAGTATAATTAGGAACATTTATGAATAACATTGTTTGATGGTTCTTCTGGATAAAATTTGAAATCACTTTCCAGATCATAAAATTGTCAAAGCGTGTGCTAAGATGGTGAAGACTTGGAAATAAGAAATCTCTCTTTCTTTCTTTCTCCCTCTCTCTCCCTCTCCCTCCCTCTCTCCACACACACACACACACACACACACACACACACACACACAGACACACATAGACACAGACACGCACACACACACACACACACACAGAGAGAGAGAGAGAGAGAGAGAGAGAGAGAGAGAAACCACTACTCACATTTGTGGAAAGCAACATAGCAACATAAAGCAAAATGCAGAATTAATGTGTAAAAGAAATTAGAGGAAGGATAATTATAGAATAGAAAAGGTAATTTAAGTAATTCATTCCTTCTATTCTTGCAAAGCACTATTTCCATAATGTTTAAAAGCTGGTTCATATATTGCTTTTTGTTGTTAATATTTGCACCATTCTCTGTTTGATCTTAAGTCTATCTACCATTAATTTCTCAATCTTATTATTTACTCTGCCTTCAAAACAAACAGATTTTATTACAGTGACTAGGGCAAAGATTGGCAGGATAAGCTCTTGTCCTTTGCTCCAGCCCCTGCTGGATACATGAAAGGACACCTCCCCCACCCCAGGTAAGAGTGATGTCACCAGCTAATGCTTTCAATCTGAAAGGGTCTCAATGCTTCTGACACAAGTATGATGTGATGGGTCTTTCAGGTCAGATGACATTTTACTGAGAGAGAATTAAAGATCTTTTGAAATACTAATGGTCCTTACGACATGGCTTCCTTGAATCCTTCAGAATATCTTTTTGCTTATGTTACTATAAAGAAAAGCAAAATCTGAATCTCCAAAGGCAAATTCCACTGTAAATATGGAGGGTAAGAAACATGAACATGATAATTCAACACAATGAAAGATTAAATGAAAAGAAAGCAAATTGACATTTTAGGCATCAGCAAATTGAGATGGACTGGGATTGGACATGTTCAATCAGAAGCTGTTTACTACATAGAATGTGAAAAGCAAGGAAGAAGGACGTTGCTTTTATAGATAGGAAAAATATAACAAGGATTCCACTTGTTACAATGCAGTCAATGACCAAATAGTATCAATTAGACTTCATGCATGACCAATTAATATACCAATCATCCAGAAGAATATTATAGGTTTTATGATAAGTTTGATTTCAAATTCACAGAACACACAAGCAAGATGTGTCACATGATTAGAAGTGTGTCAAAGTTGGAAATATTAGTTGGATTATATCAATTAGAATACAAAAATGAAGCAGGAGACTGACTTATCAATGTCTATAAGATTTCTTCTTAGCTAACATTTTCTTCAAACATCCAAAACAGATGCCTGTACACTTGTATGTCACCAAAAGGAACACATAGGAATTAAATTGACTATATAATTGCTAAAAGGAGGTGGAGGAACTTAGTTATAGCATAAGATTTTAATTGTAATATATATTTCTGAATTGTGAGTCGCCCAGAGCCATTTGCTGAGATCGGCAACTATAAAAATTGAATAAATAAATAAACTGAAAAGATCACAAATTGCTCATGTGAAGTCCAATTTAAGATAAAGAAGAAGAGATATAACCATTTTCCACAATATGCTTTTGAACATACTGGCTTCATTTTCAAGGAAAATATCAGGAATCTCTTTGAAGTCTGGCACCTCATTAATAGAGAACTGAAGGAACTATGGGATGAAATTAAAAAGTTGTTAAAGATGGATGTGAAAACAAACTGTCTAAGAAACAGAAAAAAACCTGGATATTAGAATACATTGTAGAAATTTCCAAGAATAGTAGGGAAGCCAAAGCCAAGATAGACAAAATCTTAGGAAGGAACTTAACAGTTTCAGAGAGCTGTTAAAAAAGACAAGAACAGTATTACAACATCTGTAAAAACATTAAAGATGGAAACATACAGTACAACATCCTTAATTTCACATGCTAGTATGCTAACTTAGATAATTCAATGCAGATTGGGGTCCTACATGGAAATAAAGGATGTCCAATGTTCAAACAGGATTTAGAAAAGGCCAGGGAACACAAGACATATTGCTGGTGCATGATGTATAATTAAGAAAGTAAAGAATACAACCAAGAATTAACTATGTGCTTCATTGACTATAGAAAGGCCCTTAGTTGTGTTGAACACATCAGGCTTTGGAATATGCTTAGAAAAAAAATGGGAATTCCAGAATATCTCATTGTCCTCATTTGAAACCCATATGCAGATCAGGAAGTCACAGTACAGTTAGACCATGGCTCTGATCAACCATCTAGAACAGGGGTGTCAAACTCAAGGCCCACAGGCTGGATCCAGCCTGCATTGTGCTTAGATCTGGCCTGCGGGGCTGACCTGGAAATATCAAAGGACTGGCCCGTGGTGCCTCTGCTAGCCAAAATGGGCCACACACACCAGTGTGCCTCCATGGTCCGTTTCCAGTCTCTATGGCCTCCTGCAGCACTCTGCTGGCTGAAAAGGGGCCAGGCCGAGTCCCCGTGTGGCCCATTTTCAGCCAGCAGAGTGTTGCAGGAGGACTGGATTGGGCTGGATTACAATTATGTGGCCTCAAGCAAGTGTCTGATCTGGATAAAAAACAAGCAACATCCTATATTAATACTACAGTTTAATGCTGGATTTTACATACTGTAGGTCCATTTAATCTTCAATCAACAATCTACAATTGACAGCCATTTCTATTTACTATCCTGGAAATTTAAATCTGCTGTTAGATCTTGTATTATCATGTTATTATGCTATTGTGTTTTTATTATTAGTTGAATAATAAAAAATATAATAGTATAAATAGCTTTTCTGCCTGGAAAAGCAATTTACTATTAAACAAGGGTATACATTTAGAAATAAAAAGTTTAATGGAGTATGAAGAATAAGTAATAAATGTTTGCCAGTAATATCTGGTAGAAGAGATAGGAAAATGGTTATAGTAAAGAACTGTGGAAAGAAAGAAGAGAAGGGGGAAGAAATGCATCTTAACGCTGTGTCAAACAGCCACCATGGCCATACCCACCCTGGACACACACACCATGCCATGCCCATCCTGGACACACACATAGACCGGCCATCCGAGGTCAAACACAACCCTGATGTGGCCCTCAATGAAACTGAATTTGACATCCCTGATCTAGAAGAAGCTAATATTGCACAACTCTGGTAAATATGAAATTTATTATCACCCACCAAATAATGTCACCATCCCAAGAACAGCAGCAGCTCCAAAAATGCCAAGTTATACAAAAATGACACCAAAACATGTATTAATCACAGTCCACTTTGAATACACAGCAGAAAAAAAAGTCTTGACAGTTAACAAAGTTGACACTATATGGAACAAAGCTGTTACATAACTTAGTTGTTCTGCTTTGGATACCACAAAGCCTCCTTCCAGAAGGCAACAATGAAAACATGGGGAGAATGTGTAGTGTCCCTGACAATATTATGGATCCTGGTCAAGCAGCACATATATGCCATGTCCTGGATAGAAGGAAGTGAACTTCCAATAATCTCTTCTGCCATCCTCACCACTCTCTGCACAGCCTTTCTGTTTGAAGCAGTAATACTTCCAAACTAAAGTAGAACAATACGACAGGATGCTTTCAATTGTCCCTCAATAGAAAGTGTTAAGGACAGGGGAAGGAAGATGTGCTCTTCTCATACATGCAGAAAATATAGTTGTTGCTGTGCCTGCTTCACCATTATTTCACTAAAATTGCAGAATGGTAAAGGAAGGGGCTGATTGTACTTAGAAAAAAGAAGCATATAATATCCTATTTTTTTTCTTTATAATTTGCAGATAATAATTAAAAAAAAGCAGCTAAGAACTATTAGCAAACTATAAACATGCACAGTTACAAGCACAGCTAGGCTTTATTGTTTAAGAACATTTACCACTCACATTTCAACTCTTGCACCCATCATCCATTCACTTACCTAAGCAATCCAAAACTGTCTGAACATCCACTCTAATTGTTGAGGGGTAGGCGGGTTGAAGTTCTTTATCTGGACAGAAAGACTCTGCTGGGATCTTTTGTTTGGATCCTTTATAATCATCCAATTGCTTGGTCAAATTGCCTTGTACAACACTGATTTACAAGCTACCACTTTTGTTTATTTTTCCAGCCATTACAGTCATTTGTCCAAAGGTTTTGTGCGCCCTCTTTAATCTTGGTATGCCAGTTATCTAGCCAGAATGTGGATATGCTTCTCTCATTGTCAGCAAATGGCATTCTGAGCTCTCTTTTCAGAGAGTTATCTCTGACTCATTCATAGAAAGAAAGAAAAAAATTATTTTTGTCCCAGTTTTCTTCTTTTGGATTCCTTCCTTTGCTATGTGTGAGTGAACTAAGTTATGCTTAAATCAATTATTTTAATGAAACATATCTATTTCTACAAAGGTATTCACCAAATAATCAACGCTCTGCCTAATTATTGGGTTTCAGTATCACCAAATCACTTTTATTTATTCTTTCATCTCATTTCTACCCTCATCCTTCAACCAGATTGCTTGTATCCTGTGATGATCATGACACAGCCCCAATAATAATTTCCAACACATATTAAGAACATATATTAATAATACAGAGAAAGCACAGTGTATTTTGTAGAGACCTGTTCTAGGGTCTAGGACAGGGGTGGGCAAATGTGGCTCTTTTACAACCTGTGGACTTCAACTCCCAGAATTCCTGAGACAGCCAAGCTGGCTCAGCAATTCTGGGAGTTGAAGTCCACAGGTTGTAAAAAAGCCATATTTGCCGACCCCTGGTCTAGGAAACAGATTTCTGTAGTACAGTAGAAATAACATATAAAAATGTTTTTGTTTTTTTAAAGTAAGACAATTTAAATATAAATTTAAAACTAGAAACAATAAATCAACACAACCCAAAAGACCTTAATCTAATCAAATATGTAATTCTTATTATAATTGATACAAATTGAGTAAATCTAAATACAGAACTATTCTTATATTTATTTCTGATAGACAATAACATGATATGATATGTTTAAATATCATTTGATTAAATGTAGATTTCATATTTGCAATACAGAAAATAACATTGGTATGGAAAGATGAAGTTCTTTATAGTATTATTTGTGCTATAAAGAAATGTAAAAAGTCAAGTACTCAGAATCTTTAATAGAATATAATTTCCTGAATAATAATTTTTTCTTCTCTCTTCATACCTGTTTCTGATGAAGCAGGTATTTTCCCCCATCACTTACTTCTGCTGATGTCAAGATAATCTTCAAAATTCAACATAATTTGTCATCATGAATGCCTGCTGTTGAATTATTGATTTTTCTTATTTCCCACTCAATGCTACAATATAGAAAATATATATGTTTTATTATAAGGTAATTAAATCAAAAATTAAAATAAAATATACAATGGGAAATAACACACTTAATGAAAATTGTGCTGTATTTATATAGTAATATGGTGGCTTGCTTTCACATATTTATAATAGATATGGCTTAGTCAAGGTGTTATCCAAAGTGACTAATACCTGCATAAATAAAGAGTAATCATTGTTTATTTTGTTATCATCAATAAAATATATCAGAGTTCTTTCCATGCCACAACAATGCTTCAGAATGAGGTGCAGTCTTTTATAATTTGAAACTATCTACATTTATTGAATTACAGATTCCACCATTCTTTGTATTCTCTAAATAGAAAAGAATGCAACATCAGTCTCTCAATCTTATGTCCTGTTAAAGGATTTTCCAGATTTGGATGACTAGTTGGCCATTTGTAGAAAGAATGAAAGAATATTTTCCTTTATTTTAATTTATTTTAGTTGGACATTTATTAAACCCTTATTCATTTGGTAAAGAATCTGTCAATCACTAAATGGGATGTAATTTTGTTAAAGTTGTGATTACTTATTTATTATTAACTTATAATATTTATTAGAAACAAATATACTATCATACCTTCTTCCTTTGGATCATGTGATTTGGTGATAGATAGGAAAACTAGATAATGCTAACAGCCCATGATTAAAATTGTAAAGTGAATTATGGGTCACATGTAATCATGTTGCACTACAGTACTTGTGAAATATTTGAAATCATATATTTTATTATTGTTCCAGAGAAATTACATGCTATTATTAATATTGTACTATGCTGTACCAGTTTTTGAAGATGCCGGTTTTGAAGTTACACATGTGCGTATTGTAAGAAATGGGATTTCCTGTCTATTTAAATCTAGAAGTCCCACAGACTCTTAGCCCTGTGGTGCTCTATGACCTTCTGTGGAATCTAGAATCTGGATTTGGATCAAGCCCATAAACTGTGCAGATAGTACTGTACACAATACCAGCTACTTGATTGTGCCATCTAGTGTATGCTGTTCCTGCCTTCATATTTCATTCTGCTACTGTGTGTCTGAGGCCTGACTGTGGGATACCACGGTACATGGAGCTGGGCTGTATGTCTGCTATGTGGTCCATTAGTTGTTCCACATCATAAATCTTAACTACCTTCCCTCTCTTGACTATCATCAGTGCCATTTCTCCAGTCTGAATGGTATCCAATGTCCTCACTATAGATTAATGTCATCTAGATCAGCAAGTTGATCTTGTTCACTCTTAGCATACAGCTTGATGTCATGCATGTATGGTGGTGTTATGTGTTTTCTCCCATATGTTCTTCCAATATTGTTCAGCTTTGCTGTCAGTGACTCTGCTGTTATTGTGCTGTTGCACTGCAGTTGGGAATACACCAAAGATAGTTCTTTGGAGAACATGCATTTATTTTCTTGACTTCTAAGAAGGTACACTGCTTCTCTAGTGTATCTCCTTAGCTTAGTAGTAATTGCTGTGAGTCTTTGTTCAGCAGACTCTAGGGCCGTGATGGTGAACGTATGGCATGTGTGCCCAAAGTGGCACGCGAAGCCATGTCGCCCAGCGCAGTCTTGCCTATTTGGCTTTTGGGTTTCTGGCACGCATGCATGCCTGATGATTAGCTGTGGTAGTGCCAAAAACCAGTGTGTGCATGTGCACCGGCCAGCTGATTGTCAGGTGCCCATGCGCATCAGAACTCAGAAGTTCAGCTTTTCCAGAGCGCAATCCCTTCGCACTCATGGCAGTGCCGAAAACCGGCCTGTGCATGTGTGCCAGCCAGCTGATCGTTGGGCACACATGCGGGCTAGAAACTGGACATTCAGGTTTTCCAGAGCATGGACCTGATGAGCGTGCGCGCACACAATGTTTCTGTCATCACTGCTCTAGGGTTTCAGTTGGAGCCTTCATATTTTTCAGTAACCAAGTTTTATCCTTAATCTTTATAGTCTTCTTTAATTACACCAGCTGACTAATTTCTCCCCAAATTGCCTAGATCTTTACCTTCTGCTGTTCTTGATTGTGCAGTTAAATATCTTCAGAACTACAGCAGCTACTCTCCTGCTTCATCAGTCCAAGATTGGTGCACTCCCTCTATCCAGAATGGTCTTTCTTTTCTACTGAATATGCAGCTTCAAGAGGGATGCACATGGAATAGGGGAGGAAAAAGAAGATACCTGCTTAAGCCATCCAAATCAGGTAAATCAACCTTGGTGATCAAAGGGGTGAACGAAATTGCAGCCAAATTGCCTCCTATCCAAAGTTTTTAGCCCATTTTATCATACACTCTTCCTCTTGTTCTTTCATTTCAAAAAAAGTTTATACATTTAAGCAATTTTATACATATTTTATACATAAAAAGTCCTGTTATCCAAACCTTAGGTCATGTTTTTCAAGTTCTAAAATTCTCTTATTCTCTTATTTTCAAGCTGCAAAATTCAATTTCAAATCAGTTGGTCTCAATGCTCCTCATACCCTTACATCTTGGAGGATTTTATATTTAACCCTTGACTTTTTCTACTGCCATGCAAAACTAGATGTATCTTTTTGCAATTGTTTAGATGACACATCAGTGGTCAAAACAGGTATTGTTTGAACAAAACCATACATTCATTTTTATCAGAGATTCAATAATGACATTTGGAATTTGTCCAATTTTAGCATATTCTCTTAACTTAGTTCTATGTTCTAACATGTGTTCTGAAATAACATATAATTAACATTAGTCATAGTAATATCCAAATATTTCACTTTTTCCCCGATCTAGTTTTTTCCCCAACAGATTTCTTTGCTCTTTTATCCTCATATTTTTATTAAAATTGTTCTGTCATTATTCATTTTAAATCCAAATGCACTGAATGCATCAAATCCTTTGATTTTTCCATTAACATTTCTAGTCCTTCCACTGATTTTCCTGAATTATCACCAAATCATTGGCAAATGCTCATAATTTATATCTCCCTTTTAATCCTCACTCCAGCATTTTTTTAATCTTATGTCTCTATCCAATACTTCCAGCTAAGATGAATAATAACAGTGACAAAGGACATCCTTACATCCCTTTCTATAGCTCACAAAGTTTTATTCATTTTTATTTTATTTATTTGTGCTTTTTGTGAATTATAGAATGACTTTACCCATGTAATAAAATTCTAACCAAAGTCCATATCTTCCAAAGTTGGCAATTAGTAGTGTTTTTATAGCTTCAAACTGTTTTTGTTTAGTAGCTTGTCTTTATTCTACAAAGAGTGACAGAATGTAATTCTTCAGAATTTCAAGATTCAGAAAAACAGAAAATGTAGCTTAACTTTACTAGGTCGTATATAAAAACAGCACGTCTAAGTACTTTCAGAAAACATTCAAAACTTTTTAAAGAGCTGAGACATAAGCGTATCCCTCTTATAAATGTACTGTAGAAAATAAATATATTGCTTACAGGCAAAAATATTTTTATGATATATATTTCTTGTCTTCAGTGTAAAATCTCATATGGTGGTCCTATTGATATGATAAAAAATATGTTCAACCATTCTCATTATTTGCTTTCTTAAGTTCAAGCTTCAGATAACATCACATTGCTTGTCTTCATAATTTTTAGTGGGGCTGCAAACCACATAAACCTGCTAAGTTATTTCTGCACTGCCAAAAGACATACAACTTTTGAGTATATTTATTTTCTTTATAAAATAACAGAACTCACATTAGGCAAAGAGATATATATGACTCTTTACTTCCATCTAGTGATTGTCTGGATGTCTACAATCAAGGTAACTATGCTGACCAATTGTACAGTATTTTATTCTTCTAATATGAAACTGTATTCAAGCACAAACGTACTCTAGGTCCCACTGACTTTGGCTGAATTAAATATTGTTCACCAAGTCTATTGCAGTCCATTATTGTTTTTCTTTAAAGACCTTGTCAGAAGAATATGGTTATTTGGGGTTCTAATTCAAGATGGGGTTGCACAAGAATAAATAAAAATGAAATCCACGCAGCTATCAGTAAAGTTGAATTTTTTATTTCCAAAAGCAAAAAAGGTTTGCCTTTGGGGACAGCTGCAGAAAAAATGGGGTACAGAGGTGTTGTTTTATAGAGGAGCTTGTCCTGGATATGAAATGTGTATGTGCTGCTTCTAGGGTGACACTTGAGAGGTGTGAGCAGTGGTGGGTTGCCCTGGTTCGGATCAGTTCGCAAGAAATGGTAGAAAAACCAGTGGGACGACCCACCCACCACCCCAGATATCGTCATCGGTGATCTGCGCATGCGCAGAAGCAAGGCACGATGCCGTTGCAAACCGGTAGTAAAGGTAAGTAGAACCCACACATGGGTATGTGTGTAGGTACATACATATTTATTTATTTATTTATTTTATTTATTTATTTTGTCAAGCATATATAAGATTACAGATATAAGTATAAACATGATTATGAATACATGAAATGGATACAAATAAATGGAGACATTAGGACAAGGACAGTAGGCACATTGGTGCGCTTATGCACGCCCCTTACAGACCTCTTAGGAATGGGGTCAGGTCAACAGTAGACAGTCTAAGATTAAAGTTGTGGGGGTTTGGGGAAGAAACCATAGAGTCAGGTAGTGGATTCCAGACATTGACCACTCTGTTGCTGAAGTCGTATTTTCTGCAATTGAGTTTGGAACAGTTTACCTTAAGTTTGTATCTACTGTGTGCTTGTGTATTGTTGTGGTTGAAGCTGAAGTAGTCATTGACTGGTAGGATGTTGTAGCAGATAATTTTATGTACTACGCTTAGGTCAGACCGAAAGCGGCGAAGTTCTAAATTGCCTAGCCCAAATTTCAAGCCTGATGGCATAAAGTATTCTGTTGCGAGCAGAGGACTGGAGGATTTTTCTCGTGAAATATCTTTGGACTCTCTCAATTATATTAATGTCCAATATGCAGTACGGGCTCCAGACAGATGAGCTGTATTCAAGAATTGGTCTTGTTTTGTATGCTCTAGTTAGCAGCACAATATTACCAGATAAGAAATTACACAAGATTAGGTTGACAACTCTTAGAGCCTTTTTGGCAATGTTGTACAGTGGGCTCTGGCACTTAGATCATAAGATATGAGTACTCCAAGGTCCTTGACAGAGTGAGGGTCATCTATGAGGTCATATCTGCCCAGCTTGTATTTTGTGTTCTGATTTTTTTTGCCAATCTGTAAAACAGAGCATTTGTTAGTTGAGATTTGTAGTTGCCAATTGTTCAACCATTCTGACATATAGTCAAGATATATACACATATATGAAACATATCATCTGTGATATTTATTCTTGTGAACATGCAGTTCCATTGTGAGACTGTTTTAATTAAGTCCATTTGTGTTTACAGACCTTCTCCTTTGCTATGTGGATTAGGTCTGGGCAATTTATTTGGGGATTTAAGGAGGTTTGAGTAAAAGATTTTCCCTTGTTTGCTATTTTTACTTGATTAACTTAGTTTTAGCTTGACTGTCAATTATCTAGCAGAAACACTGATTTTCAGTCCATCATGGATTTTTTAATGTTTAAAGGAAGATGGAGATCATATAAAGAATAAAATATATTTTATTGATATAACATTTCCCACAACCTTCCTCATGAATTTGTAGATATCCAGATACTTTAACTTTTCCCATGGCATTACAATCCTCACATGCCTTATTCATGAAATCATTTAAAAAAAGAATAATTCTAATGGGAGATTAACATTAGACCTTACACTGTGATGAATCTTTAAACAAAATGCAGTAACTCCATGAATAGACTAGATAGATCAAGAATTACTTGGCAAAGGCCATACTATGGCATACTATGATCGATGTATCTACAAACCAATGGAAGAATTAAAACTGCCCTTAAAAATTAGGCATAAAAAAATAATAATCTGAAATGCTCATATAGAATTAAGACCACTTATTAGGGCACACACACACACACACAATTATTCAGAAATGACACAAAAACAGAAGAAATAAAAAAATCATGATATAATAGATGCAAAACTTTAGGAGACAATACAATTAAGAGGCAATACAACAATGGGAAGAATTTATACATTTTACCCCAAGGTATAACTTCAGAGAAAACTGGTATAAAATGTTTGTAGATGGTGTACAATTATGTAATACTTGCCAAGATAGACAAATCAAATAGTTATAAATATTGGAAATAACATGAGACAGAAGGAACATTTTACCATATGTGGTTGACATATAAAAGAATTGTAAAAGACAAATACTGGAAAGAAAAACAGCACTGCTCAGAGAATTTTAGAAATAAGTGTTGACATAAAATCACAATTCTTATTATGATAATTCTAAAATGTATTCATTAAAAAATCACAATTTATTAAAATATATCTTCACAGACACAAGGATCAATTCTGCACATGCAATATGATATCACAGTGAGAATTTAAATTTGGATAATATGTAGTAATGGCAAAAATAACAGTCAATATTTACAATTAAAGTTTAACCAAATATGTACTACAAGACAAATATAAATATCTAGAGCAACGGTGTCAAACTGGTGGCCCGTGGGTTGGATGCGTCATGTGCAGGCCACACCCACCCCAGCTCCATGAAGGGAAAAACTGTCACGATACAACACATGATGGCAACATGATGTTGCGAGTTTGACACCTAAGGTGTAGAACATGGTTTTTAAGAAGAAAAAAACTGACTAAAGATTTGAAAGTTAAATGTCTATAAATGTTGTGCATCAGTTGAAGTACCAAAAGGAGAAAGTTAGAAACTAATTGTCAGTGCTCCAAGTTACATTCTCTCCAGCGCTGACATGAACAGTAGAAGTAGCAATTTGATTTAGCAGTTTGACTTTTCACCCACTTCCCCCCCCCCCCCGGCAGATAACATCCCCTAGGAGATGAGATGGGAGGGAGAAATTTTCCTGTAAATTGAAGTAGCCAAGAAGACAAGAGTGATTTGGAAGATGGCCAATGAGACACTGAGAATTGAGGAACGGAAAGGGAAGGGTTTGGGAGCAGAGGGTCAGTTTCGGCTGCAACCAAGTCCAGGGTCAGATCGTTATTTCAATAAATGAAAGGTTTCATCAAAGACTTTGTGTTTGGAAATGCAATTTATTTGAGATGACATCGGAACCTGACACTAATATTATAATATCGTCCCCGCTTCTCCTCCCCCTGCTCCTCTTTCCCACTCCCCCTCATCCTGCTCCCTCATAATTTCTTTTGTATTTAAATAAAATAGTGAAGATTCTGACATTCAGGTTGATGTTATAATTCTCATATTTTCAAAAATGAATGCATTTTTATAGTTAATTTTTCATTAACAATATACTGAGAACTAACTGCATGGTTTTGTATATCCCATAATCACAGAGGTGTTTCATGTTCTCAGGAAAACCATAACAATCTGAGAAGATATCTCACATTATTTAGCACAGAATCATATTGTTGTGAAAATAGAAATTTTACTTGGTAATTAAATGTAAGTGTTGATCACAGGATCATTTCCTCTTTGTGACACATATACAACTTAATTAATTTTATAAATATTTTCCTGAAGAAACACAATATTCATTATATGAACTATAGTTTTTAGAACTGATAATGCATTTTCCTTTTGTAGAGATCATAGAATTTTTCTGGAGATTCTGATTCTAAATATTCCCAAATGAGCAACATTTTAATTCCCATTTTAATAAAAACATTACTTAATTATTTACATTTATTTTTTCCATTGCAAATTTTCAGATAAACAACAAGGATATAAACGTGTGTGTGTATGTGTGTGTGTGTGTGTGTGTGTGTGTGTGTGTGTGTATTTCAAGATATTAAAATTCATACTTTTAACAATTTTTTTCTTATATATTTATAGCTAATTAATTAGATTTTGTTACAACTGGAGATATCAAGTATATTTTGTATGTGTCAGAAAGGCAAGCAAATTGCATTCCAGCCTAAAGCAGTTTTGATCTACTCTAATCAACATATTTTGAAATATAAAGCTTTTATGAAAAAGTTCTTTTCCTGATATATCAAAGCAGCATTAAACTACATCTTATGTTATAAAGTGATTGCATCTAAAGGGTTAAGACTTAATGGATAACTCCTACAAGTATTCCATTATTCCTTATGGGCTACATCAGGCAGCCAGCATAAACAGAGTGTGTTAACAAATGTAGTTCTTAGTGCAGAGAAATCCAAAGGGAAATATCACTGTATACTTGTTATTATCGTTTAATAATATATGACTTTCTTTTGACCCAAGAATAGTTTGTTAGGTTCTTATGGTGCTCTTGAGTGCTTAACCTTGTAGTTAGTGCTAATTCTGTTGATGGGTTACAAAAATATTGGAAGCATAAACCCTGGTTATCCTTTTTCAATTTTTCTGTACCAAAGGTGTTGTTATTGCTGTTGTTGGTTTCCTCAGTTAACTATAGAGTTGCCACATTTAACAATTGAAATGTACCACTTTTGTTGAATTAGCTTGTCAATAGACCAAGTACCAGTTGCAGATGGCCAGTCACTTCATCTCTGTTCATCAGACTCAGAAAAGAATAAAAACACATACCGGTATTAAGAATAAATTTTGTAGTACTATAAATAGTGAAGGAAGATGGGGGGGGGGGAGTGTAATCATTCTACTAAGTACATTAATCTAGTGACCTCCATGAGCAGAGATATTCATTAATCAGGCATGAGAACGTGAAAGGAGCAGGTTGTGCAAAAATATTTAGAAGAAGATTATATTCATTTATTGCTCTTGTATCTGCAATGTCTCTCTATAGTTTGCATGTTAGATAGTTTCCAGTTGGTTTCCCTTCGATGCAGGCACATTACACAATTTGGCCACATCCATTTCTGCTACAAGAAAATGTTATTACTATTGTTTCTGGTAGAAGCCAATATGCACAGATGATGTTACCTATTTTGGTAATGAAACGTTTGCAAGAAAACCACTAAGTTCAAAGAGCGCCAAGGACCCCACACTATTGTTTCTCTTGAAGAAAAACCATATACCAAAATACTAGTCCAAATAGTATGTGCTCCAAAGCACATAATGTAACTCTAATGTTAATATTTTTGACTATACATGGCAGAATCTAAGAAATGTTTTGCAATCATAAAATTCTGAAGTTTAACCTTGTTTGATGTAACATAAGTCGGCAGAGCTCCAGATTCCTATTTAAGAACAAGATCTTGTCAGCAACAGAATCACAAGAAATTTTGGTTCAGGAAGAAAGTATGAGAAAGCAATTGCACGGATGAGGAAGGAGCAATGGAAACTTTTGCAAATTGTGTTTTTACATTTCATGTATTTTAGTTTAGTTATAGTAGAACACAGAGATACAGGAGAGGCTTTCTGGCCCAGCTCATTATTGAAGAGGCTCTCAAAAGGAATAGATAGTTTGTAAATATTCTAAAGGAAATTGCAGGTACAGTTTCCATTTGCAAGTGCAAATGGCGGTTAGAAGCAACTTGATATAAACTTGCAACCTGAGACTCTAAACTTGCTCCTCAAGCAGAAGATCCTATAAGTAAACAAAAGATTAGTAGGGATAACATACTCCAACACACACATACACACTCACACTTTAAGTTGCTTTTGCCATTTCACTTTTGTAGAGACAAAACAATAGCAATAACTATAGCACTTAAGCTTATATTAAGGTGACCAGATTTTAACATTGGTAAAGAGGGACACCATTGACCGGGGCGGGGGGGGGGGGGCTTGATTAAAAATTTGGTCTATATGGAGCAACAACAATTTTCATAGAATGCAAAAAGAGTATTGTAATATATTTTTTTTAAATTTCAACATAAGTACAATTTACAAATATAATAAATTAAAAAATATATGTATAGTATTATTTTATTCTATAGGGACTACTCAGAGGGCTGAAAAAAATCATTTCTGACAGGTTCTTGCACTTTTGACTGGTCCTCACACTTATGACCATCCTCACATTTATGCTGGTGCAGCATTCTTAACAACCATGTCACTCATTTCATAACTGTTGGATGTCCGAGGATCTGACCCAATAATAGACATGAGACTAGAAACGTTAATCAAATGAACCTTTTATTGATCAACACATGTGTTCTCTTCGCAGGTAATATCAGGCTGAGCACATGTACCAGTGTGGGATAATCTTTTATACCCAGTGGGCGGAGTTACAGGTAAGGTGTGGCTAGGGGGGTAGCTGGGTGGTATGGATGTCTTGGTTAACCCCTGCTTCTCCAGAGCCTGGCATAGCTCTGGGACAGGTAAGGCATTTATCTCTAACAAATCCCCCTCTAAGTGCCTAACCTGTAGTCGAGTATCTGGTTCTTTACAATAGATTGGTTTTCTCACACATAACTTAGATACCAAGTAAGCGTGTTGTTTACCTACTAATGGTTTTGTTAATATATCTGTGGTTTGTTCTTCGGTATCACAGTGAACTGCTTTAACGAAGCATGTCTTCGATAATTGCCTTACATGTTTGTATTTTATATCTATGTGCCTAGATCTTTGGCCCACAGCGTCAGCCCCAGATATCTCAATGGCGGCCTTGTTATCTTCATGGATAATAATGGGATACTCTGGTTCAGCCCAAATATCGGTGATGAGCTCATCGAACCAGGTCAAGTTGTTGACCGCTTTTGATAAGCACACATACTCGGCCTCAGTGGTGGATGTGGCTACCAGTTTTTGCTTACTGGTGTACCAGTGTACTGGGCTGTTGTTTAAGAAAAACACGTATCCAGAGGTGCTTTTTCTACTCTTTACATCTCCTGCCCAGTCAGCATCGGCAAAGCATGTGAGTGTGGGTTTACAGGATACATTAAGTTCTAGGAATAGACAATCATCAACAATATGCTTCAGATACCTGAGGACCCTCTTAACCGCTTCCCAGTGGAATAAAGTAGGCTTACCTACATGCCTAGATAATAGGTTGACCGGGAGTGTGATATCGGGTCTGGTCCAGTTAGAAATATACAGTAGGGACCCAATGGTAGATCTGTAGAGCGTATTATCTTTAAAATCAGGCGATGCCTCATGCATGTTCTTTAAGAAGTCCGCCTGCATGGGAGAGTCTGATGGTTTGGCATCAGCCATGTTGCACTTGTGCAAGAGTTCAATGATCTTCTCCTTTTGAGATAGTTGGAACCCCCCGGGAGTTTGGCTGACCTGCACGCCTAGGTATCTGCTCACCTTTCCTAATGACTTTAAAGAAAAGAATTCTCCTAATTTGCTGGCAAAACCTTCACACTTGTTCTTGTGTTTACCAATATACAGAATGTCGTCTACATAAACAAGTATGTATTCGAGAGAGTCACCCCCCTTTTTGGTGAAGAAGCAGTTATCTGCTTCTGTTGCCTTGAAACCCATAGATTCGAGTGCCTCGACTAAGCACTCATACCAACGTTTGCCGGACTGTTTTAGTCCATACAAACTTTTGTTTAGTAACCAGGTTTCACCCTTGTTCGTGCCCTTGCTGGGCGGAGCCCTTACATATATCTCCTTGTCTAATTTTGCATGCAAATATGCAGTCTGCACATCGAACTGGTAAACATCTAGCCCCAGGATGGACGCTATCACTAATGCGCTTTTAACACTTTCTGGTCTTACGGTTGGTGAGTAAGTGTCAGTATAGTCCTCTGGGTATCTTTGTGCGAACCCCTGTGCCACTAAGCGTGCCTTATACAAGGTTTGTCCATTTTCCAAGGTTTTTATTTTGAATATCCACCTAGTGCCGATGGCCTTTTTGTCCTCGGGGACTTTCTTTTCGGTGAATATGTTTAATCCCTTCAGACTGTCCATTTCTTGGGCCATGGCCGACTCCCACCTCAACCTTTCTTCTTGTGGGAGTCTGAGGACATCTTCGTATGTGTCGGGGGTGATTGTGCCTGTGTTTACGTGCATTACATAGTCTTCAAATCTTTTGGGTAATTGGTTTCTACTCTGTCTAACTGGTCTGCCTGTTGCATGTTCACTATCGTGTAGGTACTTCGCTTCCTTTTGTGTGAGTGATTCTATCTTTGCCTCGGGGAGCTCTCCCTTCCATCCCCTGATTCTAACTGTCTTGTGAGTGGATCTGTCCCTTTCTTCTACTTTGTTTTCACCCTTGCCTTGTTCATCAATTTCCTGAGTCTTGGCCGGTACTATTTGTTTGGGGCATATTTCATTTAAATGTATCTTGGACCAGTTAGACTGCTCGTGAAATACTGCTGTCCTAGAGATTACAAACTGGTTGTTGCTATCAATGAACCTGAACCCTTTTGTGCCGCTCTCATAACCCATGAACCTCAACCTTTTTGATACCTTATCACCCTTGCGGCGTAGCTGTTTGGGGATGAGGACGTCAGCGGTGACCCCGAAAACGTGTAGATGGGCTATCTGGGGTTTCCTGTGATACATCAACTCGTAGGGAGTTTTGTCAACTACACTTGACCAGAGTCTGTTGAGCGTGTAGTTGGCGTATATCAATGCTTCTGACCAGAAATGCTGTCCTAACCCCGCATCCTCTAGAGCGCACCTGACCATAGTTTGCAGTGTCGAGTTACGCCTTTCAGAAATACCGTTTTGAAAGGGCGAAAACGGGTTAGATTTAAAGTGTAAGATACCCTTGGATCTGAGCCAAGTAGAGAACTCCCTGGAAAGAAATTCTGACCCTCTGTCAGTCATGATTTGTTTGATATGTGTGTTGTGTTGGGTCTCCACCTTTTTGTGGAATTCCTTAAATTTTTGAAAAGCTTCACTTTTGTGTCTCAGTGTATATACAAATCCGTAGCGACTGTAGTCATCTATGATGGTGAGGAAAAAACGTTTTTTGTATTTTATGGAAGGCCTTAGGGGCCCAACCAGATCCATGTGTACTAATTTGAATATATGATCAGTGGTGCGAGAAGATGTTTTTGGTTTGGGCTTAGCCTTAAGTTTTGAGCACTTACATACTGAGCACTCCAAATAGTTCTCACAGTCCTTTATTTTCAGTCCTTCAACACAATCGGGCATTTTCTGTATGACCGGGAAACTAGCGTGACCCAGTCTGCGGTGTAATAGGTGAGCGCAGTTATCATGTATGGGTTTCCCAATTACTGTCTTACTTTGTGTGTGGCTGTCATGTGTTTGTGCATGTTCTTTCCTCCCCTCCTTTTGGATTGCTTTCCTTGTCCTCCCTTATCTTGGTATCGCTGACTATGTCTGTATCTGCGCTAAATTTGGATGTATGTTCCTTCTTGATCTGTAGGTAAGGTAAGCCCCCTTTAATAATGACATCTCCTAGGTTGTGGTTGCCTCTGTTTATGTAAGCCTTGTCTTCTGTGATGATTAGTTTGGCTTTGGCCTGTTTGCATAGCTTTAAAGCTGCAAGAATATTGTGGGGTATCTCAGGTACTAGTAGTACCCCCTCTATCTCTCCTATCCCCGGTAGTTTCACGTTCCCCTTACCAGTTACCTTCACTTCACTTTGATTGGCTAGTTTAATCAGAAAGTTCTCTTCTGAAAAGGATGATAGTAGTTGTCTATTACTAGTGATGTGGTTGGTAGCCCCAGAGTCAATGAGCCAGTTATCATTCTCTCTATTGTCACGTTGTTGTTCACCTACCCCAAATAGGGATCCTGTTCTGCTGTCCCTGGAAGAGTCTCTACTTCCTCTTCTGTCTCTGGGGTTGGGTGAGTCCCTGCGCCTGTACCTGTCTTCAAAATTGTACCTTTCTGTGTGTCTGGATCTGTATTCTTATCTATTTCTGTCCCTGTTCCTCTTGGGGCACTCTCGTTTAAAATGTTCCCTGGAACCACAGATGTAACACTCAGAGGTACTTGGGGGTCTGTCCTGAAATGCTACCTTCCTCATGGGTCGTTGTTCCCTATGTGTGTCATTCTTGCCTTTCCTAAGGTTGTCTTCGGCAATAAGTAGGTTGGACAACCTTTCTACTGACAGGTGCCTTAGGCTAATGGTGTCCAGGTGTGTGACAAAATTGTCCCATGAGGAGTCTAAAGAATTGAGGATTATGCTCCTCATGGTTTGATCTGAGGTGATTTCCCCTCTTAATTGGAGTTCAGATCTGGTGGTGTTTAGAGCTACGAGGTGTTCACTCATGGGCATCCCGGGTTTGATTTTAGCTGACAAGAAGTTTTTTGATAATTTTGTGGTAGTGGCTACGCTATCACTGTAGAACAGCCCAAACATGTCTTGTACAATCTCTGATACAGTGGAGTACTGTTGGATGCTATGATATAAGGTTGGATCAATGCTAGATATGGTTAGATAAAATGCCCTATGATGTTTGCAATCCATGTCAAAGTCCCAGGGCTTCCTGGGTGGATCATCAATAAAAAACAAAATATTCTCTTTCATAAAGGCAACCTGCAGCTGCATGCACCACTCATTTAAATTCCCCCCTCCCATCTTCAGTCTGGGAAAGTCTGTGGGAAAATTCCCTGAATAGTGTGCTGGGTTACTTACAGCAGCCTGCTGTCCATGGTCCTGTATGTGTAAGTACTCGCAGTACGGCTTGGGGATTTTAAAAACATTTTTCTGAGCGTTTTTTTTTCTATTTTCCCCTAGGCGGTACTGCGCATGCACGAGAGTCATTCTGGCTTCGTCTTCACTGTGGAAGGACCTGTCTCTCGTGGCTCCTGGGTAGAGGCCTTCTCCTGGTGATTGGTCCCTGTAGTCGGCCCAGGAAGTCCAGCGATGGTCAAGGGATGCCAGGTTCGTCGTGTAATCGTCGGTCTGGAGCCTCGGCGTGCCTCGGCGAGTCAGCGGTGTAGGTGAGTACCCCCTCCGGTCCTCGCGTTCCGGCGTTGGCGGCCTGTGCGATTGTGTGGGTTGGTCTCTTGGGGTGCGCAGTGGCGTAGGTGTGGTGGCAGCGATGTCCGTGTTCCCCGTGTGGGTGGCTCGGTGTCCCCTCTCCCTGCCTTCGGTCTCCGTCCGTACCGGGCGCTTCCTTCGGGTGATCATCAGGTCGGGCCCAAGGGCGGCAACAATTAGATTCATGGCTTTGTCTAGTTGCCTGCTGGTTGGGTGAACTTGGGTGTCTGGATCAGACCCTTCCCCCCAGCTGTCCTCATCCTCCTCGCTCTCTAGGCCTCCACAATTTTCCCGCGCTGGCCATTTTAAATTCTGGCCTCTGATTGGTGGATGGTCAGCCATCTTGGCTGGTTGCCGGTCCAAAGATGGCCGCCGGTTTGAATTTTTGGCGGGGTTTGTGGCGCCTGGGCCTGCCAGTGGTGTGATCAGGGAGGGATCGCTCACCTCAATTTCGTCCCCTGATTCCTGGCTTGAGTTCGAGTCCCTCACTGCTGCCTCGTGGCCGTTTAGGATCTTCTGGAGGTTCACGGCGAGGTCTTCTTCATTGTTTTTTGTTCTTAGCAGTCTCGCTATTTTCTTGTGCAGGCTGCTTTCTCTCTGGAGGTCTATTTCTTCATATAGATTCTCCTCCATATCTGCTGCGATCACTGATCCAGCATTTTTTGTTGGGTTCTCTTGGTTTTCTTCAGGGCAGCCATCGGTCCTTGTTGGCTGGTTCTCCATCGTTCTTAAACTTTGTGTCCAGTTGCTTATTTCCTCTTCTCTCGGTCAGTGTTCTGTCTCTTCGGTATGTCTTTGGGTTATTGGGTCATGGAACCATCCTCTGCTACCATATTTGTTGGATGTCTGAGGATCTGACCCAATAATAGACATGAGACTAGAAACGTTAATCAAATGAACCTTTTATTGATCAACACATGTGTTCTCTTCGCAGGTAATATCAGGCTGAGCACATGTACCAGCGTGGGATAATCTTTTATACCCAGTGGGCGGAGTTACAGGTAAGGTGTGGCTAGGGGGGTAGCTGGGTGGTATGGATGTCTTGGTTAACCCCTGCTTCTCCAGAGCCTGGCATAGCTCTGGGACAGGTAAGGCATTTATCTCTAACAATAACTGCTTCTCTTCACTATGGTGACAAGATAGGGCAAAAACGTAAAATGTGAGGACAGTCGTAAGTTCGAGGACTGCTCAAAAGTGCGAGGACCAGTCAAAAATAACTTTTTCAGCCCTCTGAGTAGTCCATGTGCACAAAACGACTACCCAGAGGGCTGAAAAAGGTGATTTCTGACAGGTCCTCGCACTTTTGATCAGTCTTCGCACTTATGACTGGTCATCATTTATGCCCATTGTAGCATTCTTAAAAACAGTGTCACTCATTTCACAACTGCTTCTCTTCACCATGGTGACAAGATAGGGCAAAAACGTAAATTGTGAGGACAGTCGTAAGTTCAAGGACTGGTCAAAAGTGCAAGAACCAGTCAAAAATAACTTTTTCAGCCCTCTGAGTAGTCCATGTGCATAAAAGGATACAGCAATAAAGAGGGATGAAGGAAGGGAAGGGAAATTAGAGTAGGAGTG
This sequence comes from Ptyas mucosa, assembly GCA_012654045.1. Taxonomy (NCBI): domain Eukaryota; kingdom Metazoa; phylum Chordata; class Lepidosauria; order Squamata; family Colubridae; genus Ptyas; species Ptyas mucosa. The sequence continues at coordinate 13,401,369 of WNWU01000007.1, read as the reverse complement.
AGGTTAAGAGAGGGAGGAAGAGAGCAGGAAAAGAAGAAAGGAAGAGGAAGTAGGGAGGAGAAGAAGAGGGGTGGAAGAGAAAGTAAGAAGGAAAGAAAAGAGAGAGGTGGTAGGTTTGAGGAGAAAGATTGCTGTACAATAAAAAAGATGAAAGGGAAGAAAACCAACCCCAAACAAATATAAAGATATTAAGATAAAGAATGAATTGTTAAACTTTAAAGAATAAAAGAGAACAAATATGAATAAATAGCAATAATTATAAACACACATACAAACATACAATGTATTTTCTTTGAACAGAATATTTGGCTGGTTCACAAATTTAAACAGTGTTTAGTCATTTCACTTAAATTTACAATTTCTATATTTCTTTTTTGCCATATTTATTCCTCATCTATTTTTTTAAAAAAACAATATTACCCTTCATCCTCATCTCTAATCTTAATCAAATTCAATTTTTCACTTCTATTCTATATTATACTTCTTCCCATTGTCATCTATTTTTATATCCATCCTCACATTGGTTAATTATGTAATATTACAGTTGTTTAATACAAATTCAACATTTTAATATAAATCAATTAGTTATATAACTATCTTTTTTGCATATTAATCAATATGAACATGAATATTCCAATTATTTCCATGAAATCCAATTTCTTACAAATCAATTAATTATATTTACCAATAATAATAAACCGAATAATTTCCTCCATATATTCTTCCAAACCACAACTTAACCATTTCTGCTTTCAACACAATATACAATTAATAGTATCTCAATTATTACAATTCCCTAGTTAAATAGAGCTTTTTTTTCTTTTGTGTTTTAAAATCTTGAACTCTCCTCTTTTGCCATTTGCCATAAATTTCCCTTTGTTTGCACCTACCTTTTTTGATGAGGAAAAAGAAAAGAAATCTGCCTTTCCAACGTTGCAAGCAAACAGCAAAGCCAACAACCTGCTTTAGTTTCGGTTTCGGTTTCAGCTTGAATTGCACAAGGAGAAAAAAAAAAGTGCTCCAGCAGCACTCTTTGCAGCTAGCAAAAGACTCCTGCTCAAAACAGCTGAGAGCAAATCAGCTGAGAGTCGGGAGGCTGTTCAAATCAACTTATGGTAATTAACCTATACTGAAGCTGAAAGGGGCTGTTTTTTCTATTTTGGCAGACACGGGTCTACTCATTTGTTTTCTTTTAACATTGATCAGCTGTAGGGCGGCCCTTTGAAGCCCCCGGCAAGAATTTAAACAGGTTTTTTTTCTTCTAGCCATCAGCTGGGACTCAGAAGGCAGCAATATATTGGGAGTGGGCGGGATAAGCAAACCCCGTTTTCCTGCTGTTCCCTAGTTTGTCCTGCAAAAAATCGGGACATTTTTAAAATGCCGCGGCATGCGAGACAAATTGTTGAAAATCGGGACTGTCCCACCAAAAGCGGGACGTCTGGTCACCTTAGCTTATATACCGCTTCACAGTGCTTTTACAGCCCTCTCTAAGTGGTTTACAGATATGGCCCCAACAATCCTCATTTTACCGACCTTGGAAGGATGGAAGGCTGAGTCAACCTTGAGCCTGGTGAGATTCGATCTGCCAAACTGCTGGCAGTTGGTGATCAGCAGAAGTAGCCTGCAGTACTGCATTCTAATCACTGCGCCACTACGGCTCATTTTCTCCAAAGCAATTGGAGTAATAAGGATATACATGGATGGTGTTTAACAATAATACTAATGACCAAATGAATGTGGTCTAGTCTTTTGGTCGCCTTACAATTTTCTTGCAACTAAGGCTGGAATCTTCAGAGCCAGAATAAGCTGCTTTATAGTCTACTGTTAAGCAGCTCAGAGGTAAAATGAACAGGGATAATGTTATATTTTCATTTGGTCATTTCCCTCTTCCAGCTAACTAGTGCTGGCTGACACAACTGGGAACCTGGCTATAAATCATGCTCTCTTTCAAAGTAGCTAAAGTGGGGGAGGGGGAGGAGAAACATATCAAAATGAAAGCAAAGTTCTAATAGTTTATTTTTCCGAGACCTGACTCAGTAAAGTCCATAATAACTTGTCATACACATTCATGTACCTGCATGAATTAATAATCATAGCTTAAATGTGGTGATGTGACAAAAAAACTTGTTAGATCTTGAATGGGTTCCAGCTAGGTTCAGCTGATGTTTTGACTTATGACTGCTTTACTTTGTATTTTAAGATATGGTTCTATCTTATGGTGGGCTAAGTAACAAAGCTAAGAGGGTACAGGTAGCCAGCATGTATTTCAGAAAATGGAATAAAAACAGAGATATATTATACTGTTCAATAAAAACAAATCATTGTTAAGAACAATTTTGATCACTGTGCAGTTTTAAACACATTTATTGCACTTCATTGAGTTAGGATTTATTTCTGCATGGCAATGCTAAGCATTGCATTGTAATGTGTCATATTTTAAGGATGCAGTGATAAAACACTCATTACAATCATTCACTTACTGGAATATTTCTGAATATTAAATATATTTATACTAAATCTCTGACATATATAATTCTAAATCTTACTTTTAAGATTCATTAAAGGCTTCCAGTGGGACAGCGACATCGCCAGACGCTTCTTTTTGAAGCGCCAGCCCAGGGCTCCGTAGAACCGCAAAGAACAGCGACTATCAGCTGTCTTGTGGTTTGAAAACTTTCCCCCTGGTATGAGGGGGGAAAGTGAGTAGACGGGTGGGGTAGAGCTCCCTGAAAGTGCCGGATTTCACACATAATCTGGCGCTTGAAGATGAGAGCTCCCCGTTAAGCCTGTCAGTACTCCGGACCCTGGATGCCTCTGCTTTGCAGAGCTAGATGTCGTTAACCATTCCAGCACCAACTTTAAACAGATATTTTTTGAATCGAGCTGGCGGAGCACAAGCAGTATGAATCAAACAGCAAGTATTTTTTTTTCCTTTTAACTCCAAAGATTTACTTTCTTTAAAAGATTCTTCCTAAGCTGAAAGTGAAAGCAAGATGGTGTTTGAGTTTCAACGGGGCGTGAAGAAGTGAAAGCTAAAAGTAATTATTGACAAGCCCCTGTTTGAAACGTAAAGCTCCTTTTTGAAAAGTGGATGTAATAAGAAAGGAATAATAATAATTGAAGCAGCAATACAAATTACAAATTGTAAAGGATTCCCTTTTTTTTTCTTCTTGAAACTCCTTTTTTCTTTTCTCTTCCCCCCTTTTTTTCTGTCCTTCTGGAAGGGAAGGAAGAAGGGGGGCAAGATGGCTGGGCTTTTTGAAAGCAAAGGAGGGTTATTTAACCCTCAATGGTCTGAATTTGAGGAAGCTTTGAGTTCAATTACCTCTGCTTTATTGAAAAGAATTGATACTATATTTCAAGTTTCTCAAGCTGGAAATAATGAAATACATGGAAATACTGAGTTGCAATCTAGCAGTGGGGGATTGAATGAAGAGTTGGGAGATGCAAAAAAACAACAACAGATTATAGCAGATTTTACTGAGGAGAGAAAGATGAATGTTGTGCAAAATAAGGAGCAAGAAGTGTTGCAAGCTGATGAAATTTTGGTTTCACGAATTTTTTTTTATAAAACTCAATCTGCACTTAAAGAGTTGTTTCCAGAAGAAGCTACATTTCTGCAAAAATTTTATAATATGCAATCCCAAAAACCGCAAAATTTTACTGGAGCTAAAAAAGGCAGAGGGATCAAAGTTAAGAAGAAAGTTCGTAAAAAGGAAAAGAAGAAAGACTGGAGAAATGGAAAATAACCCTGCTTGATGAGATGATGGTCCTTAAAAAGTATTGTTTAACTGTTTAAAGATTTTGAATTTTTTGGAAAAAGAAAAAAAAACAGACAGCAGTTTAATGCCAGTTAACTAAGCGATGAGCGACGATGAGGAGGCAACTTACAGCTGTATTGGAATATTTGAGAAGAATAAACAGATCACAGCAATGCTGGTGTATTGGGTTGTGAAATATGCCCTGACTTGAATGATTTGGATTATTTTATTAAGGACTGCAACAAATTTGGACTTAATTGCAATCGCAGAAGTTCTACTGAATATAGCAAATTGAAGTTTCCTGCTTGATGGTAATGAATACAAGGCAAAAGGACTATGGACCTAGGGCAATTGCAGTTGATCTGGTGGTTTCCCTAATATGTCTGACGAATTTATTAATCTAATTTTTGACTGGATTTGATGGATATCATTTCAAATATAATTACAATTACAAAGTCACTCGGGGGGCTTTTTTTATATATATACAGAAGCAATTTTTATTTAGGGGGGTAGACGTAAATGAAGATATTTTATATGCTGTTGGAAGATGTGAAGACAAGAAGATTAGCAATTGGTTCAATGTAGTATGAAGAATTTAAAGGATTGATAAAGTTCTTAAATAATGTTCTTAGTTGATTTGTTAATATGTATTGATATAAGAGGTTTGATTATTAATTAAAAAATTATTGTTAATATTATTTCTTATTAAGTGTTTTGATTATAATTGGATCTTAATGGTTTAAAAGTGAAGGACGGAAGAGTTTATATAGTAATTTTTTTTTAAAATCGGAGGTTTTTTGAGTGAGGGTTTCCTTTTTTTTTTTTTCTTTTTGTTGTTGTTGTTGTTGTTGTTGTTTTGTTTTAAATGAAAGAAGTTATAAAATATTTTGTTAAATTGTATAGACCTAATAATTTGTTAAGTAACAATTAGCCAAATTGAGTAATGATAGGTTTGATTAGATAATACTTAATTGTTTTAATTGCTGTAATTATAAATGGAGATAATTTTGTTGAATTAGATGGAATAAGGAGAAAAAAAGACTTGCTTTCCTTTTATCTATTTGTTTAATGATCATGATTATAATAAGTGTGAAATGGAGTTTAATTTAGAGAATTTAAGCTGTATTTTATTTTGTACTTGCTCTGGGAAGTCGGGGGAGGTGGTTGGGGAGGGGGGGAGAAAATGTATGTAAAAATTTTAAAACTTTTTCAATAAAAAAAAAAGATTCATTAAAGTAACCAATAATTTCCAGAATTACCTAACTTACTGGGAGCAAATGAAATAATACCATAGATATCTATTACTCTTTTAAAAATAAAACTAGATGGATTGTATTTTATGACTAATGACAAATGTTCATGGGATTTGTATTCCAAAATGTGGAGATGCCAAGAGATATATTTTCATTTTAATTCTGGTGGTTTCTTGGGTAAGGCTATGAGATACAGAATAACAGAGTTGGGAGGAACCTGTACATCATACAAAAATAATTCTCTGATTTAACATGACCATCTTAATCTATATTAATTAGGTGACTGTAATGGACTTCTACTGTAAAGATAAAATTATCTGAATTACAATCTTTTAAGGAAACAGAAAATTTATAAGGCTTACTTTAAATACGTCATGCATTCAAATTCCTTAGAAAAATCACTTATGGTAAAAATGGTTGAAGATGTTATAAAATGAAACCAGCAAAAACCATTCTGAACAAATATAATCAAGCAAGACACCATTTTAAACCTAGAAACATGAAACACATTTCTAAAATTTAAGAAAGAATGACATCATCATAGTCTCTTTTCATCTGGTTAAACAGATGAAGAGAAAGCAAAAAGGAGAGTAAAATGGAAAAGGAGATGATGAATGTCATTGTCTACCATATTATTTTATAAAGCTTGGATAATATTCATACAAAATCTTACATTTCCTGGGCCAAGGGGCCATACTCATCGTCATTCATGTTCTAGTCATTCCTGGTTGGATTACTGAAATGCACTCTACATGGGCCTCCCTTGAAGTGTATCTGAAAATTTCAGCTGGTGCAGAATGTAATGGTGCAAGCTGGTATATGTGTCTCTAGTACCCTTCTGTTGTGTGAGATGTATTGGTTACCAGCTTGTTTCTAGGTTTACTTCAAATGGTGTTTATCATTAAAGCCTCCATTGCTTGGGTCCAGATTATTTGAGACACCGCCTCTCCTAAATTTCTTCTCCCCATCTAGTAGGATGGGGAGACAGGGCATGTTACGTGTAGGAAACTACATTTAGTAAGTCCTAGGTGATGGGCCTTTTCTGCTTTGACTTTTGCTCTGTGGAATCACTTCCAAGTTTCCAAAGATCTCTCAAGACCTGGTTATACTAACCAGCATGGAGATATCAGGATATGGATGTACTAGTGAGATAACTTCCTTACTGCCCTACTAACTCCTTTTGTCTATTATTTCTGTTTCAGGTTTTTAAAATCGTTTTTAAAAGTTTTTAATATTAGTTAATGATAATGATTTGGATTTATTATTTTTTAGTTTTGTTCAACGCCACCTTGCTTGTGGGATGGTGGCTATATACATTAAATAAATAAATAACAAATATAATGTTGACATATTTGCTTTGAATGACTTTGACTGTCTCTTTCAGCTAATGGAAATTCAGGAACACCATCTAGGCAATCTCACTATTAAGAAGCCTGGGTTGTTTCTCAAAGTAGCCTCAGCATGTAGTTTTGTTTCAGATGTCATTGAAGTTAAACATCCATTTGAAGCTCTGTGCCAGTATAATACATGATTTTGAGATTTAGCAGGGTAAGCCTGAAGCAGCAAATGGATTCTACTATTCATTTCCATACTTGTATCTGTAGTCATTTTTGGATAAGCACTGCTGCCAAATCAAGTCAAGATAGGTTGTGTACTTGAATTAACATGAATGTAATTGCTATGAGTGGCAACACAGTCTGCCTGCTTTTTCTTCTTTTTAATGGCTGCTGTGCCATCACAGATACAGTATGTTTTTCTTATTCCACACTCTTTGATGTTCCAGTTGAGTTATAATGAAATCAGTTCCCACTGTGTCTAATTTTTTTAAAAAGAATAAAGGAAAATCTGACTTTCCTCATGTTAACTGTGCCTTTGGGGAATGCTACAACAATTTCTCAAAGATGGAGAGAAATAATCAATCCCCTGCCAAGGGGATAAAAGGGGGTCGGAACAATCTGCAACTTACAAAACTGATTAAAACAGCTCTGCCAATTTCAAGCTTTAGTTTCACCTGGCATCACTGTCACTTACATATGCACACAACATTTCTGGCATTTCCTCGGTATGGGAATGGGTGCATCCACCAGAATAAAAACACCTGTTGATTTCAAAAGATCCAGATTATTGTGACATGGATGCATATCTACATGAACAACTATTTCATGTGGAACCTCTTTATTTGGACTGGACCAAGGATTTGGAGCACATGCACTATTTCATTGTAAGAATCCAGAAGAAATTTGCTATTTTTATGTGAACTCTGAAAGAAATTTGGATTATATCATTTACCTCTAACAGATATTTTAGATTTCTTCCTCTGTCTCCTGATAAGACTTATCCTTCTTGTGTACCCTAGTATTCTTGGCACAATTTCCTACACATACATCAAATGAAAAGGATTATATCAATGGACAGCAGTCCTCAATCCTGTACATTTGATTTTTCCAGTGTAATGCATATAGTCTCCAGCTGTTTACCAGACCCAAGCAAGCTAGAAAATTGTTTTCAGAATGTTGTCAAAAGATCATGTAACAAGGGAAATGAAGACTGCTGAAATGAAAGGAACCCCTACTTATGCCACCTTACAGGGTTTCTTCAAATGGTTGTAATTTAAACAAAAAAAAAAGAGCAAGTCACAGAAGATTTAGAAGCTTTATATATAATTCAAATAAATAATCCCATAGTTTCCCCCACTTCCATTTTCAATGCTGATATTCCCTCCATATAATGTTTTAGCATTACCTGACCTTAAGTAAGGGTACATCTACAGTTTAAAATATTTTTTAAATTGTTTCTAGGGATACAGTGTAAAAAATATCTAGTGTATTTGAAAATATATGCTGAATCCACACGTTCAACCTATCAAGAGCTCTTGTTTTTGGTACGCATGTGAAGAACATTGCTATTTGTCCAGGGGTGAAATCTACTTACCTTCCTTACTGGTTTGGAAGTGCACGTGTCGTGTGCGCTTTCGGTTCGTGTGTGCATGCGTGTCACATGTGCGCGCAGACCCTCTGCACATGCACAGAGGGGTAAAAAAACACATTACTTGCTGGTTAAAACCAGGAAGTAATGACACCCAAGCAGGTGGGCAGAGCTTCACGCTGCCATTGCTACCAATTCTCCAAACCACCTGCCACAATCGCTACCGGATCACCCGATCCGGTCTGAACCAGGAACATTTCACCCCTGTATTTGTCTCACAAAACCTAGCTAAGAGTCAACATGCTTCTGATCTTCCTGCTGTTCTGTGGATTTAGTTCTTTCTTGGGAACCAATCGGCTATAGCAGCAAGCTTTGAGGATGGGAATTGTTCCATCGCTAGTGATACAACCTGGCTGAAATCTTTCATAAAAACTACAGACTAAAAAGACTATATAGAGAACTCCATAATTATCTCCATAGGACTTTTGTAAGATAAGGGAAAAGCAATCAATTTTGATGGCAAAGAACAACAAAATTTGTTCACAATGTGCTGATACCTGATCTACTTAAAGCAGTTACTATGCTGCTCAGAACACAAAAGCATCTGTATTCATGGGGAATACAGATGCAATGAAAGGAAAATAATACTCTAGATCAGGAGTGGGTTCTAAAAATTTTTACTACCAGTTCTGTGGGCATGGCTTATTTTGTGGGCGTGCCTTGATGATCATGTGAAAATTATTTAGGATTTAGCAGAGGTACTGGTCTACCAGGCTTTTAACTGCTTGCCGAGCTGTACCGATCTACCCATTTTTTGCAGGCACTGGTCTACTTATTTATTTTTGCAGGCACTGATCTACTCATGTATTTTTGCAGGCACTGGTATACTCATTTGTTTTCTTTTAACACTGATCAGCTGTAGGGCGGCCCTTTGAAGCCCCGCAGCAAGAGTTTAAACAGTTTTTTTTTCCTCTAGCCATCAGTTGGGACTCAGGAGGCAGCAATAGATTAGGGGTGGGGCCAAATAAAAGGTAAGAATAATGCGGGGGTGGGGGGGCATGACTCCTCCAGAGTCACATTAATCAGATTGATTTCTTCATCTTTTCCAGCCAGCAAATCTTTGTTATTATTCAAATTATATTTTTGAATGGTTCTTTCAGTTGATTCTATTATAGCAGAAGTAAAAGAGTTTAAAAGTTCTTGAAAAACCTTTACAGTCACAGCTTGTGAATTTGCTGACTCATATAATGAAGATCCTCCAGCCCTGTTGTCAGTCATATTTCAAACTTCACTTTATATTAATTCTGCTATCAGACCAATAAATCCAGTTATTTTCCACAGAGCTTAAAAATAAAAATTAGTTAAAATCGATACCCTAGTCTTTTCCATTCAGCTTCCACTTTAAATCTTTTTCTTTATGTGTAATCCAGTAGCTTTAACAATGTTACCAGCGTTAACAAGCACTTTCAATAGTAAGTTTTGTTTTCACGCCCTCAGGCACCATTTCCCCTTTTGTTTTTTAAAACAGAGTTAAAGTTCAGTACTTGCATTTTTTGTTCTCCTGAATTGCTCTGCCAGCATCCAAGGTCGAAATTTCTTGTAATCCTTAAAATTGCTTTGCTGTTGTGGACACGATGCCTTGTTCGGCATAAAGCAGAATCATCCCTGGTCCGGAGCTACTGAAGGGCTTTCAGGGAACTCTCAAACTCTCGCCCTGCAACCCCCAGGCTTAAACAGAAAAACCTGGGGATCTAGGGGATCTCTACCCAGACCCTTCTGCTCTTCCTTCCCCCTTTTTCCCAGGGGGAGAGTTTCAAGTAGCTAGACAGCTGATTTTCGCTGTTCTAGTGGCTATACAGAATCCTGGGATTGGAGCTCCTAAAGGAGCATCCATCGGCATTTGCGGAGCCACAGGAATCATTTCCAGTGCACTCTTGCTAGCCCTGGCCCTGGCCATGGCACCAGGCAACCTTGCAGCCGAGGGTCCCCACAGCTCACCTTGTGGTTATGGAGCAGGTGGCGAGCACGGTTTGGGCTCCGCCAGGCCTGGAGCTCAGTTGTTGCTTAGGCTGCTGCTACGATGAGGCAGAAAGTCATGCGGCCCATCAGAATTGCCCCCCCCCCGCACCTCTACCTGGCTGCTGCTGCTTGAGAAAAGGACAGGCAATTGTGGAAGATTGTGGGAAGTGCATGCTTACGATAGAAGCAAAGCCCAGCCTGTCCCTTTCAAGTGATCAAATGTGTCTCTGTGTGTGACAGAATGAGAGACAGAGTGAGAGACAGAGAAATGATGAAGGACAATAACAAGAATTGCAGGCAACACTGTTTGAAAGGGTTTCCTCTCCACCATTTCTCTCTCTCTCTCTCTCTCTCTCTCTCTCTCTCTCTCTCTCTCTCCATTGTTGAGAAATAGTGGAGGCAACTAGGTTAGGGGACTGACCCTCTCCCACCTCCAGCTTGGCACCTGCTCAGGGTGGTGCCCTGAGGCCCGGCCTCTGCATGGCGACTCCTGCATGGCCTACATGAGAAATGAGATCCTTCGCAGTGCCTCCTCCTTGGCATTTCACCTTCCTGCCTTTTGCAAACTTTTGGCTCCATGCAAGGAAAGCAGGAAAGCAGAAGAAGTCTTTCTTTCTTTCCCTCAAACTCCACCAGAAATTAGTCTTTGTGAGACTTGTCATGCCATTGCAACTTCTTGGAGCAGTACCCTGCAAGGCTTGTTGTGGCATTGCATGCAAGAACGGCAGCCCCACCACCAGCTTTATCACACCAGCACAGCTGGCGTCCTGCCACTTGTGGCTGCACCAGTATGTCTGTGCTGAGCTTGAGGAAAGGATGATAGGCAGGAAAATCCCCCTCCCCATTTTCCTGCCATTCATAAAAAAGGCTCCATTCCAAGCCTTCAGTGTTGCAATGCTGGGATATGCTGAAAGCTTGGAATGGAGCCTTTTTTGCGAATGGAAGGAAAATGGGGAGGGGAATTTTCCTGTCATTCGTCAAAAAGGTTCCATTTCGAGCCTTCAGCATTGCCATCCAGCGGCCTTTTCTCAGGTGACATTTGATCACTTGAAAGGGACAGGCTGTGCCTGGAGAGAAGGAACAAGAGGCAGCTCCCGGCACTCACTGGCTCAGCTTATCCATGGGCCCAATTAAAGGCCCGGGCAGCCATGAGGTGACTGGAGAAGGGAAGGGCTGTCTCCTGTGCTGGTCATGCCCACCCCCTTCACTAGGGCTTATTTTTGGGGGTAGGGCATATATTAGCCCCCCTCCCAAATTAGGATTGCGCTTACTTTCAGGGTGGGTTGTATTTTCGGGGAAACACAGTATATTTTCTCAGATTTACCTTCTTTGTCTTTAATCTCTGAAAATCCTTTTTTCCATTACTGATTATTGTTTCATTATAAAACTAGAAATAAATAATAGAACTAGGAAAGAATCAAAGAATACCAATTATTCATCAGATGTGACTATATTACCAAAAGTGTTAATGTGTACTGTAAAATTCCTGAAGTTTGGTTAACAATGTGCAATAATCAATTTAAGGTTACCTACACAACACACGCTTGCTTTTTGAAAAAACGTAAATCAATAAAACAAATTTTAAAACACTCTTTTTCACATGGGAAATAGACTTCTTTATAACTGCCTCCATTAAATGGCAAATTGGACATTTGCATCCAATGGAGAAGATAATATCATTTGTAACTAGGATCAAAGCTACATTAAATAAACAAACATCTTCATGCTTAAACAAGAACCAGTAAAACAAAAGAGCAAACTTCACATGGGGCCTGTTTAGTGAGAAAGAGCAGAGTGACAGGGTGAAATGAAATAGATTTTACCCATGCCCCTTAAGAGCCCTCTAGTCTTTAGGCTGCCTGCAATAGTTTCAAATAGGGAACAAGCATAAAATATTAAAGCCTTTGATTTATTCTGAAGCAAATATAGAGTGTATACCTCAGGGGCAGCTTACTTTTTTCTTTTATCCATTGAATAAATTACCTCTTAACCCAATGAAGACTGGATTTCAATTTCTTCAGAGATAGTAATTCAACAATGAAATGCAGCTTCCAAAGATTTTACTCTGGAAGGATCTTTTCAGATTAACCAAAACCTTTGGGTACATGCTTTTACTCTATGAACGATATGAGCAAGCTGACTTAAAACCAATTCCTTATCTCAGTCCTTCAGGGGAAAAATTTATAGAGGGGCGTGTGGTAGTCTTCATCAAAAAACAAGTAGCTGAAAAGAAAAGGGTATACTTTATAATTCCTAGAATTTTATAATGTGATCTGTTAGCTAAAAAATTATTAAAACCATCTTGAAAAAAGAGCTGAGTTTCTTCAAGATCCCAAATACAACTTGGAATGACCAGCTTCCTGTGAGGTCATATACTAAATCACTGAAACATTTTAAGTTATTGAAATTGTGAACACTGATTTCAATGATAGATACAGTTCTGTATATATAGTCTTTGACTATATATAGTATCACTTAGGATCTTAATCTTTGCCTAAAAAGAATCACATCTCTCAGTTCCTTATATTTTTCTACCATTATGTCAATAAAGCAAAGAGTAAGAGAAGAAAGATGTCTGTTTTCATTGTAAAACAGAAGAGGGAAATAAAAAAATATATTTAGAGATATTATTGATAAGGACTTGGAGGAATGACAAGGAGTAGCCTTTTTCAAATCTTCTGATTGGATCCAAAGAGCCTGGATTTAGTTTTCTTCTTTTGGAGAATGTGAGCTTGGTTCTAAGTAAATGTAAACCTAGAAAAGAGAAGCCATACATAAATAAACACTTAATGACAACACATTCACTGATATTTCATGCAAAAGAATCAACAAATTAATTTGTTGATACTCAAACACAAACAGAAAAAATGCCACATTCTGCTAAGAAGGCAACAAGGAACTATGTAAGAAGTCCAAAGAATAAAATTATATATTTTATTGACATAATTTTACTGTCAAAGTTCTGACCGATACCCTAATAAAATCATGAGCCTCAAGCCAAGCTTCAAAAGAAATCCAGTTATTTATTAGAAGCTTCGTGTCAGCATGAACCAAGTGAAGCCAACTCTGACCTTACTTAATTCACGCCTTGGCTCTGACCCCCCCCAAGGTGTGTCACATCCCCCAATGAAGCAATTTTGTGGGTTGTAGAAGTCATTCCTCCGGTCACTGAGGTTCACCCTAGAGATTAACTTGACATTGCCAGCTGGAATATGCTTTATTTTGACTGAAATGCAAGTTCCTCAATGCAGTTGCAAGGCTCGATTCCCCAGGTTCCTGCCAATGGCAACTCGTGAGCAGGTCAGGAATGCTTCGCGAGTTGACATTTACTAGGGGCACCTGTGTGTTCTTGTGTCAGATTTGTGTCATCAGGAATAGTATCTAACCACCTTGCTTTCTGTTGGTTGTTTTTTGACAACTTTGAAATGCAACCAAAACAATTAAGCTTTAGTTTCATTATTACAGTGTCCAATAACCAATGTGGTTTTACCTAATCTAATACCAAATTATTTACCCTTCTTGGTCATCTCTATTCTTTTCTCAAGAACCACAATTCAAAAGCACCTGACTTGGTTTATTGCACCCTTTGAATGGTTCAAGTTTCAGAGTACATACTAAACTATGTGAATCCATGACATTGACAATATATAGTATTGTTTTCAGTGTAATAGCCTATTTTGTCTGGTTTTGTATTGGTAAGTACAGAACTAACAAGTAGCAGATGTGTATATCAGGGAAAAACTGTATGTTGCCATTTTAATTAAAAAAATAAAATGAAATGTAAAAGATTTACTAAACTCCAAGTTAAAAAAATATGAAAACAAAGACAGAAGCAATTAATAATTATATAACATCATCATATAAGGTGCCTCTAATGGGCTTCCATAGAACAGGAAACTGTTGTGCTCATTGCTGTAATTACAATATTTATGTGTATCGTTATTTTATTGTCCATGATATTTTATTCATTATTGTTGTTGTTTTATTGTATTTATTCCTGTTGTTACTTTAAAGAAATTATAGTGTTTATTTTAATTTATACATTGTGTTATTCTAAATAAATAAATCCAGAATATATCTCTTTAGTTTTGTGGGGCACTCCCATCACCTTTTGTTTAGTCTGGCTTTTGGCATAAAGTGCCAACATTTGTTAGTTAGTTTCTTCCCATTTTAAGAAATAAAATAAATTCTACTTTTAAGGACCTTAAACCACAATCATAAAATTGAGATGAGGAGGATGAGAGAGAAAGAACTCCTAAAATCCCAAAGTTACCTTCCCAATGAAGTGGTACCCATTTATCTACTCACATTTGCATGCTTTTGAACTGCTAGATGGGCAAGAGTGAGGCAAATAATGGTTGCTCACCCCATTGCATAGTGCTCAGGTCTCAACCTGGACTGTTGACTTTCCAGCCAACAAACCCAGTGTCTAAACTGCTGAACCATCATGCCCTGTTTTTTCTATAGAAGAGTGTTAAATGTCTCATTAAAGCAAGATTAAATGTCTAAGGATAATTATATTTTGATTTAAATGTAAATATAGGTTTAGATACTTCTAAGTGTCTTGGCCAGGAAATATGCCCTCACCCGCAGAAGGATTATTCAGTTAATGCATGTATTGAACAGCTTGAACTCTTAGGATTCTTAACCAGAATTGATCCACATAAATTGGAGTCATTTACTTTTAATTAATTAATTAATTTAATTAATTTTACTTTCTGTGCACTCTATAGGTGGTGGAGCTTTATTTTGATATTTGCACTTAACATAGTGATATACATGGGCTTCCTCATTTTCCAGTCAATTTATTTTAATTACTTAATGTTAATAAATTGTTTTAATGTAAGTAATAATGTATGTTTACATACATGACTGTGGTACATGCATACATTTTAAACTCATTTCCAAGATTAATTTCATTTGGAGTTTGTAGCCTTGGGATTATAAAGTAGGGAAGCTGGGCATTGCACAAGATTTCTGTGTATATTTATTTATTAGTGTTTTAGTTTTCAATCCATGTTTTATTTGAGCAATGTTTCCTTCCCCCTTGGAGAAAATACAAGAATTAAACTGCTGGCAAATATATGTATATATCACCAAACTGTCTTTAATAATACTTTTCACCTAGTTTACAAGAAACAGATGTTACTGGATGTCCCTTGATCATCCTTTGAAAATTGGCATTACATTTCCTTTTTATTATCTAGAACAACATCTAATTCTTGGACTATATAGAAGATTCACAATTTCACATTTGACTTCTTTTATAGAGAATATAATTTTATTATGTGTAATCTTTCTCTTTGGTTTTGCTTCAACAAAGTATTTAGGGGTTTCTTGCCTTTACTGAAGTTGGGGACAGAGTAAACAAATTAACTGAATTTCTACCAGGCTTTGGGTTAGGATTAAAGGCTATGTTAGGTGTATGATGTTTGTTTGATGTGTCGATTGGATTTGCCATCTGTTTATTGTTATTTTCCTACAGCT
Source organism: Ptyas mucosa (assembly GCA_012654045.1). Taxonomy (NCBI): domain Eukaryota; kingdom Metazoa; phylum Chordata; class Lepidosauria; order Squamata; family Colubridae; genus Ptyas; species Ptyas mucosa. The sequence goes on along the minus strand of WNWU01000007.1, from coordinate 13,385,924 downwards.
TGTATTTCATTAAGAAACACAAGAAAGGTGTTTTGATGATGGAAGGCTTAAAATATCATTGTTGTCATTATCATATAACAGTGATGGCAAACCTTTTCGGCACTGAGTGCCAAAAAGGGAGTGCATGCATGCGTGCGCCTGGACCACAACCCAGAAGGAGAGCTACCCAGGGCACGTGCACACACCCAAAAATGAACTTCCAGTTTCAGCTACTGAATTTCCAGTTTTAGGCAGCTATTATCCGGGTTTCTGGCACACATGCGCAAGCGATGATCAGATGGTCAGCGCGCATGCTCATGCAGGAAAACAGAAGACCAGCCAGAAGATCTTCTACTTTTGCATGTGGCACTGCTACATGCAAAAAGGCCAGCTGATCATCATGCGCACATGCGCACCAGAAACCCAAAAGAGGAACGGGTGACATCACGCATTGCCAGGCGACATGACTCCATGTGCCACTTCAGGCCATCACGTCATATAATGTTCCGGTGAAGTTTGGGTCACAAAATAAATTCCCCACAAAATCTCTTTAAGAATTCCATCTCTGGAAAGTTCTAGAATATAATAGACTCTGTGGAAGTTGTAGCAATTATATCCAACAATCTTGTTAAGTCCAGTTTTTATGATAGTAAACAATTACAACTGTGAACCCTGATATCATAAGCCACAAGAAATAGCATGTTTAAAAAATGAGAAAGACACTGATAGATTTCATAGCAGTTTGATGACAAGAATGACAATCTATGTAGATATCATATGCCAAGGAATGTGAAAAGGGATGGAATCTAATCTAATTTCAGAGGGAAGAATTTTCCATAAGGTGGGCATGATGATAGATAAAGCCCATCTTCTGGGACTTATCAATTGTATATCCCTACCTGAAGCCTGCCTAATGGGGTGGGCTGACATAACCTGATCCCATGCCTTTAAGGGCTTTAAAGTTGAAAACCAGCACTTTGAATTGGACCTGGAAGCAAACTGGCAACCACCACAGTTCACAGAGCAGAAGTGTAATACATGCTGTTCTAGAAGCTCACCTAACTGCCTATGTTGATGCATTCTATCCCAGCAGAAGTTTCCAGATACTCTTCAAGAAGCATCCACATGGCGCATATTACAACAGTCCAATCTGGAGGTGAAAAGGGCATGAGTGACTGTGATTAGATCTTGTTGATCCAGGAACATGGATAATTGGTTCACAACCCAAAGCTGTGCAAAACCCTATTCAAGCAGAAGTCAGAGTCTAGGAGAATCCCAATATTGCGGAGTGAGTCTATCTGGGGAAGTGCAATTCCATCCAGCACCAAAGGTGGCATTGTCCTAGAACTGGAAGGTCCCCAAATGAAAGCCACACATCTACTCCCTATTTAGACCCTCACAGCTTCCAGGAACCAGGATAAAACACCCACAACATCATTTAATTTTCCTGGAGTGGAGATATAAACAGGTAGCCGTCGACTTACAACAGTTCATTGTAGTGAACATAGTGACTGTTCAAAGTTACAACGACTAAAAAAGGGACTTATGACTGTCGACTTATGACTGTCAATTGGATTTACCATCTGTTTATTCTTATTTTCCTACAGCTTGTATTTCATTAAGAAACACAAGTTGGAACTTTTAAAAAACTTTTATAAAGCATTTTTTTACTTTGCCTGAAATGATAGTTAAAAAATGCTAAAATTTTTTTTAAAAGTTCCAACGATTAGCTGTGTGACAATCAGCTGTGCTGGGCAATGGTCAGAACTTTTGTTTTTTACTTTTTTAAGCATTTTTTTTTACTACAGATCAGCTGTGAGACAATCAGCTATGCCTGATTGTCTGTGAGGTTCCTGCTTGTTACAGGGACCATTTTGTGTGAAGTCCAGCTGCTTTTACATTGTGTGTGAATCAGTTGTGCAGCCATGCCCACCCGGTCACATGACCACCAAGCCATGACCACCAAGCCACACCCACAGAAACAGTAGGGGAAATTTTTGAATTTCACCACTTAGCTAAATGTAAGTTAAATCCAGGTTTGTATCATAATTGTATATACTATACTGGAGGAAAATAATTTTCCATATAACACATTTCCTTTCTAGTTGACTTAATGTTTGGCAAAGAATTTCAGTCAAAAACATTAGTGAACAGGCTAACTGGTATAAGAAGAGAGACACAAGAACTTTAAATACGTCCAAAAAGTATATAAGAAGCCTGTGAAGTTCTTTTCAAACTAGTATGGAAAAAAAAAGTATGAATTATGTATATGTACTGTTGTTTTCCCCAAGTGTATGATCTGAGATAGCATTTTGCACTAATGAAGCTTTCAATCTGTTTTCAGAGGAAATCCTTTTTATAAGGCGTTCCTCTAACTTGTTCCTTTTTGGCAAGTTTGGTATCAAAAGAAAATCACAGATTGTTTTTTCAAGTTGTGAATATAAATCCACTCTGTTTTCCCCTGCCAGCCTATCAGCCAAAACGTATTTCTATAATTGTAATATACTTTTAGTTCATTTGCATATGAAAAGCAACTTGGATTTTCAGGAGAAATAATCAACTAAATAATGCTTTGTCCCAATTCCCTCGGTCATTTCTCCTTGCCTCTTAACACAATCCAGATTTAAAAATCCAATTTATAATTACACTGATCCTTCTTTGGTTGAGCCTTCATAAATAATCAGATGGGATCTACATATGTGACTCTGCGTATGTGGGTGTACAAATACACTCACCCACCTACACATGCATACATCTGTTCTTTGAAAAATCCATTAGAATCCATAGTACTGCAGCTGTAAAATCAAAAGTATCAAGTATTTTCAAAATCAGATGAAAATTCTAATGCATTTTTTGTAGCAACAGTAGTAACAGATGCTGTTTCCCCAGGTAAATAGAAATCATTATACATTAAAATTTTAAATAAGAAACATCAAAGAGAAAAAGAAATATGTTCCCATTTCATGTTTGCATTCAATTCATAATTAAAATATGACATGATTTGAAAGAGAATTGTTCTGTAAATTAGCTAACTGCCAAGTATAGAGTTTCACAAAAGGTTGGTATGCACTATACCTGACAAATGTATTTTCTTTTTAAAGGTAAAGTCTCCCTTGAGTCAAGCTAGATTTATGGCAACCATGCAGATATGTCTATGTTTTCTTCAGAGCAAAACAGAAGTAGTTTGCCATTGCCTTTTTATAGGATGTTGTTCCAACTTTCCAATTTAGTCATGATAATTTACCAGATGAGATGCTGTCTCTTGCTGAGATAGTGGTTTTAAAGAGGGAGTTTATCCCACTATTTCAGCAGTCCTATTTCTGTTTATGTATTTTTGAGGGAGAATTGAACTCTTGAAATAAACTGTTCATGGGACTGCTCTTGAAGACCATCTGTGAACTTCAGCTAGTGCAGCATAAAAACATTTTGCTTTAATTTGAACTACTTGAAATAGCCACTTAACATTAATGCTATGTATTGGATGCTAGTTGATTTCTATGTGTAATTCAATGTGTTGGTTTTTACCCTCAATGTTTACATATCTTCTGAACTCCCATTTTATAAAACATGTTCCCACTCAGATTAGTACCCTTTAGCTTTCAGAAAATAGTTGTTTGGTAAAAATTCAAAATAATACAGAATTTAAACACATGTATAATAATATTAGTATATATATATATGAGAGGTCTGGTGGCTCGGTAGTTTAATGACACTGGAGATTGTTTCTGCTCCAGCTGTTCGAGTCTTAGTGCTGGGTGTCGGGATGAGCTCCTGTCACTTGCTTCAGCTTCTGTCCACGTAATATTTCAAAAGCAAGTTCTATGTGAGTAGATAAAATAGATATCACTTTGGTGGGGAGATGAAATGATGCTCCATGCAGGCAGGCAGATTCCTGCTCTCTGAACCTTCCTAGTTGCAGTGCATGTTTGTAAGGAAGCTCTGGGGAAAGGAACGAATCTGGTGTCACATCATATCAATTAATCCAAATTAGGATTATTTTAATTTTAGTACTCTATTGGGGGTTTTTTTTAGGGGGGGGTTGGTCAGAAGATTTTTCAGTAACTTTAAGACAGATTTTATTTTTTAAAAAATTAAGATGTAGTGTTCTTCATAGCAAACATGTTAAATCATTCTTCTTTTATTTAATTTCTGGCCACTTTAAAAAGATAAAAAGGATCTTTGAAGCTTATATTTATGTAAAACATGTCTGGAGAATCAATCCATTTTCTAAATTAAAACCATTTTCCTTGTAACCCTTAGTTTAGTCAACTATAAATCTGTGAATCATCCTTGTTTGCCAGACAACAATATTCTAGGGTATGTCTGGCCTATCTAAATGCTATAACTAAAACTACACTGTTCATTCTGGGAGAAAAATTATTGAAGGATGCACAGAGGAAAAGGAGAATCAAAGCACTAAATGACCATCAGAGGATGCTTGTATTTTTAAAAAGAAAAGTGCATAGATCATTTTTTTTGTTCAGATTAGAAGCATGGTACAAGAACAACTAAAGTTCCTGAACTGATGCATCTATTGTATAAAGGTAAAGGTAAACGTTTCCCTCGCACATGTGCTAGTCGTTCCTGGCTCTAGGGGGCAGTGCTCATCTCTGTTTCAAAGCTGAAGAGCCAGCACTGTCCAAAGGCGTCTCCATGGTCATGTGGCCGGCATGACTAAACGCCAAAGGCGCACGGAATGCTGTTACCTTCCCACCAAAGGTGGTCCCTATTTTTCTACTTGCATTTTTTACATGCTTTCAAACTGCTAGGTTTGTAGAAGCTGGGACAAGTAACGGGAGCTCATCCCGTTACGCAGCACTTGGGATTCGAACCGCTGAACTGCCAACCTTCAATCAACAAGCTCAGTATTTTAGCCGCTGAGTCACCATGTCTCTTATCTATTGTATAGCAAACTACTATATCCCAAGGAAACATCACAGCAGTTAATACTTAAAGGTGAGCTAGACATGATTTTACAATTATTTTTTTAATCCTAGATTTCTCCTTCCCTCCCCCTCCCTCCCTCCCTCCTTCCGTCCTTCCTTCCTTCCTTCCTTCCTTGAGCTAATTTTCTGGTTTCTCCTTTCTTGCTTTCTTCTCCTTTCTTGCTTTCTCTCCCTCCCTCCCTCCCTCGCTGTCTCCCTCTTATGAGAGCTTTCTGAATTTAGGGAAGTCATTTGGGAGACAGAATAGTGCCTGTAGGTGTCCCAGCCTGGGCTGTCTGAAGGGGAGGTGAAAAGGATCTAGAAGGACCTGCACAATTAAAGCCCTTTTCTATGTCTGTGCATAATGTAACACATTTAAAAGGACTTCAATCACATAGCTATAGTGGTCAAATTGACTTTGTCTGATTATTCCTATGAAAGCCCTTGGGACTGTCATCCATAAAAGTTATAATATGAGCAATATCTTCTTTTTTTGAACTAAACACAAACTGAAAGATATTCATTGATCAATCAATACATACATTTCACTATCATAATTTTATACATATATTTTCATATTTATCTCATTAACTCTTTAGAGTAGCATACTATGCAAGGCTTAATACAATAGGGATACTCTTTGGGTTCTTTTTATAAGCAATCAATTATGTCTCATTAGTCATCTGGGTCAGATATCCTTATTTTATGACTATTAATAGAGATTACCTTCAATTCAGAAAAACAAAGTATTGCTTAATATCAACATTTTCATTTATAAGACGTTCATTTACAAAGATTTCCTACGGCCAAAATTACATCAATAGCTTTTCAAACATTTCGATATGCCTTTACAATAGACACTTAAATGCATTTCGGGTCCTCCTTAGCAGGGGCAATTTTATTTTAAAAAATCCAGTTCCAGTTCTGTAAGGCAAAATGCTCAAGAAGCTTCATTAATTTCATAGTGAAATACCCTATACAAACTGTAGCAGTTAAACTTCTAGGATTGTTAACAAAAAGAGTTTTGTAATCAACATGCCAGGCAAAACTCCTCAGGAAGCAAAACCCAATACCATAGAAGCTATTAGATTTTTGTTCAGAAATAAAACCAGATTAAGAAACAGTGAATTAGCTGTGCTTCTGGATAACTTTTACTATTACCTTTGCTTGAGAAACAAATCATTTGTCATTTGTATCCTTAGATGTGTTCCCTTTCCATTCCTATTACAACTTTTAGAATTCTTTTTTTCATCAAAAGCTATCAGCGTGACACTTGATGTCCTCTATAGAATGGTTCACCATCTTTTCACAAAATTTCTCAACTCAAATGTCTTACAGAATAGGGACAAACTAACAGCAAACAGCCCAACTGAAAAACCTTCCAGGCCACTCCTACCAACACTGACAAGGCAAGCCACTAGAACAGGGGTGTCAAACTTGCATCATCACATTGTTGTCATGTAGGTATCGCAACTTTTTTCCCTTCACTAAAATGGGGTTGGGCGTGGCCAGCACGTGACACATCTGGCCCGTGGGCCACAAGTTTAACACCTTGCACCAGAATATAAATTGAAAGCAAATCCCACTCTTTACCAGCACTGATGATGTTATCTAGTTTTGGTAATGAAACATCTGCCAGAAAGCAACCAAGCTCAGAGAGCACAAGGACCGTTCATTTCAGCCCTGACCTACAAATACTCTCCTTTATCACCGTTTCTAAGCATTTGCATAGTTCCTTACCAGAAACTTAGAAAACAAAATGATTCATTTGTTCTTAGTTGTTCAGGTTTAATTATTTCAGACAGTTCAAATACATCCAGTTTTTCTAATGACTTCATAGGCATGTAAGAGGTTCCATATCTGCTTCTTCTACAGTACAGAGAAACAGAACCAACGGCTCTAATTACTGAGTAGCAAAATGATAAATTGCAGCCTCAAAGGCGTCTCAACAACCCTTATCAGGAATAACTGAACAGGCACACAATTATTTATTTATCATTAAAGAAATTATATGCTTTATATTTATAAAGGGCTATAAAACACCATTGCAATGGCTTGCTGAAAGAAAGACTTCTTTAAAAAAGCAATTTATTTTATGCTAAAATGTAAACACTTCTGCAGTAGTTATAGATAAGGCAGTGAGCTCACCACTTCACAAATGAGCATCTGTTTCTGGTATACTTGGAAGAGACACTTAAATTTTACTCTTCATCTGATGGATGAAGTCTCACAGCATTCAATATATATTGTTCATTAAAGGTTTTAATACAAAGTAAGAAAATGAAAAGAAATAAATCAAAGAAAAAGCTACCGTATTTTTCGGTGTATAAGACGCACCGGAGTATAAGACGCACCTTAATTTGGGGGGAGAAAAACAAGGAAAAAAGTATTTTACCTCTGCCTACCAGCATTTAAGGTGGCGCTGCCCTCCTCCTCCTCTGCAAGAGAGAGGTGCAGGGACTACTTGCTTTCCCCCAAAGAGACCCCTCACATGCTCTGGAGGGGGACAGAGCACAGCCTGAGGAACAAACTTCTTCGGGATGGTCTGGGCGGGGGGAGGAATCTGTCCTGCAGCCTCGGGGAATAAGGCGAGTGCCACGATTTGCAGCTGGTCTCCCCTCTGGCCGCGCTGACTTCACTCCCCAGCAATGTGAGGAGCCGCCGCTGCTGCTGCCTAAGCCCTCTCTGCACCCAAGAGCCAAGCCGAGCTGAATGGGAACCCCTAAAGGGAAACATTCCTCCTTTCCAGCCATCACTGCCCAGATTCCCCAATGCAAATCTCAAGAGTCGCGCTTCAGGTGGCGGCCAGTTCCCCTGCAATGTGCAGCAGGGAACTGGGAAGTGCTTTAGATTCAGGAGGAGATTGTAGCCCTACCGCCTGAAAGTGTTTTTCCGCACATTGCAGAGCTGTGCACCCCCGTCCTCCTTTTCAGCAGACTCTTCTTTCCTCCTGGCCAGATCTGCCACCTGAAACACAGTGCACTTTTTTTTTGTCTCTGCATGTCACATGCCCACACCCCATGTTTGGAATCAGGAAGGGGATTGCGGGTTCGGACGACAGATCCACGATCCCCTTCCTGATTCTAAACATGGCGTGTGTGCAGAGACAAAAAAAAGTGCACCATGTTTCAGGTGGCAGATCTGGCCAGGAGGAAAGAGAAGAGTCTGCTGAGAAGGAGGACGGGGCACGCGGCTCTGAAATGGGCAGAAAAACACTTTCAGGTGGTAGCGCTACAATCTCCTCCCCGAATCCAAAGCACTTCCCAGTTCCCTACTGCACATTGCAGGGGAACTGGCCGCCACCTGTAGCGCAACTCTTGAGATTTGCATTGGGGAATCTCGGCAGCGATGGCTGGAAAGGAGGAACGTTTCCCTTTAGCTTGGCTTGGCTCCTGGGCACAAAGAGGGCTTAGGCAGCGGCGGCGGCAGCGGCTCACATTGCTGGGTAGTGAAGTCAGCATGGCCAGAGGGTGACCAGCCGCAAATAGTGGCACCTGCCTTGTTCCCCAAAGCTGCTGGGCAGATTCCCCTCCTCCCCCCACCATCCCAAAGAGGGAGGGTTGTTCCTCAGGCTGTGCCCCGACCCAGATCCCTGCCACCTGGAACTGGCCAAAAATGGCTGAAGGGTGGGGGCTGGCAGGTGGGTGGGCTACATTTGGCGTATAAGACGCACTCAGATTTTCACCCCCTTTTGGGGGGTAAAAAGGTGTGTCTTATACACTGAAAAATACGATAATTGTGAAAGAAAGAGAAAAAAGGTAGAATAAAGGAAAGGAAAAAAGATACAAAGATGTAGCTTCTGATCAGTGGTGGGATCCTTCCGGTTTAACAACCAGTCTGGTGATCATGCATGCGCAGTTCTACAAGAACTTACCTTCCGTGTTACTGCTGGGGAGTAATACAGCTGAGGCATGGCAATCTGCTCTGCAATGCAAATCAGCTGAGAAAATATAGGTCAGTAAAGTGTAGGGGTGGGTAGGTGGGCCCACCTGATCATAGGAGCGAACTGGTTCGCTCCCAGCTGATTGTCAGAGCTACCAGTTTGCCTGAATCGGTCTGAACCAGTACAATCATATGCCTGCTTCTGATATTCTTTACAGCAATTATAAGTACAATTATAAATTTACCTTTTACTCTATGGTTAACATAACCTTGTTCTTTCTATAATCCATCTTGTCTAATCATCAAACCACAATCATAAGTCCTTTTTTTTTTTTTGCTTCATGAAAAAAGATTATAAGAAGTTTCTAGTCAGCAATAGATGTAGATCTTTTCTCTGATCAAAGAAGTCAATTTAGCCATCTCAGCAACCATTTTTCCATTGTGGGTAATGTTGAATCTTTCCATCTTTATGCATACAATAAATTTGCTGCAGTTATCATGTACAAAAATGTTTGGTAACATTTTTGTCCAATTGTTCATCCAGCAATCCCAAAAGAAAAACCTCTGATTTCAATTTTATATTAATCTTAAAAATCTTATCAGTGTATGTATTTGAATCCAGAATGTTACCCTTTTTTTAGGTACCTACCAAACATGATAAAATATCCTTTCTTGTTAATATTTCCAACAGAAATGGAATGCCTTTTGACTTTCTGGACATTTTCTCTGGTGTTGTTTTCTACCTGATTTCTAATGTTAATCCCTGTTTATTTGAGTGTTGACTGGTAGATAGGATCTGTTCTTATCTATTAGGAGCAGAGATTAACACCCAACAAACGATCCAGCAGAAACTGATATCTTACTCAACCAATACTAAGAAGAAAACTCCATCCCTACCAACACTGGCAAGGCAACCAACTATATAGAAGCAAGGATCAAATCTCACACTCCATGGAACTAATGATGTTACCTAGTTGGGTAATGAAATGTCTGCAAACAAACAACCAAGACTCTGTGACTGAACTGCTTTTAACAGACAGCTGAAATTATCAAACTTTCACCCTAATACTTAAAGGGGTAAAAATATAACCATGATTCTGAATTGGTTAATTATAAGCATTGTCAATCAGAAAATTAATGTAGCTTTAATATTTATTTTTATTACCCATCTAAGATAATGACATATGGCAGTATATTATCAAAATGTAATTAAAACTTTCTGTAGAACTCACACTCAGAAAACACTTAAGATTTCAGTCTAGATTTTATATAAAGCAACTGGGCTTTGGTAAATTATAGCCAAGATGCCAATTTAAATTTCCAAACATGTTTAAGCTTGTAAGGAGATATATATATGTGTGTGTGTATATGTCTGCACGTGTATGGTAAAGAACACACACACACACACACATTCTTACGGTAACAAAATTTGTGTGTGTGTCTTTTTTTTTTTTTAATTTGATTTATATGCCGCCCTGCTCCGGAGACTCAGGGCAGCTTACAATGCGTTAAGCAATAGCCTTCATACTTTTGTATATTTATACAAAGTCAGCTTATTGCCCCCACAAACTGGGTCCTCAATTTATCTACCTTAGAAAGGATGGAAGGCTGAGTCAACCTTGAGCCTTGGTGAGATTCGAACCTGCAATAATTGCAGGCAGCTGATGTTAATAACAGGGCTTTAGACCACTGTACTATCCAAGGCTCATTGTACTAAAAAAGGAGGAAATGATAGAATATCATTCCCCAAAGGAAATCATATAGATAGATAGATGATAGATAGATAGATAGATAGATAGATAGATAGATAGATAGATAGATAGACACACACACACATAACTGTATTAACATTTAAATTCACTGCTAGAACTTAATACATAGGAAGAAAACATTTCCTAATTTAACCTATCAAAGCAAACTTGAAAAGATGTTTTCCCCTTCTTTTCTTTCAGAATCAAAAGATCCAATATACTGTGGAATTATGCAGATATAAATGGATTCCTACACAGCAGTCTTAACTTTGCCAAAACTTTGCAAACTACAATGTTTGTAAGGTACATCAGAAGGTTAAGGAGTTAAGCTCTCTTGTTTATTTTAAGTTTAGCATTATATATATTTTTCCCAAACTTATTACACCATCTCTTTTGCACATCATGGAAAAATATAATTATATTGGAATGTACTAGACTCATGCCAAAAACTGCCATAGATGCTTGGCTGGATAAGATGTAAGAAATTACACTTATTTATCTTATAACCATTCATCAACATTGCAATCCACATAGAATAGCAACAGGGAAGACAAAATATATTTATATATAGTGTCGTCAATAGTGTTATTCTAACTGCTAACAAACCAAGCTGTCCACAGATGTGTACATTAGATTTCATTTATATTAATGTATTATTTGAAATATACAGACTCTTGACTGCTATATACATCAAATACTTTTGAACAGACACAATATACATGTGAATTCTTCAGTCATAGCTTTTTGTTTTCCTTTTTGGGTATATTGCACATTGCATTGTTAGTCGGTCTGATTACAAAAATGGACAATTGTAGATACTAAAATAAACAAGTCCATTTTATTTTGTCTCTCCCATGAATAATTGTCACTCTCATTTTATATCTATACACTGAATTTTCAAGGAAAATCCTCCTTTTTTTAGAGATGTGGCCAAAGGCATGGCAACTAACCTGTCAGAATAGATAAAAGATAGAAAATATCAAATAAGGTTATTCAGAATTTCAGGGAGTAAGGAAGCCAATGTTCAAAAGAGTTTAAGAGCCAGATGTAATCTAGGGAATTGAACTCAAAATGCAGGATACAAGTCAAGACCATATCAAAATAAAGGCAGTTTGATAGAAAAGGAAGGAAGGAAGCCCCAGAATCAAAAGAGTTGTAAGCTATAGAAGGGAAAGAAAAGGAAAGAAACACTAAACACAATCTAACCAGATAAGGCTGATGATAAATCTATTTTGAAAACCAAGAGAAGAATTACTTTCAATTCAAATGGCAAAATTTTTTATCAGTTTCAGAGACTATAATAGACATGAATTGAGGATATAAAAAATACAAAGAGCTTATATATATATATATATATATATATATATATATATATATATATATATATTAGGAACATGAAATGTTTGCTGGGGAGGCGTTTGACTTTTGTGGCCACATTAGAATATTTGCACAAAAGAAATTTCGCATAGCTAAAAATCTCCAGAAAAGTAAATATCCATCGGAAGCCTGAACTGATAACTTGAAGGATTCAAGTGGTCTATCTGATTCATAACATCCTAAATATCTCAAAATTGCTTTTGAAGCTCTGATCCCTCTATTCCTTCCTGTCTTATCTATGCATCCAATATCTTCATTGAGCTTCAGCTAGCTGCTTTATGAATTTGTGATCATAGCCCTCATTATAGCCAAAGCATAATATTTTGAACTTGAATAGTTGTTATTATTGTAAAAGAATGTGTGGGGATGTGTTTTTCAAGGATGGGGTAGAATTAACCAAAGGAAAAGGTATGGGGTTATCTCTGTTTCCGTCTCTCTGGGCAACAGAACAATAGATTGCTTGTTAATGTTGGAATGTAGGCAAGTTTGACAAAATTGGCATTCCTGATGCCCATGTGATACTATGTATATTACAGTAAAACATTGTTTAATTTAATGGAACAATTTATTTTTTGGAGTTAAAAGCATATACAATTTAATGAAAGTCAACAGTAGCATTCATTAATATCCCCATTAAAAAGGAAAATACAGAATCACTTAGGTCTTTTTCTTGCCCTTTCTATACAAAAACTTACTGTTTAGTATTTGAAGTTTTTTGTGAATATTGAGCTAAGGTTGGACAGGAAACTAATGTTCTATCCATTGCTAAAATACAGTGCCCAAGATCACTTATCATTAACCATACTGTTCTGGTATGGTTTAACAACTTTGGGAGGCTTATAGCATTTTCCTCTAAGCTAAAGAATCATGCTTCAAATTAGACTGATGTTAAAAGATGAACTATTCAAAAATGATTCTACTTTTTAGTAGTTGATCTAGCTTAGGTAGGAAAGGCAGGAAAATGTTAGTTAAGTTATTAGTGATGTATTTTTATTGGCAGTAATGGGAAGAAAGGCTTATGGGGTTTCAAGTACAGTAGCTAAATAACTCAGATGGTTTTTGGCATAGACATTTGTATATGCTTATGATCTGGAGATGTTTGCAGTTAGACATGGGAGCAGACAGCAAATATCTTTTCTCAATATTTTATTATACTGTGTTCACAAATTTCAAGTAAAGAATGAAGAGTGCACTATGTATAAACACACACATGTTCCCTTGGTTTCTCATATTCCATAGGAGAACAATTCTAATATTCTAATTTTAAAATGAATTAAATTGTCAATCCCATTAACAATACTTCAGGACTCTTATGCTCTTATGCCCAATCCACCTCAGTGACAGAATGACAAGATCATGCTAAATTTAGTCATTTTGCAATGGCAAGAATTGTGAGATTGGCTGCCCCCAAAGAATGCATTTCCCTACTTGTGATTTTATCTCACATGACGATAATAATGAGTATCTCAGAAGAAATTATTTAAATAGATGCCGTGGTCTCAGTGTTAAAGTCATAGCAATCCCATAGCTGTCAATGGGCATAGGACATATTTTGATATAACCTAGCATATCTGCAAGTAGGGTTTCATTACACAGATTCCAAAGGAATGGAAATAGACCAGTTGTTAACTGTCATAAGAATAATTTGGGGTTCCAACTCAAGCCAGGGCTGCACAAGAATAAATAAAAATGAGATCCAGAGAGCTGTGAGAAAAGAAGAAATATTTATTCCTAAAAGCAAAACAGTTTGCATTTAGGGACAGGTTGCAGAGAGAGTACAGTTGCAAACTTTTATAGAGGTGTCTGGGTTGCGGAAGTGTCTGTGTGCTGAGTGATGTGTGTGTGGGAGAGTATATATTCTTGGCCACATACAGTTCTGATGGGAGACTTAATTAATTAATTCTATTTGTGTTTGCAGAACTTGCCTTTTGATATGTGGATTAGGTCTGGATAACTTATTTCGGGGTTTGAAGAAATTTGCTAATTCGATTAACTTGGGTCACTGATTCTCATACCATTGTGGATTCTGTTAATATTCTAAGGGAAGATGGAAACTGTATAAAGAATAAAGTATATTTGGATATAAAACTTCTCTCATGACAAAGCAAAATCCAGAATAAAAGTAATGAGTTAGGCAATACTGGTAAATTGGAGGTCACTCCAAATCTGACTAGGCCCCTAGACAGAAGATTTAGAGTTATCTAGGCTCTCAATTTTTTCCCCCACTGTTACCCATAATCTCTCAAATGCCTCTTATCTCAGTTAAAACCAGTTTTAGGCTGGAGTTGATCTGCAAATGCAAATGACTAATGCCACATATGTCCTTGATTAAACTATTTAGTTCTTGATCACATCACTGACTTAGAGTAATATATACAGATTTGCATGTCTATGAATTTGTAAAATCACGAACAGAAAAGAAAGGTAAAACCTTTTCTTTATTTGAAAACATAATGTGATCATGTACATAGCTGCACTTTAGTCAAAACTTTATTGAATTTAACATATGAGATTAAAATATTTGAAATTCAACAGAGCTTCAAAATAACTTATCAAGGAATGGGAAGGAAATTGTTACATCCATGAAAAGTTCAAGATAAGGAATTGCCAGAGATTTTACTTCCCGGCTAGAATGAGAACACTAAAGTTAAGAATGAGAATATTTTTGTTTTGGGGACTATTTTTGTTATGCAAGTATAATTTAGCGAATCTAAACTGCATCTCCTATGCAAGTATGCAAACTATGACTGCATATCTTTCAAATTTTCAATTTAATTCTTGGATTAAGAAAGAGGGTACAATAATTTAGGCGACCTACAATAAATGCATTTAAAGCAACAGACCTAGTACGGCATGCAAGTTAAGGTTAAACAAGAAGACAAAAAGAGAACTACTTAGCTTTGAAAAATAAGGGCAGCTAAAAACATTGATGGAGAATGAAATGTGAATTTAGTCAATGCCTTCAAGCCCGGTCCTGGATAAATCCTGCCCAGCCTGCCTCTGGGAACTTACAGGGCTGTAAGCCAATTGTATGCTTTATGTTACTACTTGGGAACAGCCATCAATTGGGGGAGGTGGAAGCTTGGAGATCTCTCTTTGGCTCAATTGTTTGCTTATCATACCACTCAAGATCTATAAAATAGATGTTATCTGAACAAGGACTGGGAGGGATATGGATGAAAAAAAAGTCATCTGACATCTGGAAAGGATAGACAACCTTTGTGAGCAAGGGCTGCATTTTTCTGAGCATTGTTTGTGTTGTCTAGGATAAAGGAAGCAGAAACTGAAAAATGTCTGCCCAGTTGTTCGATTATTTTGCTTGGTTTCACTGCTTTAGGTGTGCTCATTTTATTTTTGGACTTTATGTACTTTTTTCCTATAATATTCCTTTTAAAAATAGCAGGAATTTGCCCCATAGATTTCAGTTATTTGCTTTCAGATTTCTGCAATGCTATCTGTCAAGTTGAATGGTAGAAGACTTGACTTGATTTGATAATTCTCCCCTCTTTTAGAGAATCAAAAGTTTTAGGAAGGGAAATTAACCTCAATATATAAGCAGACAGGCATTGCAAATTTAGGAGCACAATTGAGACCAAAATTTCCATTGTTTTGCAAGGTGGTTATTAAGTGAGTCACACCCAATTTGATGAATATTATGCTGTGGTTGTGAATCACTGCAGTTGTTAAATGATTTACATAGTCATTAAGAAAATCTGGTTTCCACCATAGACTTTGCTTGCCAGAAGCTAGCTGAGCTAGGGTAGTAGCAAATGGCTATAATATAACCCGGGGAGTTACCTTATTCATTAATGATGGTGATGTTCATTAAAACAGATTAGTGTTGAATTTAGGAAAAACTTGAATGTGTGAAATTTAAAATAAAAACAAAAACCTGACTCAAATATATTTTCTTGGCAACACAATCAGTACAACTAATCAGAAATATAGTAATATGTATACATATACACCCTTTCTGTTTGAAGAATATTGGTGATACCCAAGGTTCTTTTTTTTTATAGAGGCAACTGGACTTTCTATTTTTTCTTTGAAGATGTTTTGCTGCTCATCCAAAAAGCTTCTTCAGCTCTTCAAAGAAAAACCAGAAAGTCCAGCTGCCTCTTGAAAAAAAAAAGCACCTTTGACACCATGACCTGGATGACTGAGAATCTCCATAGACAATATTGGTGATACTTATTTTAATATTTTTATTCATATATCTTGAATTATATATATTAATATATAGCAAAATATTAAACTAATACTAAAACAGAAGTTTTGTATATGGTATGCAGTCCATTCCATTTCTTTTTTCCAAGCAAAATAAGAAAGAAGTGTAGGCACAAGAAAACTACTAAATCGTTCTTTTGCTTCATAAAACAAGGTTGAATGCTGGGTATTGCAGACAACACATAACACCAGCCAAATATTTAATTGTCAGATTTGGGATATGTGTTTAGGCGGAATAAATGTGAAGAGAATACCATGAGTTTCTGATTTCCCTCTGTAGGCAGTGGTTTACCTTTTTATAACACATTTCCTAAGCTTTCCAGATCCAGAGAACATAGTTCAGTAGCTAAATATTTGCTTTGAAATGTTGTGAAGTTCCAAATAATCTGAAAAACAATAAATAATCATCTTTAATTCTATAAATCAGCACCAGTCAGAATTTTAAAAAATTCATATAGCTAAAACAGGAGCCATGCAATCAATCAATCAATCAATCAATCTTTTTTTAAAAATTTGATTTATATGCTGCCCTTCTCTGGAGACTCAGGGCAGCTTACAATGTGTTAAGCAATAGCCTTCATACTTTTGTATATTTTATACAAAGTCAGTTTATTGGCCCCACAATCTGGGTCCTCATTTTACCTACCTTAGAAAGGATGGAAGGCTGAGTCAACCTTGAGCCTGGTGGGATTTGAACTTGCAGTAATTGCAGGCAGCTGATCTTAATAACAGTTAATGACACTGCTTTAGTCTGCTGAGCCACCAGAGCTCAATCAATAATAAATAAATAAATAAATAAATAAATAAATAAATAAATAAATAAATAAATAAATAAAATTTAGCCATGTCTGAGTATGACGCATACAGCTAAAACAGGAGCAATCCAACAAACAAACAAACAAACAAACAAACAAAATTTAGTCATGTCTGAGTATGAATTCCAAAGATCACTTAAGGCAAAAGTCAGATATTCTTAATGATCTCAGAATCTCACAAAAGCATACATGAGGATGGGGGTTAACCCTCATTAAAGTGACAGAAGTGATCAGAACAAACAAAGCTTCACCACATTTATGTGCATTGAAAGGGACAGGAGGTTGATCACCTGGTATGTCTCTCATTTGATGAAAAGTAAGCTCTGGCCATATACAAGTTATATTATTTCAATTTTTTATGAATCTTTCCTCATAATCAAGTTTTAGTGCTTTCCACCCATCCCTCAGTCAGCATAAAATTGTTTCCACATGAAATTCTCCATTCGCAGTTCAAACTCCTGTTGCTTCTGTTCCTGTCACTACCAATTGTCTGACTTCCTTTCTAAGAATAGGTGACACCTGCATTGTCCTTGGTTGATTGCATAAGATGATAAACCTGTCACTGAAGTAGCTCTATCTCACTTAACAGTTCAGGATAAGATAATATGGGAAGAACGGAATTATGATATAACCTTAAAATGATTTGTCTGTATGTAACCACTATAAGAAAAATTGGGACTCACTTTCTTTTCTTGTTTCCATCTAAACACCTTTCTTAGCTTCACTTTTTCATTTTATATTTTCTTTCATTTTACTTTGTACTATTTTTGATTCTTTTGAAAATTAGTAATAAAAACAAAAAGAGAGCAGCATAAAATGTCAACTGTAAAATAAAAGGCTACCTGTCAACATAAGGTAACATAAAATATTACCTGTCAATGACTTCTTCAGTTTCATAATACACAGGCAAACAATCGATACAAACTCAAGGTAAACTGCTCCAAACTCGATTGCAGAAAATATGACTTCAGCAACAGAGTTGTCAACACCTGGAATGCTCTACCTGACTCCGTTTTTACATTCTCAAACCCTCTCAGCTTCAACCTTAAAATGTCTACCATGGACCTCACCCCATTCCTAAGAGGTCCATAAAGGCAGCGTGCATAAACGCACCAGCGTGCCTACTATCCTACTGTCCCCATTTATTTGTATTCATTTCCTTCGTTCATGTCCATGTTCATATTCATACCTGCTATCTTGTACATATTTGACAAACCAAACCAAACCAAACCAAACCAAACCAAACCAAACCAAACCATTACATTACATTACATTACATTAAAAAATTAAATTAAATTAAATTAAATTAAATTAAATTAAATTAAATTAAATCAAATCAAATCAAATCAAATCAAATTAAATTAAATTAAATTAAATTAAATTAACAACAGAGTGACATGGCAGGAAAAAAATACTTTGCTAGGGCATGCTTGCATAATGGTTGGTGAAAGAGAATATGACCTTTCTATTTATAAATAAGACAGAACTGAAATATCATGCAAAAGTGTCCACCTTGTCTGATTTATATTTTACAAAGAGCTAACAAAGAGGCCCATGTATGACTCAGCTAACACATTTTTATAACATTATGAAAATCCATAGCTCCATTATGAATTTGTTTCTCCAGGCTTTCCTTTACAGAGAGACAATAAGATCAACTATTTATCTAGTGCTAAAGGTTTAGCATCACTAAATTTGATATAAACTACTTGTTATGTTGTATATCCATATATAATACTGCAATTGTTCCTTGTATGCATAATTTTCTTTCCTGTTAGCTTTGCCAGTTTAAAAATAACATGTTCTAGAAATGAAGCAGGGGAAACTGCAAAGAATAGGAATATGGTAAATGCCAAAGAGACCGATATTTCCTGAGATACAAAGACAGGAAGGCACATAATCAAAATCTGCTTGTAGAGTAGGATATACACATTGTTTTCAAGGGCCTAAATCAGCCCTGAATGATAACACTTCATATAAGCTACTTCAGTCTTACAAGTCAGGGACAAAGCTACAAAATCTGGGGGAAAGAACTGCAAAATGAGTGCCAATTAACCTTTGCTTAATATTTGAAACAACAACTCTGCAAAAATTTGATATGTCTTATTATGTAAAGCAAATATATAAATAACTGTTTTGTTCTGTTTTCAAAGAAAATCCTGTTCTCATGAAGCTTTAAATTATGGATTTTACGAATAGGAAAATTGCATCAGGTTTCTAAAAGATTCTGATGGGTTGCATTAGCTGACTTTATTTTTATGTTTATAAATCCAAAAAGGCACATTTCTATATATTGTGTTCCACGTTGATGCAATTGTAAATGTAGTTTAAAATGTGATCTTATTAATGGCTTTCTTTACTTTTTTCTTCAAAGTGACCTGAATTAGGTCATCATGACATTCTTGATGCATTCTCCATTTCCCTCATCCCTTCTTTTTTTTTTTTTTTTTTTTTTTGAGTGAGCAACTGCTAGTAAGAAATGTCACATTATTAAACTGGTAAAACCACAATTGCTGGAATAAAAATATTTCTTATGGGAATACCTCAATTTTATATATAAAAAAGCCAAAGTTGTTAACAAAGAAATGTTAAAAAGAATCTTCTTCATGTTCATGACAATATTTACACAATAGATTTAGGCCTAGACCTAATATTTAACTGCACTTAAATGTTGGCTCCCTGAGGAATTAAAAGAGCAGCTGGTACTGTTGATTTAGAAGTGCCATGTCAGTCTGAACAGTGTAAAACTGCCTGAGCTTCAGTGTCAACAAGCCATAACCTTGGAAAAACTGAGTTTACTGTTTTATATTGTGTTTAAATATTTTTTCTAAAATGACAGCAGGGTCCAAATGAAATGGCAAAACAAATACAGTTTGAACCCCATTTTGTTTACTTAAAAAGAGAAGAGTGCATCCCACATCTCATTACCACCATCTGAACTGGATATTGAAACATCAACATTGACATCATGTTGGTGCTTCTGAAGCTCATAAACCAAGACATGTAGACTTTATCCTGTCTATGGTAAGGTGTTGAGGATAATGTCAGCAGCTTTACATGAAACACGCACAAGATACATAGGTAGCAATGTCAAGAGGAAAAGAAAAACCCAGCCTTAAGTTTCTAAAGTAGTAGATTTGTAACAAAACTGCTGACATCCATTTTGGGCCAGTTGAAAAACCTTATAAAAATCCAGTTGTGAAAATTGTATTTGAAAAACAATGTTTTATGTTAACTTTGATTTATATGGAATGATAGATTTCTAATATTTTACATACTTCTTTTTGCTTACTGTAGTTTCTATTTTTATTTTGTAACTTTACTTTCTTTTTGCTTTTTCTGATTTTAGAAGTTCAGTAACATTTTCAGGACCTTTATAATCCACGCAGATACCTTTAGTTTGGAGGCAAATTAGAAATATAATGAATAAATAAGAAAAGGTTAGCTATATATATAGATTTTAAAGCTACATAAGGAAAAGGTTAGTTTATTAAAAAAACTCATTTATGTAACAAAAATTGGGAAATTCTGCATAAAAGTACTGTAGAATTTATTGCACACATTAGGGGAACATAATATAAATGTAATCTACATGATAGGGGCTGCTGCAAAATGTATTTTTCAAAAACATTATTTGAAATAGAGCAAAAACCTTATTATGAAGATTACAATAATTCAACTGTCCCAGCAAAAAATAAACTGTAGATTTTTTCAGTTTAATAGTCACTGAAAGAAAGCATCTCCTTTGGCTCCAGTGAAATATTAAAGTGTCAGCAGAACTGCGTTAGGCCATATTGGCAGCCTAGATTGCATGGGCTTTGCTGCTTCTGGAGCTTTGAAACTTTATATTAAATATTTAAAACATTTAACTTGTTTCAAAGTTATGATTATACTGATTCTGGATTTTATTGCTATTTGAAAAATGCTGTATATTTGTCAGCTCCTCTTTTTTTACAGCAATGTGTTAGAGACCTCAGTAGCACTCTTACAGTATGAGGCCAAGCTCTGCCAATACAGGATACAAAAAGAAAAATAGAAAGCCATTAACTCTAACATTGGTGCATGCAATTCTGAGCCTTGCAAACATTTATGTAAATATTCAAAGGGGAGCAAAATGCAACTTTACTTAATAGCCCTCTCTTGTAATTGAACACAGTAAGAAGTTTCAAATATCTAAGATAATTTTTTTTTATTTCTAGGAATAAAATTGTCCAATTGATCACACTCTGGCCCAAAAGAGTGTGAAAGCAATTTTAAGATTCCCCTGGAAACAGGAAGAACTTAATTGCTATTGCAATTAAGCTCTTTTCTGAAGCTACAGTTGTTCAACAGTTTTATGGGATATAATTAGGTTCCTTGTCCAATCTTTCTGCTTACGAAAATTTCAGACAGTTTTTTAACAATTCTCTTTCAGCACCCAATGTATTCCCAACATAGTGCTGGGATTATCACACAAATACTATTTTTCATGTGCCTAAGGTTTCATCCAGTGACTACAGGGTTGGACTGGACCAGTGGTGGCTTGCCCCCAGTTCGCACCGGTTCTAGAGAACCGGTAGTAAAACTGACGGGAGGCTCCGCCCACTGTCCCTGACATCATGAAAACGCTTCTGCGCATGCGCAGAAGAGCGTATGTGCGTGCAAGTGAAGCGAGCATCCCTGTTGCGGACCAGTAGTAAAGGTAAGTAGAACCTACCCCTGGACTGGACCTATTGATAGCAAACTTTCTATAATCTTCTCAGCTATCCTTACCACTCTCTGAATGGACTTTCTATCTGAGACACTGCTGCCACCACACGAAACAGTGAGGCAGTTTGTTAAAATGCTCTCAATTGTGCCTCAGTAAAAAGTGGCCAGGACAGAAAGGGAGAGTTGTGCTCTCCTCATCTGATACAGGAAATGCAATCGCTGTGGGAAGAGCAGATAATAGGAATAATGTGTCAAAATGTTGGGTGCCAAGTAGTAATGTAACTACTGTTGACATTCATATTTTAGTTGGTAATTAGAAGAACCAACTATACTGTTTTATATTCTCATATTTTATCCTGTTTCTGTTTCACATGATAAACATGGATTTTTCTAAAAGAGTCACGGCTTATGAAATACTACTAAAATGGTTTATCAGTTTTAACACGTGTGCAAATGATATGATATAAATCTTTAAAATAATTTTTAAACAGATACAATTACAATTAGCAATAAGTAAAATGTTCTTTTTTGTAAATATAATTTCAATTTTTAATGTGTGAAATAATGAATTACCAGAAAAATACAATGTTTTGGGTTGCATGATTTGTTTAGCTAAAGCTGGTTCTAATGCAACTAAAATAAGTCTGAAATGAATTTTTTGTTTGTAATAGTCTTCTTTGTTAATGTAGTCAGTGATTTCATGGTTAATTTATGAAGCTGAAGAGTTATCTGAGGAACATAGCACCAAATTAAAATGCTTTTCATTATTGCAACATTTAACACATACACTAATTTAAGCTTTATAGATTGTATCATGGAGATGAGCAAATGTCTACCTTGCCTCAAGCAACACTGCATTGTTGCCTACCAAAATAAATATATATTGAAGGTCTCTCCGTTATATACATTTGTTTTTAGTGGGAAAAACAGCAATATTTTTGCAGTCTATTTAGAAGGAAAATTCTAACTTTTTTTTGCCTCTGGAAACAATCTTAAAATTATATAAAAACTGATTGATCTCTATGGTTTCCTTTTTAGTTATTTCTAAGAAGGGGAAGATTTAAAACACAGAAGCTATATGTAATTTGTCATCTATTGTCATAAAGACAACATTCACATCTGTAAAACTATTTTATTGTGATAGAGTAAGTCTGTGGGAGGGTTTATTTATTTTGGATGGTGGGTCAGACCAATTACTGTAACAGAAAATTCAAAGTTTGAAGAAAGAGGTTGTATTTAATGTTACACTTGAATCCTAAAATAAGTCATTCAGCATACTCTAAAACAGTGTTTGACAACCTTAGTATCTTTAAGATGTCTGGACTTCGAGTCCTCAAACTCTCCATCCAGCATGCTTAATGTTGCCAAGGTTGACAAACACTGTTCTAAAATATGGTATCTTAAGCATAAAAATAAATAATTTCTTATAAATAAATATTAAGTATGTAACTTAGAAGTAACCTAAATTATCAAGTCATTCCATATATGGCAGTTTCCTGCTGCTCCCCTGAAATTTTTTGAAGAAAGTAAGCATGACTGGTAAATCTATTTGGTGAATACACCTCAGAATACTGCTGAGAAGATATTCTGATGTATTGAACAGATGTTCAGCTCAGTTAAGTGCTACAAACATACCACCCAGCAAAATCTAAAGCTTAATGGATAGAAATCTAAGAGAAGGATTGCATTCCTAAGTGATGATCTGATGATACCTTTATGGCATTGTTTCTTCCCTTTCCAATAATTCAAGATTTTTAAAAGTTGCTGTATTTTTAGATTCATAATGTAGTCTTCTTTCTTACCATTTCTTCACTATAAATATATACTCGAAATATATGCTACTGAATTCAAAGAAACTAACTCCCTGGTTTAAGGAATGCAGCCTGAAACATTTCATTTTATCTTAATTATTTAAACATGTGTAAGTGAACAATTGCATCTTTGAGAATAGAAAGTCCACCTACTAGCTTAAAATGTCACATATATAAAGAGTTTATTGGGAATAAAGAAAGCAGGAAGCAGAAGGAAAATGAAGAAAGCAGGAAAGAGAAGGGAAAACAAGAAAGAGAAAGATATCACAGATAAAAATCAACCAAGTGAGTCTAAATTATCTGATTATGAGTTGCCTATAAAATATACAAATATGATAAATTCAAAGCAATATAAATATGATAAATACAAAGCCATATAAATACAGAACAATTTTCTTTAAAAAAAATTTTACACTCAACCTTCCAGTTATGCTATAGGTGATAAGGAAAGTACTGATATCAATCCATATATATATATATATATATATATATATATATATATATATATAATTGTAATAGGGATTAATTTCAATTAAACATAGAATAACGAGGGTAGTAGTAGTAGTAGTAGAAGTAGTAGTACTTACATGTTTATTATTTTCATATAATAATTGGTGAAATAATAATGCTTGGTGAACAATCTCAAATTTCATAAAGGGATTGATCTAAAAAGCTTGAGGATCCTTGATGTACACAATAGATAGTATATTTACCTTGATTAACCAGTTTTCTGGTTTCTTGAATATGAATCAACAGTGGTATACAAATGCAAAACAATCAAATGCCATTTTCAGTTCTATCAGCAGTCTCTCTAAATCTTACAAAGAATGGCTGAAGTAGTCGATCAATTTAGATGCTATAAAGAAGGTCAAAAAGTATTAATAGATGATGAAATATCTCAGCGACTTCAGATTGTTTATCCTAAACAAGATCTATTGCATGTCTATAATTCTGATAACAAAATTATAGCCATAATATAATATAGTTTAGAAACGATACCCAAAGGGAAGCAGTGCTTTAAGAAAAAATAATTCTACCATGTTAATTCGATTGATGGATGGAAAATGCAATGAAGTTCTTAATCAGTAATATTATAAAGCCAAACAAAGACCTTAGGGAAAAATAGGGTCTGAGAAACAATTTGATTTGCAGTGCTTTGTCAAAAGTAACCTTAGCCCAAATTGATAAAGAGTTGAAGGCAAACATATTAAACTAGGAAACATTAAGGACACATAAAAAGAGATCTTACACTAATGGCAACATTTTGCATTTTAGTTGCAGTGGCTTGCAGAATTCAAATTGTTGCTATTAGAGTTGAGAGATAATTAATACTGTTCAACATGTTATATGAAGTGGAACTTGCTAAGTTTTATACAGTTTGGGAGTAATTAATAGAGGAAAAAGTCTGGCTGCAATGGGTCTGTGCAACTGAGGTTCAGGAGGTTTGTTATTATGGAGTCGGGATGAATAGGACCTCCACAGCAAAGTAAATAGGCAGCAAAGACGGAGACAAGTTTAAGAAATAAGCTGCAGCTGCTACAGACAAAAAAGACAGAGAGAGAGACAAGGAGATTAAGGTTAGGAATCTCTGAACGGAACAGAGATTTAACAACTAGCAAAATAGAATATAACAGTAAGAGTGTGTGGGGGAAAGTGAGGGAGAGAGGTATGAAGTAAAAGTACCAGGATGTAAATTGTTCTATGGCAAGGAATAAGATGAAAAATAACAAGCAGAGTTTGGAAAAAGCAGAATTGGGATTTTTTTCTCTCTCTTTGGGCAGGAAAGAAAGACAGCCAATCTGCGAATAAGAAAAGACATAGAAAGGAGAAATGAAGTTGTTGTTCTACCCAGAAGAAATTTATCTCTCCACATCAAAAGGGACTACTATAAGGACAGAGATAAAGGTTTAGTTGGCAAAGAGGAAAAATGTAAAACAGCAATATGTACGAAATTCAGCGGAAAGAGATAAATAACTGGGTTAAAATGTATTGTGATAAAATGAATATCACCTTTAGGATTGCTCAAACTATGGCAAAGAATTTTAAAAGCAATTCTGGGAATAGAGCCACCCGGAGTGTATGAATATGGATGAAATGTGCATGAAAGAGAGAAGCTAACTGCTAGTCCTCAGCATGAGCCTTTTTTTACAAGACAAAAGGGGATTCACCCCCATTGAGTTTAATAGTGTTGTTTCAAGTGATTTTTTCACCAATGAAATGCTGTTTAGCCCTGTATAATTGATGATGATTATTGTAGTAGTAAAACTGTTCGCTATTCGTAACCAAGATGTTTTACAATTGGGTTTCCTGAAAAAAAAAGCGGAGTGGGGGAATTGATTCATTAGTTCATGTACACGTACACACACATACACACACACACACACACAGACGTGTACACACATACATCAGAATAGACGCATCATAACAACTAAGCTTAAATTAAAAGGCAAAGGAGTTTGGGAGAAACCAACTATGGGAAAATTTTTGAACATAGAACTGGCTTCTGCCTTAGCATTGTAAATTATACAGTAAAATCTGATGTCCTGGTGTATTGTATAGTTAAGCTACAGATGAACACCAGAGTAGAAATACTGTACATTATTGACAGAAAAGTAGATCTTACAAGAAATTACTTTTCTATTATACTACAATACATGTATTAGACTATGATCCTGTAGCCAGTTTCTTGTAAACATAATATTTATCATTTGTTTTATTATATACTGCACAACTTAAAATAAGTTTTCCGTGAATACAATAAAACCTATTTATAAGGAGACATGTTGAGAATGTCATTTTAAAACAATAGAGCATCTGGTCTATTTATCATTCTTATTTCTTATAGCAATAGCATTTAGATTAATATATCACTTCACAGTACTCTACAGCCGTCTCTGAGTGGTTTAGAGTCAGCATATTGTCCCCAACAATCTGGGTCATCATTTTTCCCATCTCAGAAGGATGGAAGGCTGAGTCAACCTTGTGCATGGTGAGATTCAATCTGCCAAACTGTTGGCAGCTGGTGATCAGCAGAAGTAGCCTGCAGTACTGCATTCTAACCACTGCGCAACCCAGCTGCATTATGCATTATGGATGCATGATGGTTACATACGATCATTATTTGCCAGGGATATTATAGTCAGCTTGTGATCACTCCAGAAAAACATGCTTGTAAATACGATCCAGGGCTATGAAAACCATTGATATACAAATTTCTGTCTAACTCTATAGACTTTTATCATAATTCTATACATGTAGAAAGTCCTAACCTACAAGATCTGATATTTACTGTATCTTTTGCTGCTATTATACATCCATATTTTTAAGCCTTTATCTCATAGCCCTTAGCCCTAATCATACAGTCTGTGTACAGCTAAAATTTTTGTTGAATAGAAGATATAAAATTATTAATCTTAAAATATCCAACGAAGATGCTTCCAAGGTTTCCTTTCTCACTGTGAGAATACTTGAATTGCTTTACTTAGAAAGATAAGGACACAAAATAATTAGGTTAAAGAAAGATTGAGGTAAGTCTTGTTAATCAAGAAATGCTATGCTTCAGTATTATATTACAAATACGTATCCACTTAATCTGTTTTGTTTCACTCCACACTAAAAATACTGGTCACTTTTAGACGGTACTCAAATCTCTGAAAGGATGTCTTTAAAAAATAAACAAGTGGAAGAAAGGTATATTCATTGACAGAATTCAGCCAGATTTATATTCTTGACAATTAGAATGATAAAGACTGCATTACAAAATGCCTTCATACAGTATTTTGTTCCATTACAAATTTGTTCTTTCTTGTTTACCAATATATCTTCTCATAAAAGTGGAATATTTATGTGACTTCAGATTAAATATTGCTATCACTTTTGCTCTTTTGTAAAATAGTAAACCAGGGATTTTTTCTCTATTTTCCTTAACCCTTTGGCAGTACTTAAGTGCTTTTTTATGTGTTGATAAACACTGCAAACCTAACAACAGCTGGCCAATTTTTGATTCCCATTTTCAAAGCTGTATATATTTGGCTTTGGAAGCTGAATATGACATGAATAGCCTGTTGTAAAATGTAGCTCTGGGAAGACTTTCATCTTGTTGTCCTGTACAGTTATAATCTGAACAAGATGAGTTTGTGGTAATAGAAATCCTGTCTAGGCCATAAGCCCTAGGTTGTGAGCTCATTCTTTGAAATTAATGACCAAAAATGAGATTGTATCCTTCAGTTTGCCTTTCCTGGTAAATAAAAATCAATATCTATCTATCTATCTATCTATCTATCTATCTATCTATCTATCTAT
>WNWU01000007.1:13313996-13358156 GCA_012654045.1 Ptyas mucosa | reverse complement strand
TATCTATCTATCTATCTATCTATCTATCTATCTATCTATCTATCTATCTATCTATCTATTGTTTGCTTGTTTATATTCATATTTCTTAACCAGCTTTCTCCCTCAATTAAATTTATCTGTAGTCCTAGAAAAAAGATCCTTGAACTGGATGACATATTTAGATACTTAAGACCACACTATGACTGTAAGTAAGCAATATCAAACAGTCATTGATTAGAATTCAAATTGATCAAACACATAAGGACTTTTCTGCCATGGTCAATTTGTAGTGTTGCAAAAATAAAAGAAGAGAATACATCATTGGGAAAAGAGAAATATTGAACAGTGAGATTGATGGCATTTAAGTTTAATAAAAAATAAAATATATTGAACATTACAAATTTAATCAGCTAACCCAAATTGCACAATGTTATCTAGTGTTTGGAAACATACTATATAAAGCTTTTTCAAGCTGTATAACTTTTTTCTTCCTAATGTGTAGAATTTAAGCAAGATATCTGCATATAACAATCAATTATAGTCATATTTAAAAAACAGACAAACAAATTCATATAGGTGATACCTTTTTGCCATTCTCTTTACTGTTATTATTTGCTTATACAAAAGCAATAGCACTTAGACTTATATACCACTTCAGAATGCTTTACCTCTCTAAGCTCCCCAAAATCTGGGTCCTCATTTCACTGATCTCAGAAGGATGAAAGACTGAGGCAACCTTGAGCCGGTGAGAATCAAATTGCTGAACTGCAGGCAGCAGAAGTAGCCTGCAGTGCTTATAACCACTGTGACACTAGGGCTCATGAAATAAGAAATATACAAATATTTTATAAATTTTATCTTCTATCAATATAACAGAAACAATAAGAAATTATAATCTATTGTCACTTATATATATTCTTGTCAAAAAAATCCAAATAACCTTTACATGGAAAGATGAGTTGTATTTATTTTCAGGTACAGGTGGTCCTCAACTTATGGCCACATGTGAGCCCAAAATTTATGTTAAGTGAAAACAACATAAAACAACATAAAACAACATAAATAATTTTATGACTTTTCTTGCCACATTTGTTAAGTGAATCAATGCAGTTGTTAAATAAGTAACATGGTTGTTAAGTGAATCTGGGTTCTCCATTGACTTTACTTGTCAGAAGGTCGCAAAATGACTCCTGAACTCTGCAGCAATCATAAATAGGAGTTAGTTGGCAAGCATCTGAATTTAAACCAGTGACCATTGGGACGCTCAATGATCATAAGTGTGAAAAATGGTCATAAGCAGTGGTGGATTGCCCCCAGTTTGCACTGGTTCTATAGAACCAGTAGTAAAACCGGTGGGAGGCTCCGCCCACCGACTCTGACATCATCAAAATGCTTCTGCTTCTGCACAGAAGCTTCTGCACTTGTGCAGAAGAGCGCGAGCAAAGCAACCACACTCGCGTGGCCCCCGCTGTGAACCAGTAGTAAAGGTAAGTACCATGGTCATAAGTCACTATTTTCAGTGCTGCTGTGACTTCAAATGGTCACTAAATGAACTGTTTTAAGTCGAAGACTACCTGTATTTGCAACCAGGCTTGCTAGCAGTACCCAAGCCGTGTCTTGTCTATTTGTTTTAGCATATTGTATATAGCTATTCTATACAACAAACCCCAGTTTCCTGCATGAAGGGGAAATGTTGTAACTGTTATGCTTTTATATAAATGTATAAAAGAAGGATAGAAGACATAATTTGTTTTCTTTCTTCCTTCCGCCCCCCCTCTTACTTTCTATAGCTTTTTTGTATACTTTTGTTGTACTGAATTATTCTGTATTGAAAAATTGGAAGTTTTGGTTGGAAGCTATTGATTAAACAAAAATATTTTTGTTCTGATTTCCACATTTTGTTGTCAGATGATGATAACCATTGTCTTATTCTGTTAGATGGAAACAAAAAGGAAGACTGATTTCATTGATATATTGATGTCTGCTCAACTAACCTTCATAGATTATTAATGTTTTGGGTATTTTGGTGTATATTTTAAATAGCAGGGGAACTAGAACTAAGCTTTCAGTTGCTACTGGAACTCAAAAAGCCCTGAAGGTATAATTTTCTAGCACAAATCTCTAGAAACATACAAAAACAAATTTTCCAACTCTCAACTCAGATAATCAATTTTATACGTGAATGATATCATCAAAAGATCAAAAATGATCTACCAAATTGTATTTCACAGCCTTTCTCAAGTATATCAAAGAGTTTCCCATTGATAATAGGGATTGATATGAAACTAGTAAATTGTTCCTGCTAATATAGCAGCACTAATTCTGCAGGGTCACCTCTTCTATGTAATAGAAACCTGACTGACCCGCCCCGTGCAGGCATGCTGACAAAATATTTTGAATGTAACCTGCCAAGAATCTCTATTTGATTGTGGCAGGACATAAATTCAATATAGCAATCAATCTTCAGTATTAAAGTCAGGGTGAAACCAAATGCAGATGACTTTGCTTTTAAATTTGGTTCACAAATGGTAAATTTATCATTGCAGACCATTGAAGATGTTATTTTGTCATGTTTAGAATGTAACATCTCCTTCATTGCTTGAATTATTGCTTGCCGGATGATATTATGAATTAGTGATGGAGGGGAAAAGCTTTCCATTTGTCCTTCTCACTGACAAAAGACTATGTTTGATAAATTAGTGTTCACCTGTGTCTGATCAGATTCAGTCTAAGTCTTTTTGTTTGTTTGTTTGTTTTGTATTTCAAATTTTGTTACACTTAGCTATTGTTCTTAGTTTCAAAGAATACCACTACCATTTTGATGGGAATGCTATAGTTCTAGTGGCATCTACTTTACCCATAATTGCAATATTTTCTTGTCTTATGTTGCTATAAATCCACTTTAATTGAGTGAGTCAAATTCTTGTATTTGGGAAAATATTTCAAATTTTGACTCTTTTTCAAATGTTGAATAATTTTGTAAGTATTTCCTTATAGCTTACAAAATCCTTTTTGAGAAGAAGCTATCTGATCTACATACATTATTTGAATTCTGACTATTAAATAATTATAAATAAAGTCATTATCTGTATACCTTAAATCCTGGAAATGACAGAATCACTTGGAGTGGAGATTTATATGGAAATATGAACTAGTTTATTCTTTTCCGGTATGTAGTTTATTTATTTCTTTTGCTTATTATAGGGTTGCTTTTAATATTTATGCTTCAAATCCTTTCTAATACCATAGTAATGGCAATGAACATTTAACATTGCAAGGCACATTTAACAAAGTAAATTAAACAAGTAAAACAAAACCAGTTGTTATTTCAGTTGAAATTAGTGACAATATAAATCAACTAAAGTCAGAAATTGTTGACTGCATATTGAAAGAAATAACTCCTGAATTCTTGCAGGAGTTGCAGCTCCTTCTGAACAGTAAAATATCCTAAACTCCAATTATGGTAGATCATTCCCTATCAAAATAATTTGCTTCTGGACAACTTCTTTCCCTTCCAAAAGGTTCCTCTGGAGGTTGGTTTAAATGTTACATTCATCAATTGTAAAACTTGATCTGAACATTCTGAGGCCTATTCAGGATGGGTTTCAACGACTTATGACTCATATTTTCAAGAGCAAGTATGATGCATTCTTACAATATTTTAATCTTGCTATGCCAAAGCATCTGTTCTACATTTGTGTGCATTTGTGTGTGTTTCTGTGTGTATGTGTGAGTATATTAGAAAAATATTTCTGCTACATATTCCAGTTCCTTAGAAAAGGGATGGACAAAATAAATGAACATAAGTGAAAATGTCTCTCATACCTGTTAAAGAGATCAAAGGTATGGACATATTTATTTAGATAAGGCTTGTGAATTAGAACTTATAGGAAAATGGTATCCCTCTCTGCCTTATCATAATTACTCTTGCCAGAAACCTGGTTGGATTAACTTAATGAAATTATATGTACCTAAAATATTCTACATTTGAAGTCAGCTCCCTGAGGAGCTAATTAGGAATGCATTTTTTGGAGAAAATGATAATGAAAAAAAAACCCCACGCTGTAAGCATGCAATCGCAATTTTGTATAGTTGCCTGTCAAGAATATGAATGACTATATGTGTTGAAATGATACAGATACTTCTTTAGAGTTGAGCACTTTTATGCATGCTGTTTCAAATTATTATTTCATTGGTAGACATAATTTCTAAGAAGAAAGGTGCCAAAACTGAAAGCTTACTAGATTCCATAACAACAATGTCAGTCCCACGTGTATGACTGGCTGGGTTTAATTAGCAGTAATAGGAATATACTTTGAACATGCTTAGTATTTCTTTTTATTAATTTTCTTTGTGTCAGAAATTTTGCATCCATTTATTTAAAACCAGCATTAAGACTGAGATTATAAATAAGCTACACTATACACCAACTACAAAATTTGTGTGGACACCATTGCAGTTATTTCAAAACCACTTCATTTACCATAGACCAATTCAGAGGGCCTTCAGATTGATTTAAGAATAAAATCCAATTTTAGGAAAGAAATCCAAATCTATGTATATCATAAGGAAATGAAAAAATGAACAAACAGGGGTTTTTTGTATATATGAGAGAGAGTAAGTCATTTCTCTATTCCCTATATAGGTTTTTTTTTAATATATAAAAATGGAATAAGTCATAGGTATGTTCCCAATCAAGCAAAGTGTGAGGGAACAGCAGAGACTTATAGGGTTATGGTGAGTGAAAAGCAGTTTAAGATATTTGTTGACATATGTGTTTATTTGTGGCTCAGCTGGCACTGAAGTCAGGGAAAGTGAAACAATATGAGTTAAGGCTGGATGTGGAACATACAGTAACTTAAATAATTAAATGCATCTTGCATAACCACATACTCATGAATAGAGGCCTACAGTAAAGTAAAACATAAGATTTGTGATCTTAGGATGCTGGTTTTAGTATTGGCTTTAAGAATTGTCATCTTGTAAGGGCTACCTTTTTGGAAAGAGTGGGAAAAAAGTGTAAAAAATAGGGAGGGGGAAGCATGTCTGAAAACTGATGTTCCAGCTCTTGATCTTTTGATTCTAGCCCTATTGCCTCAGCAGTGGGTGCCACTAAGCATCTAAGAGTTTATCATGGAAAATATGATTCTAAGAAAATATTGTCTAGTTTCATCATAATATAATTATGCACAAAATGAAGAGACTTTGTGCATAATATATACTAATAGTATCTTAACCCAGCTATCTAGGAATAAGAATCAACAAAGGACACAAATATTATCCTTAGGTATAGATAGTCCTCAACTTATGGCCCAATGGAGCAGATTTCTGTTGTCATCTGTGAGGCATTTGTTAAGTGAGTTTTGCCCCATTTTGTTACCTTTCATGCCACAGTTGTTAAGTGAATCACTGCAGTTGATAAGTTAGTAGCCCGGTTATTAAGTGAATCTGGTTTCCCCATTGACTTTGCTTGTCAGAAGGCCAAAAAAAGGTGATTACATGACCTTGGGACACAGCAATGGTCACAAATATGAACGAGTTGCCAAGCATCTGAATTTTGATCACATGATTATGGGGATTCTGCAAAGGTCCTAACTGTGAAAAACGATCATAAGTCACTTTTTTTCAGTGCTGTTGTAACTTTGAACAGTCACTAAATGAACTGTTGTAAGTTGAGGACTACCTGTATATGAGGTGAGGTGTTGCCGCCTGTTGATAGGCATCCTCCTGGATTCACGGCTGACTTTTGAAGATCATGTTACGACCATGACCAGGGGGCCATTTGCCCAGATTTGTCTGGTGCGCCAGTTGCGCGCCTACCTGGATCATGATGCCCTACGCACAGTCACCCATGCACTCACCACCTCCCAGATCGACTACTGCAATGCTCTCTACACAGGGGCTGCCTGTGAAGACCACTCGGAGGCTTCAGCTGATGCAGAATGTGACCGCATGGGTAGTAATGGGAGTGTCCTGACAGTCTCATGTTACACTTCTCCTGCGGGACCTGCATTGGCTACCGGTTGCCCCCCGGGTGAGATTCAAGGTGCTGGTAATCACCCATAAAGCCCTACATGGCTTAGGCCCGGGGTATCTGGCAGACCATCTGTGGCCAGCAACAGCTCCCCATCGCCCGGTGCGTTCCCATAGGGAGGGCCTCCTTGGGGTACCATCGGCCAGATAATGTCAGCTGGCAACCCCCAAGGAGCGGGCCTTCTCTGTGGGCGCACCTACCTGTGGAATCAGCTCCCCCTGGAACTCCGGGTGGCCCTTAACCTTCGCTCTTTCCACCGTGACCTTAAAACATGGTTATTTCGCCTGGCTGGTCTGGACTGAAGGGTTTTAAAGGTCTTTTTATAATCTTATTGGGTATTTTTAATATTGATTTTTGCTTGTTTTTATTGTTGTGAGCCACCCTGAGTCCTTTGGAGATAGGGCAGCATACATGTTTAAATAATAAATAAATATGGATTCCCCAATTCATATTAATATGAATCATTTTCCAGAACTGTTGTGCTCCATAGCATGCCAGCAAATATAAAACAAGTTATCTGTCATACTAATTACCGTATTTTTCAGAGTATAAGACACACCTTTTTCCCACTTAAAAGGGGGTGAAAATTTAGGTGCGTCCTATACACCGAATGTAGCCCCACCCACCCACTGGCCCCACTCTTTGGTCTCTGCCTCGCAGCAGTTACCTCCTTGCAAGCAAACAGCAGAAAAAACAGCTCCTTTCAGCTTCAGCACAGCCTAATTAGCACAAGTTGATTGGATCGGCCTCCCAACTCTCAGCTGATTTGCTGTCAGCTCTTTTGCGCAGGACTCTGCTGCTTGCTGCAAGAGGTAAATTACTGGAGCAGATTTTTTTTCCCTTGTGCTAATCATGCTATGCTGAAAACGAAAATGAAAGTAAAGCAGGCTGTTGCTGTTTGCTACAACGAGTCAAAATTGTTCAGAGGCAGAGGGAAATTTCTTTTCTTCTTTTCTTCACCAAAAAAGGTAGGTGCATCTTATACTCTGAAAAATACGGTAACTATTTTCAACAATTTTTTAAAAAAATACATTTCTCACTTTAATAGTCAACACTGAACTTATGTAGCTATGATAAAAACATGTCAATTTCACAGGTCAATAATATTTGGAGTAAATTTAATCTTCCATTGAAATTCCCATTGTTGAATATCTAAAACTGCATTCCAATGCTGCATCTATTTAATCATACAATCTTTAGTTGTTTGGATTCTGAGTCATAATTCACCAACAGTAGAATTACGGCTCAACAAGTTGCATGTTATAAGATTTTCAAATTCAGTCAAATATTCTTCGTTATTTGTGCATTTTATGTACTATACTATATACACTAAAACCAATTAGGTAAACTGGAACATTGCAAAGTAAGAGTTCCAAAAGAATTTATCTTAGTTTTATTAATAATTAAATCTTGCTATTGTATTAATAATTAAATCTTGCTTTGAAGTGTTAGCTCTCCACTGAATATATTTATTGGTATTTTCTTCTTCATAAAACAAACATTTAATACTGATAAAAGAGAAATCTGGATTGATCCTTTTCTGATATTTATCGTTGATATTCAATATATTATTTATTATTGCATGATCTCTGATAGACTGTTTATGTTTTGTTAACTCTAGCGAAATCTAGGCCAATGTCTGAAAATCTATGCTCTTTATAGATGTAGGCAAGCCATAAACAGATGCAATCCATGTTAAGCAGCTAGTATGGTAATATAATTTAAAGTTCAGAACCTCCAAACCACTTCACTTTCAGGAAGCCTATAGTATTTTAAAGGTAATTCTTGGCCTTATAGTTGGCCATACATAGTTCATCACTTGTTATGCTAATCAGTATCTTGTTTTCTATAGACATTTGGTAAAGAAAATTGACTCTTGATAAAATATTCGTTCAGCATTCCAGCGCTCATACATTCATGTGTGTGTGAATTTTTTTATATTTATGCTAGATTGAATTTAAATGTAGTCTTTGAAGTGCTACATGTATTAAAGGAAGCAAGGCCTGTTAAAAAAATTCCACCCCCAGCAATTCAAATAAATAACCATTATTTGGCTTTGTAAGAATTAATCAGTTTCCATTATATATCATCAGCTCCTCGGTTTCATGTGCACCTTGTATCTTCTTTTCTAATTTAATAAAGAAATGTAAATTCAAAAGTCATTCCATTTACATCATTTTATGTTGACACAGCAATTTTGCCAGAAACAGTCCTGACTTAATCCTATAGAGTATGAGCCTGCTTTCAATACAGCCTATAGCTATAAGGGAAATATTCTTCAATTACAAAGGCCTGGATGGTGGTGCTGGCAGAAATTCATAACAGCTGTAAAAAAATACTAACTTAAATAATACTGCTTAGTGAGCTCTCCTTGTCTTAAGCAAAAAAACAAACAAAAAAACCCCACAAAATCTATGAGCTCCTTCTAAATGAATCTTTTATTAACATAATCTAGCACTTTTTAACTTTTAGAATTTACTGTAGAATTTAATGTATATCTTTCTGCAATCCCCCAATTAAGGAAGTGAAAAGTACATTCCAAGTCTTCATAACTTCAAAATTGGCTTACTTTGGGGATTGGCCACCATCTTAAATCAAGATGGGGGGTGGGGGCGGCTACTGCATGCATGCATTTATTTCCCCAAAGCATCGGGAAATTGTATAATTAAAATTAGCAAAAGTTTTCAATCGCCCTCCCTATTCCCTAAGTTAAGAGTAAGAATGACGACCTCTGGGAGTCAAACAGCTTCAATTTCCATTCTTAGCCCGACACTTTAAAAAATGTTTCCATAATAAACCGCTGACAGAATTCATCCATTTCTTTGCACCCTAATTTGTATCTTCTTAGCAGAAGGAAAAAATAAAGTTTTTTTTGATTGAGAGGCCTCCCAGTTCTATTCACATATTAAAAATATCAGGAGAAGGAAGAGGAAGAGGAAGAGGAAGAGGAAGAGGAAGAGGAAGAGAAGGAAGATGCTCTTTTTAGTCAAGGTGTTCTATATACTGAGGTTAGTTCACAAATGAAAGCAAAGCATGATGCCTTTACAAGAAAAGCTTTGATGATTGCTTAGAAAAACATTATATTGAGAATTGGAGTTACCATCACTGGTGTGTGTGTGTGTGTGTGGTGGTACACATGGTAAGATGCTGAGCCTGCGCTCCACTGAGGTCGGCAGCTCGGCTTCTCTATTCCCATGAACAAATAAACCACATAGGGAAACGAAAGGAGCCTCCCCCAACTGCCTACTGGCATTCAAGCATTCTGCGGGTAAGATAACACCGCCTGAAAAAATTTCTTTCACAGACACAGCTAGCCACTTTGTTGATCCCTGGCTAAGACGTGACATATGCTTAAAAAAAAAATCACTGAAGGTTTTCAAAAAGAGACTAGACAACCATTTGTCTGACAGTTACAGGATTTCCTTCTCAAGCAGGGGTTAGACTAGAAGATCTCCGAGGTCCCTTCCAACTCTATTATTCTATGTTCTAGAATGAGTTTCACCCATAGTAATGATGGGCCAGAAAGATGCTAATGTTTGAACTGAAAGAACAAAATGGAGCTATTATGGATAACTACCAAAAATCAAAAGAATGAAAATAAACATTTAGAATAACAATTATATTTACCTTTGTACCTTTAGAGAGAGCGAGGTGGTACAGTGGTTACGGTGCAGTATTGCAAGCTACTTCAGCTCGCTTCTAGCTGCAGTTCAGCAGATCGAATCTCATAGCTCAAGGTTGACTCAGCCTTCATCCTTCCGAGTAGGTAAAATGTGGACCCAGATGTTGGGGGCAATATGCTGACTCTAGAGAGGGCTGTTAGAGGACTATGAAACGGTATATAAATCTAAGTGCTATTGCTATTTAGTATTGTACTCTGTATTAAAGAATAGGATCTAGAAAAGGTGGAATAAAGAAATAGATGCGGCTTTCTCCAATCCCTTTCTCACCTTTGTAATAAAAAGATTATAACCAGCACTGGCTAAAAAGCTGAGCTTTTAATTGTGGCAAGGATAACTTTCCTAATTAAAAATGACAGAATATGTTCACAGCATTCAAAACTGTTTGGAGTAAACTGAACCATCATCTTCTGTTCTATTTTTTATTTTAAATATCTTCTGAAGCACCATTTGAATTCTGCTTGTACTTTATTTTATTTTAAACCAAAAATAAACTGAAAAGAAGATATTCAGAACTTTTTAAACAAGAATTACCATTCATTATGACTGCTTAATATTTTCCATTATTAAATTTTCCTAATGACAAAGCCTTCTTTATTAAAAACTAGGGGGAAAAGTTCTATTCAATTAACTTGCTATTTTGTTTTGAATGCAATAATTATGCTTAAAGTTATTTGCACTATGAAAGTTACAGAAAAATGCTTCAAGATATTTATGTGCATAATCCAATTCATAACTTTCATGTAACTCAAGAGATGATGTGCTAATTTAAATTTGAAGAACAAAACCATAAATATTATGTGTTCTTGTATTAAACTCGCAATTTGACATGTTATTTGAAAAATAGGATTTGAACTTCATATGAAACATAATTCTTTGTGGCCATTTCAATGCAATTTGAGCAATATTTGACTTTTGCATATATGCCTTTGATGATAGTATCCAAAATTTTGAATTGTACAGTTTATACAACTTCCAGATGAGGACATAATACTGAAATAGTTTTAAAAATAGATTTCAGAAGAATACACAGCCAGAACGTATTCTGCTATTTCAGCTACAGTGATTTCTAATTTCAATGAAAACCAGTCATTTGCTAATTCCTTCAATATCTGTCAATGAGGAGAAAAAGTGACAGCAAAGATTTACTAGACTGAAAAAGTCAATGAAGCTAATGCACCTACTTGATAGCTTCTGCAATTTTCTAGTTTGACCTAGTAAGACTTAGTTAGCAATTGTCACTTTTTATCTCCTTACATTCTGTGCCTTAGAATTGTTCTTTCTCGTAATTCTACCAATGTTTACACTTTTCCTTCACAAAACAATAACTGTCTTTCTTAGTGATATTTTGAGTGCAAACGTTTCAAGTTCAAATCAACCACCCAGTTATGAGAAATTCCATTCTTAAGAATTGGATTTTCTCATAAATGTACTGTAAGATAAACATGATGGGTATCTATAGTCCAATACATTGTTTCTGGCCATTTTTCAAAAAGAAGGAGAGAGAGAGAGAGAAAGAGAGAGAGAGAGAGAAAGAAAGAAAGGAAGGAAGGAAGGAAGGAAGGAAGGAAGAAAAAAGAAAGAAAGAAAGAAGCACGAGTAGTTGAGAATATCCTGTGCAAAGAGTATGAGACAGTAGCTTATCTTTTTGAAACTGTACTATAGAGCTGTGATGGTGAACCTACGGCACACATGCCTCAGTGGCACGCGGAGCCATATCAGTAGGCACATGAGCTCAGCTCCGGCACGCATGCACATGCCAGCCAGCTGATTTTTGGGCCTTCAGGGCCCATTGGAAGTAGGGAAACAGGCTGTTTCCTGCCTTCTGAGGGCCTGGGGTGGGTGGGGAAGGCCTGGTTTTCACTGTTCCCAGGCTCCAGACACTTTCTAGGAGCCTGGGGAGGGTGAAAATGGCCTTTCCCATCCCCCCCCAGATGGGACCTGAAGTCGGCAAACGGGCTGTTTCTGGCCTCCGAGGCTCTGGAGCCTGGGGAGAGCAAAAAATGGGCCTACCAGGCCCACTGTGCATCACATGCCTAAAGCAGGGAAAGCATGGGGGGCTCACGCATGCATGCGAGGACCTAGAATTATAGGTGTTGGCATGTACATGCGCGATTGCCCGTGCTCCCCTGCTTTTGCAATGCAATGGCAAAAAGGTTAACCATCACTGCTATAGAGTATAGACATTTTCAGTTGAGGGAACGAAATACTAGTGAAGTCAGGTAGAAAGTGTAAAGCTTCTTATATTTATATATTATATTTTACTTACCATCATTTCAAGTAGCAACCACCTTTGTTTCATGAGAGAAAGGAATAGAAAAAGTTTATAACTGGTAAGACCTTGCTTAATGATATACCCCTTCCAAATGTTTTAGGATTTTGCTTAAGTTGAAAACAGTTTTCAGAATCTGAAAATAGCCTAACTCAATTTTATTACAGACCAATGTTTTATGTTTCAGCTGGTACTAAGACACTTGTGATCTAGATAAATTTATCTATTGATATTATACTAGTCCTAGGTGAAGGCTTGGGGATAGAATTGAAACTAGATGAAAGATAAGGAGTAAAAACTATGGTTAGTGTTATTTGAAACATTTTCTAATTCATTTCTGACAGCAGTATATGATCAGTCTCTACTGTTTACTTTTATGTTTCAATCTGAGTCTTTATAATGTGACATACAAAGTTTACATTTTGGCGCCAGTGTGTTTATATTGTGTTTGTATTTTTTCTCACAGTTCCTCCTGATTTTATCTTTCAGAGTTGTATGAGTCTTGAATTGCAGACTAAGAGCAGGTGTAATTAATTTTAGAAAGATCAGGAAGGATTTTGTAAGTTATATTTATATAATGGATAAATGCAAAATGAATGTATTTCCTTAGAGTGCATTTGCCTGGCTGGAGTTTACTATGAACAAAAGAAAGTAAATGAAAATATTCAATTTTAGCTTACATGGCTTATATGAAGTATTATAATTTCATTTGGTTTTATTCTAAATCCCCCACTCCAAACAAGCCAATTCATTGCAATATTCTGCAGATAAAACATCTAAATGTAGCAGTATATCACTGATTTGGATAAGATTGGTTAATATTAGTAAAAGATGGTAAGAGTGACTGCCCAGAGGACTAAGATTTCTAAGCTGAAAGCACAACATACTTCTTAAACTTTTGCAATCATAAAAATTGAGAAAAATAAAGCATGCATAATTCCTGATTATAATGTTTAATAATATTGAAGACTACTGTGTCTCCAAAGCTAGGTTCAGAGTTAAATGACTTCATATTCCAAATAAAAAAACAAAAACCAGATAAACATATTCATAATGGATCAGCCATGAAGGAAATCCATAGTTCACACTGCAGTTCTAAATGGAGGACGTTTTATATGAAATAGTCTATTTGTCCATCTCATTAGAAGAAAACATTTTTAAAAAGTGCAATTGACAAGAAAAAGTAAAGTGAAGGCATTTGACATGGAACATATTCTGTGAAGAGATATAAAGAGTAAATGGGGAGTACAGCTTGGAATTATCTAAGATAAGGGGAAAACACTACTGAAAAATAGCTAAAAAGTATTCAGTGCCGTAAAATATACTATGTGCAAAGTTCTATTATTATATTTTTATATTTGCAATTAGGAGATTTGGATGGCTAGCTTTTGAAAGCCTGGTGATTAAAAAGAACATCCGCTTGGCCAAAAACCCAATTCAGGAACTTGTAATGAATATATCTATTTATGAAATTTCTATTTTTTAATATTCTCAATGTGTATGAAAAAGCTATTGGGGAAAAAAACCTAAAACAGGTGCAATTAAAAATTGCTAAAATAATAAATTATGAACATAGGATAGGATTATCAGTCTGATAGAAATGTGCAGTAGTACCAGTTAAAAGAAAGGCCTGATGGACAATTACATTTGAAACTGTTGCCAGATTCCTACAATAATCAATTTTACCAATAGAGGAACAACATTTAAGAACAACTATTCATAACTTTCAATTCCATAGCCAGACTTTTTCCTCTTGAATCATTACATAATGAATCACTGGCAGATGTGGCTCCCTTAAGAACATTATTCTATTAAATCTCAGTTCACAGGCAACAATATAATGGAGCAGGCATTCTATTTGATTATTCAAGTCCTAATATCATAATTCTGGGCTCAGTTACCTAGAAATAAAACTAAAACATAGTGTACTTAGTCCAACTAAGTATGTATAAGATTGCACTTCACAAGTGTTTCTTCAGCTGTTACATATCTTCTACTCATCATCTTAATTGGTAGTTGGATCATCTAATAGGTTCATTCTGATTGCATAGTAATTAGAAACTCTTTCAATCACTCAAGAAAACAGACCTTGGAAAGAATGTTATTCCAGCCCTGAAATCTTGCTCAAGGCACATTTTATATACACTGCTGAATGAAATATTAGCTTTATTTTCAGATAGTGGGTACAAAATATGATTACCAGCTAGAAGAGGAGCCTTTATTTTTTCCCTAGGAGAGCTCCAAAAGATGGAAAAATATTTTTCTTCATATTATTTGATCTCCAATTTGAAAATCCACAGC
Source organism: Ptyas mucosa (assembly GCA_012654045.1). NCBI lineage: Eukaryota > Metazoa > Chordata > Lepidosauria > Squamata > Colubridae > Ptyas > Ptyas mucosa. Next base: position 13,343,890 of record WNWU01000007.1, on the reverse strand, counting down.
CAGTGTAGCTAATAGTCAGAGAATATAGGAATGCAGTCTGATAGTACCTGGATATCTTCTGAATTGAACTGCATGGAACATAAAGAACAACTGACACTGCAATTGGTCTATAATGTCTACAAAGTCCATCACGGCATAGGGTTGGGATATTCTTAAATTATAAAAAAATATATATTAATAAGTAGGTGGATAATGGCAGGTAACACATTTCTGAATTTGCAGCCACAATTGAAGGACCAGCAAGTAGATTACTCCCGTTATACCTCTCTGGTAAACAAGAAGAAGAAAGATTATAGACTTGTGCTTTGGACAGTTGCTTCTTACAAAGAGACATCAGGATAGTGGTTTCATGTTGGTTTGAGAGCTAGGAGACTAAGGAAAGTCATCAAGCTTTCAACCACAAGGAAGCTACAGGATCCAAGGTTCCTTAACCTCGCTTTCTAATCACTTTTGTTAATTAATTATTTAACTAATGCTAATAAAGAACTTCAAAAGATTGCAAAGAATACCTGATGAGTTTAACTTCACTCCAGAATAAAAGAAAAATTAACTATGAGCTTCAGAATTTAAATGGCAAAAATGCTAAATAAGATTTTAACTTAAGAAAATTATAAATGAATTAGAGACCTGAAAAATTTGGAGCTTTTGCTATAATTATAATTTGAAATAATTATATAAATAAACAGCACTTAATGGGAACTAAATTGCTTAATCTATCTTAAACCATAACAGAAATTGTAGACTTATTACTTCAGAACTTGGACATTAGAGGAGACTAAAAGATTCCATGCAGAAAAGGAAAAAGGAAAAAGAGAGAGAAAGAAAGAAAGTCTTCCATTTTGTTTTTGCTTGGGATTAGAACAAAAGAAAAGAAAATGGTATGTGAAGTACTTCAGGAGCTGTTTGAAGAATGGGATCAGAGAATAGGCAACTACTATGTCAGCAATGACATCTGTTTCTATACATACAACATTTTCAAAACTTTTAATGAAGAAATAACAGATAGGAGACAAAAATCTTGAAAGTTCTACAGGATAAAATGTCAAAACAAACTCACCTGCTGCAGAAATTTTTAGAATATAAATTGTTGAAATACTGTAAAAATTTTAAAAAGTGAGATGAGAGCAAAGTGGAAATTCAAAGGATAAATCAAGAGAACAAGCTGGATAATGACTCCTTTCTGAACTTACCAAAAAAGTTTCCTAACCTTCAAAGAGACCTTTAAGATGGGGAAAAAGAAAATTTGAAGAGAGATTAAATTCTAAAACAATATCTGAGCAAACTAAAAGCCAAGACTGTTAGAAGCAAAACGAATACAAAGTTGGTTGGTCTGACCAAGATTAAAACAAGACGTTTTCCTATAACATTCTGGGAACACTTTATGAATTGTTTGCTGATATCAGGCCTGAAATGTTAATGATTTATGGGTTTATGTATGAATAAGGGATGGGTTATTGGAAGAAGAAAAATACACGTGTAACTTTATAGGATAAAGAATTACTGAACTTGTTTGCAGTTGTGATGAAGATTCTTTAATATTTCAATTGTTCTTTTCATCTTTCTTTTTTTCCTTGCATTTTCCATTGTCTGTTTTTCTTTTTCCTTCTAAGTTTAGTTTGCATTGTCCTTTACTACTGATATTAAAATTTTCAATACAAATTATAAAATAATCATTAATTATCTGTCTGAATTTTTGTAAAAAGATTCAAAATATAATTTATTTATTGGAAGCTCTTCCAGTGAACTTTGGCTAATACTGATTTCCTGGACCATATATGAGTTTTGGAAAGTGATGGAGAAGATAAGGTCCATTCATGACCTTTTTAAAGGAATACTGATTTAGAACTATAATATTTGAAAAGGTTATTCTTTCTGTTGGCAGCACAGGAGAAACTTCACTAGCAACTGGGATTAAGAAGAAGGTAATGAAAAGTTTTCTTTTGGTTTATATTTATAAGTAAAGAAGCCTAATTTGCTTTTCCAGTACTAATAGGTACCTAAAACAATTTTGGGTTACTTGTCTCCAAATTCTGCAGTGCAGTTTTTGGGGAAAGAAGGGGGGGGAAGAGTATATAAAAAATAACTTTAGAATTTTATGGGGGGAGTGTAAATTAAGAAAAATACATTTGAAACAATGCAAATGTTCATGCTATATACTTTAAAAATGACATACTGATGTGAAAATTGGATAGAATGGAGTGGAGTCATAATTAAATACATCTGAAAATGATATGAACTAGATATAGATTAACTTGTATGTCCCAATAATATGAATAGAAAGAGGCATAAGTTCCAAAATATGTGGAATCCATGTTTTCAAAAAGCATTTATCAGGAAGGAGTGGTTTTGAATATTTTCTATATATGTGAAGGTTTAATCACTATTGCCAAGGAAACAGTGCAAGAAGATAATTGTCTCCAATGAAATAAAAACAGCTATTAAGTATTTATTATATAGATTATCATATCTATCCAATGGACATACAACTCTGGATGGCTAACAATAAAATAATCGCCATATCCATTAAAAACAAATTAAGAGAATAAAGCCCAAAATAAGTACACTAAACACTGGTGCTCAAGAACCAAGAAAGACGCTTTATTCTTCCAAGCAGAGTTCATTATTGTTCATACCTATAGACAGAATCTTGCCAAACTGAAGCACTTTACTATTTATATCAAGCATAAACTCTGAGAACTATTAGGGAGGTGCTGTCTCTTCACCCTTTTCTTTCCCCACAGAAAATATCTGGATTGAGCTATCTCTTATTCTTCTAAAATGCATTTCCTTCTACTATCCTACAATGTTCTATCACACTCCCCCAATATACAGAGCCAGAATTCAGTGAAGAACCAGTCTTTATTACAGTTTCTTTTCGTAATTAAAACATTGTAATTGCATCATCCTTGAAAGATATCATGAGAACTTTGTGAAGATGTGCTATATTTAATTGTACTTAACAGGTCAAGTTGCTGTAAACTGTATGAACCATGTCAGTTAACATAACTAAATTGTTGCATTCAGCCAACTATGGCTCATCCTGAACCAGTGGTGGGTTGCTCCCGGTTTGCACCGGTTCGCAAGAACCGATAGTAAAAATTTGTAGTAGTTCAGAGAACTGGTAATAACATTGGCTGGCCACGGTTCCGAACCAGTCCCCGGCCCGGTCACCACTCGCTTACCCTGCCCACCTCATCAGGGGCTTTTTTTTTTTACTTTTAAAAACATTTTTCTACAACTCCTTTGGATGAGAAAATGCTTTTAAAAGTTTTTTTTAAAAAGCCTTTGATGATCGTGCGGCTCATCAAGAGGCTTCAGAAAGCATTTTTTTCTGCAACCTCTTTGGCCGAAGAGGCTGTAGGAAAAAAAAATGCCTTTAAAAGCCTCTGGCGATCCCAGCTGAGTTGCCTGATCATCAGAGGCTTTTAAAGGCATTTTTTCCTGCAACTTCTTAAGGTTTTAGAAAAAAATGCTTTTAAAAGTAAAAAAAAATGTTGGCCATGCCCACCCAGTCACATTATCCCCCCCACCAAGCCACGCCCACAAAATAAGCCACACCCACAGAACCGGTAGTAAAAAAAATTAGAACCCACCCCTGTCCTGAACCATTTTAAATCTTAGCAAGTCAAACCTGATCATCACTCCCCCCAATGATCAGGGAAGGCCCTGATCTAGCAAATTCCAGAGTTATCAATCAGATTGGGAAATTTAGAACAAAACAAAGCAAAATCTGAAATATGGTAGTGGCAAATCATCTATGTATTGTTTGCATGGATATGCAAATTGGACACCCTTTTCAGTCTCTTAGCTTTGATTAGTGAAGTGGATAGGACAGAATGACCTGAAATAATGGTTGGCGGTACTTTTTATTTAAGAGAGAGACTGGTAGAGTAATTGCATTTGACTTATGAGAAATTGGGATGCACTGTATTACATAGAGACTGAGATTTTTTTAATTTTTTTTTAATTATTAGTCATATTTCTATGCCGCTCACTCTCTGAGGACTCTGGGCAGCTTACACCAAAGACAGTATACTAAATAGCATATTGCCCCCAACAATCTGGGTCCTATGTTATTTGGATGGAGAGATATAGAATAAATAGTTAAGAAAACTGGTGATAGCTAAAACATCTGAAATGTGATGTTGGTAGAAAGTCTTCGGAGATCTGAAGGAATGGTGGAAGTCCTCCTGGATTTCTGACTGATAGATGGGCAGCTACTAATAGATGGGCATCTGAAGGCCTAAATGTTTTCCTTTAGCTTTAACTGAAGCACCAGTTATGGCACTACCTGAGGCACAAAAACCTCACAATTTTTCATGCTTTCATTATTTCAGCTCTGATTATCGCAATGCACTGTATTGGTTCTGCCTTTGAAAAAACCCTCAAAAGTCAAATTGATAAAAAATATGTGCTAACCCATTCACTAATAGGTTTTATGCCAGGTGCATGTATCTTCAGTGCTATGAACCGAACAAAATCAATCGGTTTCCAAATGCAATTCAAAGAGTTGATTTTGCCCTATAAAGCCATATATGGTCTAGTGCCTAATATATCTGAAAGACTGATTTGTCCAGTTATAATTGGCCCATTTACTGTATTCATCCTGGAAATAGCTTCTAGTTGCACCATATTTTCTTTATAGTGTTCCTTATGGAACAGTATTCCTACATGTTGTAAGTTAATTAAAATGTAGCTTTTCAGAGAACATTAATGTGAGGTTTCTTCTTTACTATCTTTAATTTGTAATGTCTTAGTTTAAATAGATATAATTCTATGAGGATATTATTATTTGATTATGGTACTGATTTTTATTGGTTATTAAGTTCATTGTGGGTGTTTTAATTGAATTTGTTCATATTTATCTACTCTGAATGTTTTAATTTTTAATTAGCATCATAAACCTACAAGAGTTCTTAGCAGCTTTTCCAGTATGCAAATAGGGAAGCAACTTCCGAGAGGTCATGACTAGAGCAAGCAAACAAGAAATATTAGGAAATCAAGTATAATGTGATAGGCAAAACTGAAGTTAGTCAGATGATAATCCTGATTGGCACATATGGCTGGAAAGCTGTAATATATACAAAAGAAAGAGAACCAAAAGAAAGATAGTTGCACTGTATGTAAAGAAAAAATATCCTGGCAAAATAATTCAAAAACCAGAGAAGGGAAATCATATTGAAAGGAATTAGGTAATAATAAAAAGAGGGGACACCAAAGTGGGACTGTTGTGTGAGTTTATTATAGATCACTTGCCCTGGCAAAAAAAGCATGGATGAAGAATTCCTTTGTCAGATGATCAGTCTTTTGAAAAGTGCCCAATACTGAAAAAGGGTTATTTCGATCATGTTGACATCTGCTGGTAATCTACCCCTGCCAAAAGTCAGAAATTCAGCAAATTCTTGTTCTTTCTCACAGACAACAGATGAGTCTGCTGCCCTGAATAAAATCTTCACCAATAGAGAGAAATTGGTTGAAAAAATGAAGGTGACTGGTACTTTGGAGGAAAGCAATCATGATACTCTTGGATGTGTGACATCTAAATAAGGAGTTGGGAAGAATCAGACCTCCAGAAGAAAAAATACTGACAAATTCTGTGGAAATATAAGTCAAATCCATGAGGAATGATACAGGCATTGTAGAGTATACTGAAAGAGAAAATTATCCACTAAAGATGACACATTCTACAAAATGAGACACTGAAGGTGCAATTTCAAACAAACCCACAAAAGAAAAATGTGAAAAATCCAATGAGCCACTGATAGGTACATCCAGAGATTTTTATTCTGCTGAAATGAAAAATGGATATATGAAATGGAAAGAGAAAAACATAAATTAAAGAAGACTACAAGGTAGCCGCCAGAAAATTTAGGGACTTTTATCGGGAAAATTAAATTTCAGAATGAGTTGAAACTTGCATAATATAGCAAACTAAACAAAATTAGGTCCTTTGCTAGAAATGTATGCTTAGAAATAAAAGGAAAGTCAAATAAAGAAAAATAAAAGGAAAGTTTTTAGATCCTGTGTGATGAGCATGGAATGAAGTCACAGAAGAGAAAGAATAATGTCACCCCAATATCTGAAGAGTAGGAAGTAAGTACCAGATTACAAAGGATTATCACATTGAAGAGAAACAGACTTTATTCCCTGTTGCTTCAGAGAAAAAGACTGGAACCCATTTCTTCAAGCTGCAATAAAGGAAGTTCAAGCTAGGAACCTGCAGGAATGATGAGAGGGAGAAGCCTATCATACAACATGATTTTCTTCTTTAGAGAGCTATTCTAGAAATGGTTGGATGATCAATGATCTCCTAGTGAATCTTTCATTCAGCAGCACATTTGATTATTTGACCATTTGATTATTTCTAATTTTATGAGTTTATGAAATAAATATTACAATTCAATAATCTAGTTTATGAGTACATTTTTCCTTAGGGGAGAAAAACTGTTTAACTGTCCATTCAGACAAAAAAAAGAGTAAGTAACTTAATCCTAAAAGACGATTATTGTTTCGCTTATCTCTTAGATGTGATAAATAAATTTAACAACACAGATGACTTTCTTCCCTTATTTGTCTTCAAATATATATGAACTTGTAAAAATTTGTTCACGTTGTCAGACTGACAAAATAGAATATAGTGTAATAAATTGGAACTATTCATTTTTTTTCTTTGTATCTTCCTCATGAATTAAGGTACAGATTATAATGCTGAGTTCAGCATTTTCATCATTAGATGTTTCAGTAGACTGTAGACAAACTTGAAAAAAGAACTCTGAAATATTTTTACTGATTTTCACTAGTATGTCATCTTTCAAAAATGGTACACTAGAATATATCTATATGTACTTATGTGTATGTTTGTGTATATGAATATTCTTTGTGTCGGAATGTTCAAACAACTCCAAATCTCGACCAACAAGTGCTCTGTCTTACATATTGGCAAAAAGAACCAGAACACAAAATACAAGCTGAGCGGACCCGACCTTGTAGATGACCCTCACTCTGTCAAGAACCTTGGAGTACTCATATCTAATGATCTAAGTGCCAAAATCCACTGTAACAACATCGCCGCCAAAAAGGCTTTAAGACTTGTAAACCTAATGTTGCGTAGCTTCTTCTTCAGATATATCACACTACTAATCAGAGCGTACAAAACATTTGCTAGACCAATTCTCGAATACAGCTCATCAGTCTGGAATCTGCAGTGCATATCGGACAATAATACAATTGAACGTGTCCAGAAATATGTCACAAGAAGAGTTCTCCATTCCTCTGCTCGCAACAAAATACCTTATGCCACCAGACTTGAAATTCTGAACTTAGAAAACTTAGAACTATGCCGCCTTCAGTATGACCTAAGTGTAGCTCATAAAATTATCTGCTACAAAGGACTACTTGTCAATGACTACTTTAGCTTCAACCACAACAATACAGGAGCACACAATAGATACAAAGTTAAAGCGAACCGCTCCAAACTCGATTGCAGAAAATATGACTTCAGCAACAGAGTGGTCAATGCATGGAATGTACTACCTGACTCTGTGGTTTCTTCCCCAAACCCCCAAAACTTTAACCTTAGACAGTCTACTGTTGACCTCACCCCATTCCTAAAAGGTCTGTAAAGGGCGTGCATAAGAGCACCAGTGTGCCTACCATCCCTGTCCTAATGTTTCCTCTATTCATATCTATTTTATGTATTCAATTCATGCTTATACTTACATATATTACCTAATACGTTCTTGACAAATAAATAAATAAATAAGAATCATAGCAAAAGTACGTGAATAAAGCTGTTTCTTTGTTAAATATCAGGTCTAATGTTTGGCTGGTAAAAACGGCTTTTTAAAAACTGTAATTTGAAGTTTCCTTTTCATTTTTTATAAACAAGCCAATCTTTTCAATCCCCTCTCCAGGCTTTTTGAGGATCAATATGTATCTCCTTAAATTATATCACAGAATTCTCATTAGAAAAGAAACCTGCAAATTATCAGATAGATAGTTTCAAGCACCTAAGCATCTATCAAATTGATGGGAAGGAGATCTAGAACAACCAAGAAAGGATTCACTATCTCCGCTAAAGATTTTATGGATCATTTGCATGCATATTTTGCAGGTGTGTCTTTAAGGGAAAGAAATCTTGCAGCACTTCAGATGGGCTTATTCAGGGAATATAAAAATAAAACACAAATTAAACACAGGTTTAGGAATTATTTGTTTCATCTTTTGCTCAATTGTCAACAGCGAGATTGCTGGATCTCTAGATATTTCATCTTCATGGGATATCTGGGTAAACTGATGTTTCTTTATTTCTTAAATGAGATATAATAGGCAATTCTTTTTGCAGAAGTCGGGTGCACAGCATGGTAAGGAAGCCTGGGAAATTATTAAAAGGAGTGTTCTGTCTATGTTTTGTGAGATATGTGTTTCCTTGTTGTGAGATAGTATTAAATGCACGCAAATGCTGTGCTGGAATAGTGCTTAGTACAAATATGAAATCCTACTTAGTTGTAAATGTAAATGACTGCCATTCTTTAAGACATAGAATGGATGTTCTTATTATTATTCCCTTACGAGTGAGAAGCCTGGCTCACCACTAGACTTTAAATCAAGTACAGGAAAAGAAGGCAACAACTCCCAGATTTCTTCCTATTCCCAGCTATGGATCTTTCACAGCATGCCTGGCAAGCTGCTGGCAGATGCCACATTTTGCAAGTGTATGGCTTTTTTACTTTCTGTACCAACAGCCAGAAAGAAAATACTGGGGGGAAATTGGCTCAGGTTGTGAAGACTTGCTGAACAAGCATCAGTGTATTTTTCAGTTATGGCTGGCTCTCAAATAAAACAGCTCCTGGAAGATTTGACCATAGATACTGCTCTTCTGTTAAAGACTAATAGTCTTTAAGTACAGGGTGTACTGGTAAATACAGAAGCAATTTCTAAATTAAGTAATTACACCTATACAGGACAATTTGATATAAAAAAAGTAAGACCTAGTGCAGTTTATTCATCATAAAGTTGTCAATAAAATTATACAGCTTCTTTCTCTTTCTTCTAATCTTGGTGTGTGTCTTATATGGGATCAGACTAGAAACTGAGACACCGTGAGAGCTAATTCCCACTTCAGGCATGAAAGCCAGCTGGTTAACCTTGGGCCATTCACTCTCTCTCAGCCCAACCCGTATCACAGGGTTGCTATTGTGGGGAAAATAGAAGGAAGAGGTATTAGGTATTTGCTGCTTAAATTACAGTATTTACAAAAAATAATAAAATGAAACAAAATAATGAAATAAAATAAATAAAATAATAAAAACTAAAAATAAATAAAATAAAATAAAATAATAAAATAAAATAAAATAAATAAAAGTGTTTGGGAGAGACACATCAGTTTTGGGCATTATATACCACGTTATTTCCAATCCATAACTAGAAGATTATTTTAGGGAGCATTTGCTTTGTCTTTGTATTTATCTGCCTAGTTCAGTTTGTTTTTTACCCATTTTTTCTATCCACAATAGTTGCCGTTATTAAAATGGACAGTTCTTGAATATAGGAATCAAAAAGCTTTCCTAAGATCATCTGGAAATAAAGTGCAGTTCTCCAGAAAACCTGTTGCTGTAACTTTATCACAATCATCACATTCAGGATACTGAAAAAAGGGGTTAAGGCACTGCTATTTGGCCTTTTCTTCCAGTATTAATCCTATTAGCAGTAGCACTTAGACTTATATACCGCTTCACAGTACTTTACAGTCCCCTCTAAGTGGTTTTCAGAGTCAGCAAATTGCCCCCACCTCATTTTACTGACTTCGGAAGGAAGGAAAGCTCAATCAACCTTGAGCCAGTGAGATTTGAACTGCTGGCAGTTGGGAGTCAGCAGAATTAGCCTGCAATACTGCATTCTAACCACTGTGCCACCACTGCACCAATTCATAATAATAATTTCAAATATGAAAAAGCTGCACATACATGAACCATTTCTATATTAATGAAAACTTTGCATTTATCAGCTATAGGCATGCACATTTTCTTCAGAGATTTAATTATTATGTAGTTTGGCATATATAAGTTGCCCTTACATTATAATAAGCATGTACTCCAGATTCAGATGCTACACGGTCACCTGCTCATAACTGTGCATAGATTTTTTTTTCATACTATAGCCCAACCCATAGCTGAGACAGAAAGAATCAAAGATCAAAACAATAAGTTGCAATCTTGTTGCAGAAACAAGCAACCTTGCAGTTTTGCCATTACCTTCTTTTAGATGAAGATGATGATGATTCTTTTTTAAAAAAAAATTGATTTATATGCCGCCCTTCTCCGGAGACTCAGGGCGGCTTACAATGTGTTAAGCAATAGCCTTCATACTTTTGTATATTTATACAAAGTCAGCTTATTGCCCCCACAAACTGGGTCCTCAATTTACCTACCTTAGAAAGGATGGAAGGCTGAGTCAACCTTGAGCCTTGGTGAGATTCGAACCTGCAATAATTAGCTGATGTTAATAATAGGGTGCTTTAGACCACTGTACTATCCAAGGCTCTTCTTAGGCTATCCTACTCTGCAACCCTGATATTTACAAATGCTTTTCTATCCTATCAGGGAAATACTTTAAGAGATGACCAGCTGCTACAATGATATAAGGCAGGGAATGAGTCAGCAAGGTTTTTGGGCTGATACGACTTTAAGAGGCTGTATATATAAGAGAGGCCCTGTGAGGACGTCCCTCCCTCTGTGTGTGCTTCAGTGCTATAGTTGATGATTGATTGCCTGACTTTGCCTAGTACGTGTATGTGTATGTGTGTGTGTGTATGTGTGTGTTTATGTGTGTGTGTGTATGTATGTGTATGTATGTGTATATATATATATATATATATATATACACACACACACAGATATATATATATACATACATATATATATATCCTTGTAGATAAACCACTATTTGAAAGACAAACCCCTGTTTACTGTATTTTTCTCCTGGGTTGTCTCAAACAAGTCACACTGTGCGCACTCTGACATATCCAAATACTTGGGCCAATTCCATGCAACTCTTTCAGTCCAGACAAAGTTGACAACTGTTACCAGTAACTTGCCTCATCATGGCTATAGGAGTCAGAGAGACAGTGATATGAGAAACTATAGAAAGAATAATACCAAAACCAATAATCAAACCTGTTTAAGAATGGCTTACTTAACAAGTGAAAATATGCAGGGGCTATGTCAACTGTAAATTATATTCTTTGCCAAAACAAAAGCATGTTTAAGTCTAACTTCTGTAAATGCTAAAAATGTATTGAACTGTCAGATTAAAATTAGTTATGCCTGGATCATGCCCACTTTAATTAATTATGGTAAATTTGGAGTTAAAAATTATCCTGTTTATAACATTAGACATTCTATAAAAAGATAGGGTTATGCTAACTATTTATAATAGACTTTGGGATCTGATTTAAGCTAATAAGCACTAGAGTTATTTTTTAAGGAAACTCACTCCTTGGTATATACTGAATAAAAACCTTGGTCTATGAGCTATGTTGTATACATTCTTCTTCCCACTGAATAACCAAAATCAGTCCCAGAACATCTGGCATGAAGTGGTGAGAGCCAGAAGGAATGACTTACCAGCAATGATGGAAGCTTAAAAGCCTGACCATTTAAACAGTTCATCTTGCAGTAGTTAAGCAGCACATTGTAGTTAAGTACTATTTCATGCATTGAGTGAACATAGAGGTTGGCTGAAAAAAGAGAAAGAACTGTACAGAAATGAATCCAGAATGATTAAATGAAAGAAGACATGATTGAAATAGAGATAGCTGGGAGCAATTTGGGCTGTGACAGGGTATGTGGACAAATGAATTTCCAGTTTTAAATGCATTGCTCACTGGAGTCATTCATACGGAAAGAGAAAATAAAATGATACAATAGGTCAAAAGCCCCTGAAGTAAATTCATTTTTCTAAGTGAAAAAGTCTATTCAAATTGCCTGAATACTCTGCTAGAAAAGATGGATGCCAAAGGATGATGTCAAGTTGCAGTTTCTATTATTGTCAAAACCCCTATGCATAGGTTTTAACAATAACTACACTGTACTAATTTGACATTATACCAGTGAGGTAATGGGTGGAAAAGCTACTTCATTGTGTTAATCGTTAATGAATGTATACCTTCATATATACATACTATATTTATATAACTGGCACAAAACATAAGGTATCTGGCTTTTTCACAAACAAAGACATGTCTCTGTGTCGTTTTATTGGAGACAAATCTGTTATTTTATTATTGCCTTTAGTTTTCTCAGTAGTATATAAATACAGATCATATTGTTTCAGGGAAAAAACTGCAAGAACATCATGAAATTAGATATGTTCAGTGCTGTTCTTCAAATAGTGTCCAGAAGATGAACACAACAATTGTGCTTGGTATTTAATGAATGCCAATCTTTGATCCTCTGATAAATCCAAACACTTGCCATCACAAACCCAGAAAAATGGAACTCTAAGAGGAATGGTATGACACCTTCCCCCATTCTGGTAGGGAGTGGAATAAATGTACAGCTGATGTAAATCAACAGTTATTTGGAACATCCTATTGAATATGAGGGAAAAGAATTGTGATTTCTGTAAATCTAATTTTCCTTTGCACTCAAGAGAATATTACGTGATTTCTCTTTTGAAATATAGTGTAAAATGTTGTCAACTTAACATTATTTAGATTCCACCTTTTGTATAAAAACATCTTGAAATGGTGTACAAAATGAAGAGCTTTCAGTGAATATAGTTTATATAGCATAAAATAACATTGATTGGAAAAAATCCAGGGTGCTTAAAAACGTTTTCAGCATGTGTCTAACTCTAAGTTAATGTATTATGTTTAGGAAGATGGTGTTCACAGAGTAGATATAAGACAAATGAATTTGTCATGATGCAGGTTCCTTAGGGCTATAACATTTAATTCTGTAGCAACTCCTCTGCTTGCAAGATGTGGAGAGGAGTAGCCATTCTGAACACTTTAAAAATATATTGCTATATTGTTGCTCCTAGTAGAGACAAAGAGATTTTGAGGGTGCCATCCGCCAAATAATGTCGACTGGCGGCCCCCAGGGGGAGAGCATTCTCTGTCGGAGCGCCGACCCTCTGGAATGATTTGCCCATCGAGCTCAGGATAGCCCTGGACCTCCTCTCCTTTCGCCGCGAACTGAAGATGTGGCTCTTCCATCAAATAACCTGATTTACTAGGGGTTGCACAAATTGTAATAATTTTAAATTTGGTTTTTAAGGGGTTTTTAACTTATTTTGTTACTTTGTGATTATTGATTGTTGTATTATTGTTGATTATTGTATTATTGATTGTTGTAAGCCACCCTGAGTCCTTCGGGAGAATGGCGGCATATAAATTGCAAAAACAAACAAACAAACAAATAAATAAATAAATATTATGTCTGAAAACACCAGTTGAACTTTAATTGCAAAGAAATGTACATAATATGCATAATTAATAAGGCAAGAATAAATTATTTCCTTTACAACAATACAAAACACTATTTTCAAAGATGAAACCTAGAATCTGTTTGGTTTACCTTAATTCAGTACCATTTCTATCATGACAAAGAGACTATTCCAAATAAGAGGGGCCCAGTGCCTAGAGGTAAAGACGCTTGCCTCCCTCTTGGAAGGTTGAGAGTTCAAGCCTAGGCAGTGATAGATGTTTCTCTATCAGGGCACAAAGAGAAAGTATCTGCTGAGAACTCCAGGTAGGAATCAAGAAGGACATCAATCAACACTCAGCTCTATTCAGTCTCCCTGACTCTACCCCAAATCAAACGATTACTGGGTTGTAAAAGGAAAAAAAAAACTTATTCCAGTCAACAACTGTAACAATACAACTAGATACTGCTTGTGTCGAATATGCAGTGATCCATCCAACTTAATCAATAAAGTGATCTTCCTACTGAAGGAGTTTGCAGACAGTGACTCAATGTCAATTTTTAAGGAATGTAAGCCTCATTCTTCCAAGCCTCCAAGGAGCACTAGGAAGGTGTTTGCTAGAAAGTTAGGAATATTGCAAAGTTCCTTCAGGCTGATTCTATTCTCTTTAAGTCTACAATGCCATGCCTACCTGCAAGCAGCTTGTATCTAAAATCACCTTTTACACAAAGGAATGTATAAGACCTTATCTTTTAAATAAACTGATCAGACATTTTGTCATACAGTAAACTGCATGTATTTACCCTTTCATTTTGATTAAGGAATATCTCTAGAAGTTGAGTTTATTATCTGTCATCGAGTCTTGGTATGTTTCTATATTGTCTGCATTTAATGAACTGAATACAAAATTAAGAATTCAATTAGTTGTTTTGTCTCTATTAATAGTTATAATATGGATATATTTTTGTTGCTTTCTGTTTGCTTCTTTTGTGTTGCATTTATTTTAATCATCATAGTATATCTTGACTCCCACCCCCTTTTCCCTGTATAATCACCGCTCATAATTTTCTTTTCCTGACAGTACTGTAGGGTTTTTGTTTTGTTTTGTATTTCAAAACAAAACCTTCTGTTATGAATAAACCCACAAATAACTGAAATCAGATAAAGCAAGTGACCTGAAAACTCACCTTTCTACAATATATTTCTAGGGCGAAATTTGGAGGATATTTTATCAGCGAAATTCAGAATGTACTATATAGCATGCTAATTCTAGCTCTAAAATAAAGTTTGGACTCACTTTCCTAGTATGCATTTGAACCAATAGCTTTACTGATAGTAAAATCCCAGACCTCTGTGAATGCTTTAACCTATCTACATAATCAAGCAAGATATTTAGCATAAAGAACTATGTCAAATGCACTTGTGTTCCAACTAAAGCAAGTAAGCCTCTATTCACAATTGTAAATCTAATTGGGCAGCCAGATCAATTAGGTATTCAGTAGCAAAACTATGCAGAGAACAAAGAAGAGCACTCGTGTCAGTAGCAATGATAAAAAGGATTCTCAAAATCTTCAGGAACAAAGTCCAGGCTTCTTATTTCCTTTAAGCCCAGGTTGTCAGGTCCCTTCTCACTTCTGATTTGACGTCTCTATAGGACTATTCAACATCCTTAGGTTCTGATTCGTCCTTACCACATACTCCAGAGGATGATGCTTTTTGATCATATGACTAGCAGTGGTTACAATTAACATATCCAGCTACTTTATCATTCTAATTCACTTACTTTCTGGTCCATCTGCTCTTTTCAAGTAGTAAATCAAACATTTCTTTAGTTTCTTGCAATAAATAAGTTACATATAACACATCCATATATAGCACTCTGACATTTTCTCTCTCTCTATGTGTGTGTGTGTGTGTATGTGTATACATATACAGTTTTCCAGTGTGAATTTGATCTTAGGTTAAATATCTTTCAACTACTAGTTTTTTAGAGAGGAAAGGCTTTTTGTACTAAGATCGGATCATGTACATTTTACAAAAATAAATAAATAATACAAATTTGTAGAGGTCCAGGCTGCACAGAGCAACCAGTGTCTCCATCTTATATTTCATATAGCATAAGCAGCACAATATAACATTGACATATCATATATTCTGTAATTGATTATCAATCATTGAGGGTTCATAAGAAATCACACCAGTGAATGAAAAAGACAAACAAAATAAAAATTGAGAAATTTTAAAAAGTTATGTTTGTTAAAGGTTTAACATGTTTTGATGAATTGATTCATTGATGAATAAAGCTCTGGCAAGTTAGGAATGAATGGAGAGGAGTATAGTTCCTTTAATTAGAAATTAAACAGAAATATAATTATGTTTCTGCAGGCTGGTTCCTGAATGTGTGAAGGAACCAGCCTGCAGAAATCATTTTTTTAGTATCATTTTTTGATTCCAATTGGAATCATTTTTTGCTTCATCTGTTGTTTTTAATACCAAGATAAAAGGATGGTACAAAGATAGACGACAACGATAAGAAAATGTGTTGTCCAATGAAAGCTCTTGATCTGCAAACTGTAATAAATACTTCTCAGAGTATTTTTATTTCTTTAATAAAAAACGATCTTTGTGTTAAGTGACACTTATTACAAGTAAAATGCACTTGTTCTGTCAAAAAAATAAATAAAACCCCAGCGTTTGTTTGCATTTTATTGAGCACAGTCTATAAAAATCACCAGTAACAGTAGCACAAGGTCTTCCATCATCCCTTCCTGTCTAGGCCAGACCTTCCTTAGACAAGAGTTAGCAATTGCTATACAGTCAGTGGTATATTCTGGGTATTATGAAGGGAGTGCTAGAGAGTCTTGTGTCTTGAAAGGCAGGTTATAAGCAAATAATCCATCTTGTTGGAGACCAAGTGGTTTCTTTTACTCTACTTTCATTCATTCATTACGTATGTCTGTTACATTTCTTGAGGTAGAGAATTATATTCTATAACCCTAATATTTTTTTATGTGAACTTGTGAGGGTGATTATTTTTTGTTGTGCCATCATGCAAGTATGTTTAATAAAGAAATAAAATAAATAAGCCAAAAGTTTTGCTTTTGAGTTCAACAGTTTCTGCAATTCAAATGACAGGCTACTATCTTGCCCTCCTCATTAAGTGAAGAATAAAACAGGGTGTGATGAATATCTCATAATACATTTCCTCAAGACAGCCTACCGGATCGTCATAGCCTGAGGCTTCAGGACAGCATGTGGCCTCCCATGCTTAAGTAAGAACATTGTAATTTTTAATGTGTGGTAAGGTGAAAGTTATTAAACACAACAAGGGTAATCGCATTATCTGTCTTTAATTTGTTTGTTATGTTTTTATTAAACTCAGCTTCATTATATTTAGTGACCCTATCAACTGTTTTCTGTCTGACTTACTTTGGAAAGAATATCTCCTAGCATGCCACTTAAAGCAAAAAGGGGGCCTGAAGCCAAAAATCATTATACATACTATATTGCTACATGTTGATGCATGGCAACCCTGTAACTCTGAAGCATACTTACCTGTGAACAGAAAATTCAGTTCAGCTTATATTACTGTACGTCAAATAGTTTGGTGATCATATAGACAGCAAATTTGCTTAGTGACTTGTGTTTGGAGGGTACTTATAAATTATTCAGATCATCTCCAAATTACTTTTTCAGATTAAACATGTAATATCATTTATGTGCATGGCTGGTTTTCTATTTCAGAGAGAAATATTTTCATGGAAGATAAAGTCAAATAATATAACACACATTTTTACAATGTCTCTGTTGTAAAGAAGGCCAATTCTAACAATTATAAAACACAAATATTAAATTATATGAAGTCATTTTATATATTATGGCTTGCTATTATTTCCATGGTAACATTTATCAGAGGCAGATATCTTCACAATTTAGATGAAAACAAATGTTCTTAGGCAACTTCAAGCCAAAAATAGCAACTCTGCTCATAGATTTCTCATATCAAATTGTTATTCAAATGGAAAATATGCTGAATTGATAAATTAAGTACTATAGCTGGCAAAAAGAGAAATAAATATATGTGGATCTGGAAAAAATTGATTTTACTAAGTGATTGTTTCAAGCTTAAACTCATCTCATTAAGAGTACTGCATGACAACCTTGTTGCTGCATTTTGCACTAGCCACAACTTTGGATAATACATACATACAGTAAGGGTGCCCACTAAACCACATTACATTAGTTGTAATACATTTGAATTGAATTCTCAGCTTTAAGTTGGAATTAAAATTTGCAGTAGAAAATGCAGTAGCTTTTCATTCTAGATTGCTTGAGCAACCAGTGAAGGTGTGTTGGTAATTGACATGGTGTGCTTATTAGTCAAGATCCAATTAAAATTTTGATTCAGTTCAATTCAAACTATTAAATAATAATTAATCAAGTAATTAATTTGACATGATTAAAGTGTAACAAATTAATGCTTATTTCTAGCTATTGCTCTAATACAGTATATAGTAAATATATAAGATTCAAAAATGGATCACATTATGGTTATTTAGAATTTTAATTTTTTTATGTAAAACTGACTAATTTGTAGTTTCCTATATGCTTTTTTATGTTTTGAAAACATTATAGTTTTTCATGGTATATCATGCATTCTAGAGATTCCCTCAAAGATAGCTTAGCCCCCTTATTAACTTCTTCACATATTCTAGCCATTCATTTGATCCTGTAAATATGAGCACATTAAATTAATTGGATTTTCACTGACATCTTTTCGTCCTGTAAATATAAGCACATTAAATTAAATGGATTTCAATCTTGCTTCTTTATCCTACTTTTTCACTATTGTCTACCAGAACACATATTTTTGGATCAGAGAAGACTGAGCCAAAATAAAAATTGAATATATAATTCTATTTACCTTGTTATCTATTGTATTTCTTCCGTCTTCTTCACTGAATACTTATGCACTGTTTCTATTTTTTCCCTTTGAATTTATATAAAGGAGCCCTTTTTATTCTTAACATTATTACTAATGCCTGCTCATTTTGCACTCTAGTTTTCCTAACAGCTTTATAAATTGGACTGTATATGTATATGTATATCAGAGGTATTCAGCAGATTCTGACCAGTTCTGGAGAACTGGTAGCGGAAATTTTGAGTAGTTCGGAGAACCGGTAAATAACACCTCTGATTGACCCCATCCCCATCTATTCTCGGCTTTCCGAGTCCTAGCTAAGTGGGAGGAAATGGGGATTTTGCAGTAACCTTCCCTGGAGTGGGGTGGGGATGGAGATTTTACAATATCCTTCCCCCGCTATCCCACAGAACCAGTAGTAAAAATTTTTGAATCCCAGCACTGATGTATATGTATATGTATATGTATATGTATATGTATATGTATATGCATATGCATATGTATATGTATAAGTATATGATGTTCTTGGTGATCTGTGACATTTTCATCTTCAATATATGTCTCTTTTAATTTTCAATTTTGCACTAAGCCACATTAGTTTCCTTTGTCTTCAGTTTTGTCTACATATTTTCCCTTGGAATTCTTTCAGTTGATGCTTTAGTTTTTAATTTCTACAGTAACTCAAACTGTTCTCTTTCAATGATATCTTTCTCTTAAAAGCCACTTTCCTAAAACCCATTGTACTGAGGATGTAAAGTTATCAGTTTAAGCTATCTTTTCCATGAAGAGGTTATAGCTGGGTAAAATAATTCAGCTTGAAGTGAGAACAATCCAGACAGTGAGACAATGATGTAGCACAGGGCAATCAGCTTTATATCTTCATGACAGTCATAATAACACCCACAGCTAAATGACTATATCTGTCATGGTTTCAAAAGTTATTGTCCTCAGTCCAACATGTTACTGACCATCATATAAAATACTGATGTCTTCAAACTTTCATGGATATAAATGAAGGAGAGACTTCAGCTAGATGACCCTGTGTTGGCTATACAGTAAAATACTTACTAATGAATTATTATGTATAGCTTAACTGAAGTTTTTATGTAAATACCTTATTCTTAATTTATGATGTTCTTATTTGTGTAACATTCTAACTATTGACATTTGTCCTATGAATATATAGTTTTGGAAATTGAGCACTAAGGCAATAAAACAGACTTGTCCCTAAGAGAAAACAAAAAAATACTTCTTTTCAAAGGATTTGCCTAGCAAGTTGATCTACCTTCAAGAACAGCATAATGTTTAATTGAAGTAGAATTCTAGACAATGGCAAATTTAAAATTAACAAAATGACACACATATATACACACAAACACACACACACAATTGAACAATTGATCTGTGAAAATCATTGTAAGAAATGTGAGGCCAGAAGTAGCCAATTGTAGTAGAGGATATTATATTGTAGACTTAGAGAACATTTTGCAAGAATGCATAATGATGTTAATATCTCTTCTTGAAATAATGATTTCAGTCCTTTATATTTCTTTTTGTTTCCATCTGCTACTTTTGTTTAAACTTTGGGGGAAATAGATGTATCCTTGATATGCAAATTTCCATTCCTTACATCTAAATCAAGTGAGAATATGTGTGCAATTCAGTTCAGCCTTGAGCTCCTGGAAAATAAAAGAGAAAAAGTAAGCTTAAGTAGGCAGGCTAATATTTTATTTATTCTTTCCCCACAGAATGGATATTAGAAAATAGAAGGAAGAAGTTGTACATCAATCACTATGCCTGGTTAATTGGTGATGACTGGTATTTGGTTTAATTGGTCTGCAGAAAAAACATAAACACATTTCAGAAAAATATTTGCACTGTTTAGCTACTGGCTTCAGGCTTAATATACAGCAAGTATTATTTATTTGTTCATTTGGTTACTTTAAAGATTATTTTTACTTATTTTATTTATTACATTTTTCCCTCTGTTTATTTATAAGATGTCAAATATACATGGCCCCAAAATCACCAGTTTGGCTTTCGTGCCTCAGGCAAGACTAGAACTCACAGTCTCTTGGTTTCTAAGCCATCAACTTAAAGTTAAAGTTATTCTATCTTAAAGAGGAATATCTTTTTAAAAAAACTATTCCTAATGAAGTGATATAGATACAGTTTTCAAATTTGCCATCAAATCCATTTTATATAACTTTATGTCATTATAAACAATGGGGTGTAATATGTGTTCTTGTGTTTTTGTATGCAGAAACAATAATAAATCCTATTTTAAATAGTCATTGAGTACTTAAAATTCTTTGCAGCTCCTGCCTTTTCTCTTCTCCTAAAATAACAGGTAGATAGGGATGATGAAGGAAGAATATCACCACATGTGGTGGGTTTTTTCCACCAGTTATGAAAGTAGTCAACTATTTCTAAACATAAAACCTAAATATATATTTAGTATCCCCACCAAATAACAAAACATGTTTTTATTAAACATGAAAAGCAAAATGACTTTCAAATAGATAAAATCTGAGAGCAATAGTGAATAAGCAACATGTATCATGAAATGTTTAATTTAATTAATAATTTGCAGATTCAAAATTTTGATTTCCAAATATCTTGAATTTTGAACATAGCTCTCACTGTTTCTAAACAAATGAACTTGGTTCTCCCTAGAAATTTTCCATAGTTTATAGACAACAGCAAGGGGGAAATATTAGCACATTTCCCCCATTTTCCTTTCTTAGCAATATAGTAAGTCTACATAGGACAGAAGAGAGGATGTGTATTTAAAGTGGCAGAATACATATACAAACCTGCATTTTTTGTCCATATTTGTACAATCTCTGTACATGCATCTGTATAAAGAATATATTTGTATATGTCCAATTAGGATAGGATAGAAGCTTTATGGATAGTCTAAAATATGAAATGTTTATTTTAATATTTAGAAACCTCGAACCATAAATTGCTGCTTTGTTTTCTTCAGGTATTGTTCTAAGAGAGCAGTGAGAAAAGAGTACTGATAGAATAGATTAGATAGCCAAGTTATTTGTAGATATGTGGTTTTCCATATGCATGGAAACCTTAAAGTCAAGAATGTCTAAAATTTCAGAAGGTTGCCAAACAATGAAGAGAATTTCAGCCTGTGAACCACTGTGAATCAAGGGAAAATTGAGTCAGAGATTCCTAAAAAGTACAAAATCGTATGGTTAACTCTGGGTTTGATCTTTTATTGACAAAAATGGAACCACCTGGAAAATTCTGAGTCTAGTTTCTCACTGGACATGGAAAATATGGAGTACAATTCAGAGATGAAAAGACAAGGTGATGTGTTGTATCCAGGAAGGCAAGCAGATATTCCTATGATGGAATAATCTTTAGAAAAAGGTGTAAATTGTAGAAAATACTATAAATTGATCCTTTGGCAATAAAGTACAGCTTTCTCCCAAATTCACATCAGGAACTAAAAGGACATAGAAATTAAGAACCCTCATTTTGTTAGAGTTCAATGTCCTGCACTGAAAGTATATTTTTTTTAAAAAAAATTACACTGTTTTAGACTCAGTATACTAAAGGTTTCTTTTTCCCACAATTATAATCAATGTTACTTCATGATCACATTTGGTTCCTTTTATGAAAAACATCATGTTTTGAGCATTATAGATGAATGTAAAAATTCAAATTGAATCTAAACGGTGCAAAATTAGTTTATATACTGTATATTTTGCATATTACTTTTTCCCTGGAATGATGCATAAATCAACCCTTGAGACTGAAAATTATTTTTGTTTCTCTCCAGTCGCTAAGTATTACCTACACAGAAACCCAATGAGGCTTTGGAGAAAATGAGCAAATTGAAATATTTGATCCATGTCTTTAGGAAAATAAAAATGTATTATGTGCTAAAATAACAAATAAAAATATATGTGACTTTTATATATTTTTGAAGGCTTTAGCAATGAACATTTAGTAGAATTTTTAGTAAGAAACTAAATACTTGTATGATGTTAGGGGAATCATATATTCCATAGAAAAATACAATTCAAAACTAATAGTGTTGTCTAGATTGAATACAAACAAGAAAAAGGACGAGAACAGCTTGTAATACTAAAAATATCAGCCAGAATTCTGTTTCTGTTTGCCAACAACTATTAACTTTTTAATACCAAGAAACCTGGAAGCTTCAGAGTACTCATTCCTTTTATTGAACAATATACTGTATGTCTTGAATTTGATATTTAAGCTACTAAAATAATAATTTAAAAGCCAGCCTAGATATATTGCCAAGGGATCTGCTTTTATTTAAAGGATTTTTGTTTGTTTTACATATGACTTTATGTAAATGTTCACTATCACTAAATATTACTGAAGTAAGATACTTGCCTTCAAAGAAGCATCACAGAAACCACCCTACAGGTTATCCTTCTAAAGTATCTTCCTATCTTTTCTTTACTTTGATTTAAAAACTGTTGAAAAAAATGTCTCATGTGAAAAGCAAGTAGACCAAGGAGCACTGACAAGAACCAGTAGTATTAGTAAAACTGTGCTTCATTGAAACTCTGAATCCAGATGAAATTCTTTCTCTATGTGAAATTTAAATATTCAGTTAAAGCATTGCATATGTACTTTACTTTACCTATTACATACAACTGAAAATATTTGCCTGATTTTAATCAGAGCAATATTTCTCCAACATCACTAGGAAAACCAAGATGGATGGATGGATGGATGGATGGAAGGAAGGAAGGAAAGAAGGAAGGAAGGAAGGAAGGAAAACACTAAAATTTTCCCTGCTTATCAGATATTTAAAAAAGCCTACATTGTGAAATTCCAAACTTGCTGTTACAATGAAGATTGGCATCTGATGCCATAGTAAAATGAGATATGACACTACATAAGTTTTAGTTATTATCCTGCTACTAATCCTAACCATCCAGGGGATAATGTAGTTATCATTACATTATATCATTTGTTATAATAATAATTATTCCTTATGTTGAATATCTCTGTCATACTGAAATATTTTAGGGTTAGATACACTTCTGGATTATAGTTAGTACTCCTTTGTACTAGGTAAAGTATTTCCTATTGTAATATTGACTTTATTTTATCAAAATTAGATTGTCAGTTTAGCAGAATTTAATTCAACTAGCACAGCATTGGATTAAGGGGGGTAATTTGCACATTGTTTACTCTGGACAGAGGAATAGTCTCATAAAGTTCCCATAGGCAAGCAATGGAGATAAATCATAGCTTTACCACAAAATAAGGGCCTAAAAGAAGAAAAAAAAACCCTGAAAGGGTATAATAAACAGCAATTAAATGTTAAGCAGAGAAGCCTCCCAGGAGAAAATACTAGTGGGTTAAATGCTAGAGTTTTTGTTGTTTTTACTTCAGATGAGCTGGAAGGAAACAGAAAATTGCAAAGGTCTGATTGAGAAAATGGGTTTGTGAGAAAGAAGTAGAAGATAGCTTCACTTAATTAGTGAAGTTATGTCTGCATAACACTATTTAAGATTATAAATATATGCCAGTGTTTACGTTTTGTAAGTAACTTTATAGTAGATATTAAGTAAGGAATATGGCTGGCAAAATGTCAATACATATTCATTGTTTTGCACAGAACTTCCTGGAAGTATTTTCACCAATAAACAACATCCATGAAAATTTAGACTGTATAACTTCCTTTGAGTTTGGTTGAGATCATAAATATTTGAGCTCAAATATTTAAATTCTCTATAACATGCACATCTTGTTCTTTCTATAACAATATCTATAATGCCGACATGCAACCATAGTACTACAGAATTAATTTCAGAAATCCCCCTCTCTACTATACTGCTCATTATAAAAATAAAGCAAAATACAAAGTAAAGCAGAATATGACAGTTATTTTCCATCTTTCCTGTAAGATACAAAGTTAAAACTGTAAGCTGTAGAGAAGTACAGTTCACTTCTTAAACAAAATCTTGAATATTACTTTTCATGAGAATTTTGATGAGATTATTTTCTTCTTTAAAAGAAACAATTTTCTTTCATTGGATTAAATATTTATTTCTGCAGAACACTAATTTAATCCTAAATCACAAAGATGGCTGCTAATATTATTGGTCCTACTCCTTAAGTGTATTATTCTTCAAGAAAATATATATTATTCTTTTGCATTTGCAGAAAAGTTGTTAATTCTTTCCAAATTAAGGTGTCAATTTCAATCTTGATACGAACCACTCTGGACATTAACATCATTAAAATAGATTTTTTATTAATTAAAAAAATCCTCTTGCTTTCTGATATTTATTCATTAGGCACAACTGTATTGCCCTCAAGCTATGAAACACATTCCCTTGGGAGCTGCATGTGTTTTACTTTCAGGAAAGAAGTCAAGGCCTATTCAGTTTCAGTTAGTTTTAATAGTGATAATAATAATCTTAAGAGTTTTATAAGATTTAAATGTCTTTCTTTTCCGATTGCCTTAAGAACAGAAATTAAAGACAGACATTTTATAAATAATAAATAAAATACATTCTTATAGCTTGGGAATTCACAGGGAGATGAGAAGAAAATGATGAAATCTGCATTGCAAGATTGTGATGCAAACTCTGTCTCTTTTACATTAGTGTTGCAATACCACACCTAATACCTACATGCTGATAGGCCCAGCTTGACACATTTTGGCCCCCTAGGCAAAGTCATAAACTGGTGCTTCCTGTGGTTTGGCTTATCATCCGATTTGCAGAACATTTTTTCCTTTTCTTTGACATTTCCACCCTCTAGTAAATCAAAATACATTATTTTAATCACATCAGTACCCACTGTTGCCAAATGGCAACAAGTCAGCAAAATTAAATATAATGCTCAAACAAGTGCACAGGTACACAGAGTGTGTGCTATTACAACTTTTTCTAGATATCACTTTGATAAACTTATATTCATATGACTTACTTGCTCAATATCTTCGTATAAGACCTTTTTTGCTTTAGTAATAATATCAGCTTCCTGAGGTCCATACTGAAATAATATTTGTGTGTGTTTGTGTATGTGTGTGATTTGCAACAACAAGTTTATGAACTCCTCACTACTACTCCATCAACTTTGTGGGTAAGTGTTTTTTAAAAACAGATTATCAGATTCCATTCCTATGTTGTATATTTTGGAAATCATCTCAATTTTGGGACCACTAAAATTTGATGCCTAGATTGCCTAGGCCTAAAACTGTATCTCGTGCTGGAACTTGGTTCATAAAATCACACTTCATTATTTTAAAGATACCTTAGCTCGACTCCTGTTTTTTTGACTCTTGGTTGTCAATTTCTTATGGATGACTGAAATAGCCTTCCCATCTGCCTCTATTACCTAGAAATCTCAAGCAAATCCACACATAATCATGTATAAAACACCAGCTGTTGCTTGCAACATAGTAACAGACTATTGAAAAGTTGCTTAAGAGTGACAAATATGCATATTTTTGTTGTGACAATAACTGCTATCTCAAAGACCATGGAGGTAAACTTAATTCTCCTTTTCTTAAGAAAAAAAAAATAATTCCTGTATAAATCCTTTTCCTAAACATTTCTAGTTCAGTGGTGGGTTGCTCCCGGTTCGCACCAGTTTGCAAGAACCGGTAGTAAAAATTTGTAATAGTTTGGAGAACTGGTAATAACATTGGCTAGCCATGCTCCTGAACCAGTCCCCAGCCCGGTCGCCACTCGCTTACCCTACCCACCTCATCAGAGGCTTTTAAAAAAACTTTTTAAAGCATTTTTTCTATAATCTCTTCGGCCAAAAAAATGCTTTTAAAAATTTAAAAAAAAAATTCTCTGATGATCGCGCGGCTCAGCTGGGATCGTCAGAGGCTTCAGAAAGCATTTTTTTCTGCAACCTCTTCGGCCGAAAAGGTTGTAGGAAAAAAAATGTCTTTAAAAGCCTCTGGCGATCCCAGCTGAGTTGCCTGGTCGTCAGAGGCTTTTAAAAGCATTTTTTCCTGCAATCTCTTAAGGTTGTAGAAAAAATGCTTTTAAAAGTTAAAAAAAAAAAGTTGGCCATGCCCACCCAGTCACATTATCTCCCACCAAGCCACGCCCACAAAATAAGCCATGCCCACAGAACTGGTAGTAAAAAGTTTTAGAACCCACTCCTGTTCTAGTTATAAGGATGGTGAAAAATAATTACCAACTTCTAAAAGGTCAATTTTGCTGGAACTCTTGTAAGAAAAAAAGAGACATTGATATTTGAAAAAGGGGGATTTAGGATAAAGATCAGAGAACAATTAGTAAACAAATGATTTACTTGTGATTGGTTTAATTATTACAGAATTTTTGAAAGATTTAAATTTGAATTTTAAAAAGTTTTATTTCAGTTTAGTCTGAACTGAACGATCATTTATGTTCTGGAGATGACCACTTGATTTCTAAAGCATATAAAATGTTACTCAAGTCAAGATGAACCTAGAAGATGAACATGTTAAAGTGTGTGTGGTAAAATGGGCAAATTTTTTTAATATAATATAATTCACATTGTGACGGCTGCAAGGATTGTACTTGCCAAGAAAAAGGGATGTCGACTGTTGAAGCATGGATTTTGAAATTGACTGAATTTGCAGAGATGGTGAAATTAACTGCTTTGATTGGAGATAATGGACTAGACACTTTATAGAACATTGGAAATTTGTGGACTTTCTACATGCTAAATATAATAACAGATGGTTAACAGAGGGATTTGAAGATTAGTGTAATATTTAACTCAGCCTGTTGACTGCTTTTTCTTCTTTCTTCATGTTTGTGTGTGTGGAAAAAGGGAGGAGAATTTACTACTTTTTATTTTCTTTCAGCTTTCCAGGGTGGATCCTACATGTTAAATGTTAAATTTAATTGATCATTTTTTCCTCTTTTTTTGCACACTATTTTGTTCTTTTTTGTTGTTGTTAGGGTTGAATATATACTTCTGTTTTGTTTCATTTTGTTTGTTTGTTTTACTGATTTGTATTTTATTTTTTAGAATAGAATAGAATAGAATAACAGAGTTGGAAGGGACCTTGAAGGTTTTCTACTCCAACTCTACACCACTTCAGATAAATGGTTATCCAATATCTTCTTAAAAACTTCCAGTGTTGGAGCATTCACAACTTCTGGAGGCAAGTTTTTCCACTGATTAATTGTTCTAACTGTCAGGAAATTTCTCCTTAGTTCTAGGTTGCTTCTCTCCTTGCTTAGTTTCCACCCATTGCTTCTTGTCCTGCCTTCAGGTGCTCTGGACAATAGGTTGACCCCCTATTCTATGTGGCAGCCCCTGAGATATTGGAACACTGCTATAATGTCACTCCTAGTCCTTCTTTTCATTAAACTAGACATACCCAGTTCCTGCAGCCGTTCTTCATATGTTTTAGTCTCCAGTCCCCTAATCATCTTTGTTGCTCTTCTCTGCTCTTCTCATCTTTTTTAAATTGTGGCGACCAAAACTGAATGCAGTACTCCAAGTGTGACTTTACCAAGGCATTATAAAGTGGTATTAACACAGTGATCTTGATTCTATCCCTCTCTTTATGCAGCCTAGAACTGTGTTTGCTTTTTTGGCAGCTGCAGCACACTACTGGCTCATATTTAAATGGTTGTCCACTAGGACTCCAAGATCCCTCTCACAGTTACTACTATTGAGCAAGGTACCACATATACTGTACCTGTGCATTTTGTTTTTCTTGTCTAAATGTAGAACCTTACTTTTTCACCATTGAATTCAATTTTGTTAGATAGCACCCATTTATTATTTTATAATAAAATAATAAATAATATTTAAAAAGGAAAAAAAATAAAATTCTACAGTGATTCTGAAGGAGCCAATTACTGCATCGTAATGAACATGACTTGCAGGTTGCTTGGTCTTCCATAACATTTTTAAAAAATCAGTTTATTAACACCTATATATTAGTCTTCCAATTAATTATATCATATGAGTTGGACCCAAATTAAACTGGTACATTGTTCAAAATTGTCTCAGTTTTAAAAATTTAATAGTTTAGTATTCATATTTTGAGTTTGGGGTTTTTTAGAGTTTACAATCTGGCCTGTTGATTCTTCCTTGTAATACAAATTGGATCTTTACAGTTAGGCTATAAGCCCATTGTTAAGGCAAAAGAAAACACACATACTATAGTTCTTTGCCAATAAAACAGCAGGATGCATTCTGAATTGGTCTGCACTAGATTCTTAACTGGTTTCTCTTCTACTGAACAGATTTCCAAGTGTCAATGTGTTCCAGAAAGACCAAATTAATTGCCTTTATACATGCAAAAATGTATTTTTTAAGAACTACATACACATTCTTGATGTGTTTTAGAATTATCTCAGACAATCAGATTTCTGTGCAATATAGTGTTACATTGACTGCCTAATCATACATAATCTTTTAAATATAATATAATCATCTTTCCTTCACTAATTGAAAATGGAGAGTGCTGATTAGACTTTCCATTTAATTATACTTTACTGCTTTGCCTTTTCTGAAATTTGGTTTCCATCATTATGCAGGGATAAAGAAATACATACAATGTAGAAGACCCATCCTGCTGCATTGTAGTCCTTCCCTTAGGGATAGGAAGTTCAGAAACTAATGTGTAATCCTCTTAAGCTGAATGTAGTTACAGTCATTCATGAGATCAAGCATCTTGATTGCCCTACATTTCCCAATCATGCGAAGTTTTTGAAATGCATCTGTCAAGTAAGATTACAATATAACCACAGACTTTAACCCTCACAGTGGGGATTCTACATTGTAAGAGCAAAGCCAGAGAAGCTACACGTTCTATTCCTTCTCCATGAATAAGGTGAATGTCAGTGGTGGGTTGCCCCGGTTCAGTCTAGTTCTATAGAACTGGTAGTAAAACGGGAGGGAGGCTTCACCCACCCGCCATGACATCATCGGTGAACACATGCGCAGAAGCGCGCTCGTGCGAGTGAACCACACACATACACGTACTCCCGTTGCAAACTGCTGGTAAAGGTAAGTAGAACCCACCCCTAGTTAAAAATGTACAGGAAGTCCTCAAATTAGGATCACATTGAGGCTAGAAAATTTATTATTAAGTGGTGCAGTCATTAAGTCAGGCATCACGTGACTGTGTCTGATTTTATAACCTTTTTGCTTATAGCTATTAAGGAAATCACCACAATATTTAAGGGGTATATAACATGATCACAACTTATGATATTCACTGCTGATTTTTCCATTGAGTTTGCTGATAATGCCAATTACACGACCACAACATGTAATTGTCATAAGTGTAAACCATTTGCAAGTTCCCTGACCACAGAAACACTGTGATAGTTGTAAATGTGAAACTGATTGTAAGTCACTTTTTTCAGTGATTCTTTTTTAGTGTTGTCATAATTTTGGACATTCTCTAAACAAGTGGTCAAAACTTGAGGATAATAACATATTACATACATTTGTACCGTATAACACATACCAGATTTCTTCTACTTTTATTGTTTACATTGTTAAGAATGGAATGGAATGGAATGGAATGGAATGGAATGGAATGGAATGGAAT
>WNWU01000007.1:13258968-13312249 GCA_012654045.1 Ptyas mucosa | reverse complement strand
TATTCTATTCTATTCTATTCTATTCTATTCTATTCTATTCTATTCTACTCTACTCTACTCTACTCTACTCTACTCTACTCTACTCTATAATTCTCTACAACACAGAATAGGCAATAATAATGCATTCTTCCAGATATGATGCAAGGTATCATTTTTAAATCAATACATGACATAGGACAAAACTGTTTACAGGATCTCTTGTTTCTTTGGTTTCCGCTTGTCCTGTATGATCTGGCAAAGTCAGCATGTTTCAGGTACTCTCAATTCACAAGTGTTGTCTTTTGGTATCCAGGAAGTACATCTTCATACAGTAGCAATGCCATTCTCCTGGAATAAGGTCTCATCTGAGATCCATATGGCTTCCATTCTGATAATAGTCTGGAAATTCTGGCTATTTACCCAGGCCTTGGGCTGCATCATCATCCTGTTTGTGATATTTTATATTTTATTCGTTGTTGAATTGCCCTCTTATGATTTATTTTGTAGCTATTTTTGTAATTTGTTTGGTTACAGTAATTTTTGTATTCTGATATTTTATGTTATTTATTGTTGTAAACTGTCCAGAGTCAGTTATAATTGCGTAGTATTCAAACTTAGTCTGGCAAATAGATGGGGAAGAAATGGAGGTAGTGACAGATTTTATTTTCCTGGGCTCCAAGATCACCGGAGATGGGGACTGCAGCCAAGAAATTAAAAGACGCTTATTCCTGGGGAGGAAAGCTATGGCAAATCTAGACAGCATACTAAAAAGCATAGGCATCACCCTGCCAACAAAAGTGCATATAGTTAAGGCTATGGTTTTCCCAGTTGCAATGTATGGCTGTGAAAGTTGGACCATAAGAAAGGCTGAGTGCCAAAGAATTGAAGCTTTGAACTATGGTGCTGGAGAAGACTCTTGCGAGTCCCTTGGACTGCAAGGGACTGGTCAGTCCTAGAGGAGATCAACCATTACTGCTCTCTAGAAGGCCAGGCCCTGAAGATGAAACTCAAATACTTTGGCCACCTAATGAGAAGGAAGGACTCACTGGAGAAGAGCCTAATGCTGGGAAAGATTGAGGGCAAAAGAAGAAAGGGATGGCACAGAATGAGCTCTGAGTATAAGCTCATGAGTAGGCATGAGCTTAAATGGAATCCAGAGGATGGTAGAGGACAAGGCCTGGAGGAACGTTGTCCATGGGTTCACGATGGGTTGGACACGACTTTGCAACTAACAACAAAAATTCAAACTTAATAAATAATGAAATAAGATAACAGGAAGATAGATTCACACCAAACATTAGGAGAAATAAAAAATAGAATAGAATAGAATAGATTTTTATTGGCCAAGTGTGATTGGACACACAAGGAATTTGTCTTGGTGGATATGCTCTCAGTGTACATAAAAGAAAAGATATGTTCATCAAGAATCATAAGGTACAACACTTAATGATAGTCATAGGGTACAAATTAGCAATAAAATCATATTAGGAAACAGTCAAAATAAACCATAAGGATACAAGCAACAAAATTACAGTCATACAGCCATTGGTGGAAGGAGATGGGTGATAGGAACGATGAGAAGATTAATAGTAGTGGAGACTTAGTAAATAGTTTGACAGCGTTGAGAGAATTATTTGTTTAGCAGAGTGATGGCGTTAAGGAAAAAAATAATTTTCAATTCACAAGACCAGTTTCATCATGTAACTCAAATGGTGGGGCTAGCTTTCAATGAACATGTACTTATGGGGGGGGGGGGAAGAGCATAATACTTTATAAGAAATTATTTAATGTGATTTCTGGCCTGAACAAGTGATTCAATTCAGTGGCCTAAATTTTGCTATAAATTATTTTATAAATATATGGAACCATTTTAGAGACAACTTCTATGCAATGATTCTTAGCAGTCTACATAATAACAAAGACAAGTACATCAAAATATGTTCAAAGAAATACTTCTGGATTATATTATATTCCATTATTTTTTCATTCTTTCCCTCCTTGAATATCCCAACAGATTTCAAAATACTTATCTTCTTTGGTGCTCATTCATGGATGGTGGGAGGGAGGGAGAGGACTTTGTAAGATGAGACAAAGTAGCCACGAAACAAGCATTTGACCACATGTAGTTTAATGGTTTGATTTACGGCAGCTTCACTCTGGAATCTGTGTGTGTGGTTTTCTTTTTCTTGCTGACTTTAGTTTGCTGTATCAGTTTGCAATCTTGGCAAACTTTGCGAACATCCCCCCCCCCCCCAAATAAAAGTAAATGTGCTCAGTAGGCAATTTGCATCTTGCTTCTGTCTAGTCATGAGATCATGATAATCAAGGAACAGGGTCCCTAGTAGAAATCTAGGTCATTTGGATGCAATTTATTTTTTCCAGCAAGAGGAATAAAAGAATGGCACAGCATCTTTTATAGCAGGCTGCAGCTGTGGAAACACAGAGTCTTTCATACTTTCAAGAGCTAAGTGCCACTGCAAACCCCCAAACACACTCCCTTTGAGTGATCTTATAATCGCAGCATTATTTAGATTAATTGCCTTGAAACTGCACAGATTTAGCAGAAAACTTGATTAGGAAACCAAAATTGTTTGAAGGAACAATTGTTATGAGAGAGATCCTAGTGTAGTTAAAATGCGTTTTGATATCCTGTTCCAAGCAAAGGAAGGAATACATTTTAACTGACTAAAGCCTACTGTTTACTCATTTGGTCAAGGGAAAGAGTACATGAATCAGAATAAATCTATTCTAATTTGGCGTCCATATTATTGAGGAATTATTTTGTTTCTGGATTTAGATAGATAGGTTTTTTTATTTATTTTTAAAAAATCATTATCCATTTATTAATATCTTTTCAATTTCAAGATTGTTTCCTTGCTACATATTTTTAAACACAAGATTCTTCAACACACATACATTTTACCATAAATTTAAAATATGCCTGTGTACTACACACATACATAATTTTAACAGTACCACAAATTATATACATTTTAATTTTTTTGCACAGAACCGAGATACATATAGTATTTATATGCTCACTGCACTACTCATAATAACAAATTTTAAGCAAAGTTTAAAAAATATAAGAAATAGTAATAAAAATTATTAATAAATAAGAAAAATAAAAGCTAATATACCTATATTTAGTTTACACTAAAACTTTGCAAAACTATTGTCTTTGTAAACAGCCCTTACTACTATGAGATTCATGTACAACTTCATACATTATGTTCCTTATTCTATAGAAATTTCCCAAGAGAATGGACATTAGAATATTATAAATTGATTTAAAAAGGAAATTTTATATAATTTGGCCTTTTTTCCCAAAAAGTTTGGGATATTCTAATAAGTTAAATTCTGTAAAGAATAACCCAACACATACATTCTGAACAATTAGATAATGCTCATTTGTTTACAATAATTCTACAAAATTTTTCTTATTCTGATGCATTTTGTTCAGACTTTCACTAGAATGTTTCTTATATGCTTACTTGATTATTCACTCAATATTTAAAACAAATCATTAAAAAAAGGTGATTTTTAAATTGGCAATATTTCTGTCCAGCCCAATTTATACTAACATTAATATTTTTAATTGTGGGAAAACCGAATGTGTCCAATGAATGAAAGGTGCATGGTAATTGTAAATAACTGATCAGACTGATAGGTATAAATTTATCATTTGATACAAGACTGATAAATTATTCATAGAAAATATCCACCAAATGCGTAGAATAGGCTAAAATATGATGTGAAGAAGAAATACCATATATCCTTTTTCCAATACCATATATACATAGAATACGGTTCTATTTGCTGTAAGACCACTCTGGGAAGTACTGCATTCAGTTTTATATGATACACTAAATATATTATAGCTAATTGCTATATGAAATATAATTAAAGCCAGAACATTTAATTATGTTTTTGAAGTCCTTATATTGTACCAGAATCTAATACAAAAATTGAACATGGATAAACACCAAAAGGCGTAAAATAAGGATACATGTTGTTTCCACACCTAATTAATTTATCCAACAAAAATATTAAAAGACAGAATTCTATTCAAAACTGGAAGCCTACATGTTAACAAAACAATCCATGCAGATGACACCATTAGTTGAAAGTTAAAACATGTTATAAAATATAATTATGAAAATAAAAATAGGTTACTATTAAATGTTAAAAAACAAAGATATGTCAATAAAACTTAAGAAGAAAGAATTAAGAATAGTTTCTTTTGTCTCCAGAATACATAAATATAGACCCTAAGAGAGAAAAGTAAATTGAATATTAATGAATTAATATTAATTGAAAATGTATGCAGGATGATAGAAAATAGAACTATTTTTTTATCACAGCACAGAATAATTAGAGAAATAACAATAATTCATAGTTGGGAGAGTAGACTCTTAGAAAGCGGCGGAAGAAATATACTTTTGCATCATGGATATGGACGTAGATGATACCATGGGCATAAGAAAAAAAACAATCAACTAATCAATCAATCATAAATCAAGTAAAGACTGACTACTCTATTGAGATTATGATTAGCAATGCAGAAATATACAATCTTTGGACCAAAAATATGAACAGACAAGTTTGACGAACTTGAGGGAAATAGGAAAGTTGTATTGTTTTCAGAATGGTAGACATAACTGTGTAATTGAACCATCACCCCTGTCAATGTGCAGGCAATTACTGCTGAAAAGGAATGGAGCTTTTCCCTAATCACACTCATATCTCCTTTGAAGTGAGAGACTAGTGCTGCAAATGTCCCTGGGAAATTGAGAAAGTGAAATAATAAGGTAAAGCATATGAGTCGGGTCAAAGTATTTATTGAGCTGCCCCTGGAAGAGCTACAATATTTTTAACCAAAGGCAAGTTGAGAAAGTATTTCTCCGTGCAGTTATCAGAGATTAGGTCTACTTTGATGGCATTAATTATATCTGATGTATATTCATCTTTCAGAAAACTGTTCTGAAACCATTTGAAACAGTTGCTTAAACTTGTGAAATGACTGAAGAGCTAAATGTTTAATGAATTCAGAAAATGGCCTTGCCTTCCTCTCTCCTACTGCTGTTATGAAGGCAGAAAAACCAGAGAACATTACTACAGTGGTTTTGCCTTTAATTTCTGGATCAGTTGCATGATTTTTTTTTTTTTACTTGAACCAGTGATTACATGATATCGATCTCAGGGTATCAAATATGTTCTGTGAATAAAATTTATTATTTAATAAAAAAGATCCTATTAAACTGCTTTAGCTAATGATAGCTACTGACCATTGAAATTGGAGTCAGAGAGTAACATAGAATACATTGCATTATATCACTTAGATAACTGCAGATTCAATTTTGTCATAGTTGGAATGAAAAGGATCTTGTTTTCTGATGCACTTGCTGTCCTTTGTTGCTGGCTTCTTTTTAGTATTAAATGTCATCTGAAACACAACAAATTGCCTAGTGTGTATCCAATTACAGCTATCATGGGAAATCATAAAGTCAAAACAGAAGCAGCTAAAATCATGAGGCAAAGGAAACTTCGGTTACACTGAAAAAAAAACAGCCCTTGTCAGTCTCAATTATTTAGGGCCTTGGAAACTTGTGCTCCACTAAATTTTTTTTTATTGAACAGGAGAAAATAAGTAGGAAAAGTGAGTTTTTTTCCAAACAGGGCAGAAAAAAAATATTTAAAAGCTTTTACTACACAAAGAATACAACATGCATGCACATAAATCCTTTGTAATCCTTTGCACTTGTATTTTAAAAAGTATAGATCTAAAGGATAGAAGATAACCCAAGGTATAAAAATATTTTGGACCAAGGAAGTAACAAAGAAGATGTAGTGTTATGATTAAAACATTCTTCTCTCTATTGTTACCCTTGGGATTACAGGAATACTTCCCAATCGTGCCAAGTTTGTATTTAGAAGAGTGAATATTAAATACCACGCTGCATAAAATAATAGAGAAAAGAGTATATTTGAGGCTTAATGTTGATCTCCTGGATGTAATGGTACACAAAATGGATAAAAGAAACAAAACAACCACAGTATAATAGCATTGTGCTAATCTTCAAAGGAGTGTTTGATTTTGGAAAAAATGATCAGAGGAGACTTTGACATACACAAAGGTCTTTTCCAATTCTAGTCAGCTTCCAGACAGAAAGTAATGGATGGCACCTGAGAATCATTTTGCCTTCTTTACCTCAATGATGGGAATGTATCTCTTTGGTGATAAAATGTGTCTTCATGGCTAAGCTGATTCACTTTGTATGGGATACTTAATTAAATAAGCTGTCTTCTAGGTATTTGGCACTGGTTCTAGTTTTCTCTTAGAAATCTTGATGTCCAACGGAAGAAGCCATAAGAAACAAAGCATGGATGGGAAGTGAAAACTATCGCTACCTGAATATATAAACAATCAAAAGCTAACTTATCCTTTGAAACCCACTGATCATTTTCCCTGATTTTCTTAACTGACTTTCTTATATTTTCTCATAGAACTATATACCAGGGAGACATCTTGAAAAAAACATATTAGAAATAGTAAAGTTAGTTTCCTTCCAATAAAATTCAACTATTCTGATTTAATGAACTCGTACTGTAGTTTTCCAGGCAATAATATGGAAGTTGTTTGCCACTTTTTATGATGTAGTCCTAGATTTCAGGGATTTTTTTCCCCCCTTCACACTCTAGTTTACAGCCTAATATTCTCAATTTGCCTCCCATCCAACTACTAACCTGCTTCACCCAGCTTAGCTTTCAAGCTCAAGCAATGCTGGCCAAATGCTGCCATCTGCTGCCTGTGTAATGCAATATTGAGAAATATGTCCATTTCTTTTTTTAAAAAAAGGGGGCATTAATACATATTCCCACATATATTTTGGAATCTATTCTGGACTTGGGAGCTTATGTTGGAGTTATGCTAGATAAGAATAGATACATTGTAGTATATCTATATTTTTTTCATTATGGAACTTACTGGCTTCTTTATTCTTAAATGGCCATTGTATAATTTGGATGTAAAACCGATTTATCAAAGCCATTCAATATAATGGTGGATTTTTCTCTTTAAAAAAAAAGCTATGATGAAACTAAAATGTAGGTTGCAAATCAGGAATGAGTCTCTCATATTCTCATCTTTTAACATTATTTTTTTTAACTTAAGTCAATTCTTCTTTGGCTGTCTTCTAATGTTTGTTCAGTGATCATGTTTCATTGTAATGTTTTTAACCTTGTTTGCACAAATTGTAAAATACTATTAATGCATATGATGTATTATGAAACTACTGTCATGATATTTAATATTTACTATAATTAATTATATAATATATGTTACTTTAGGAAGCTGTACTTTTAGACATTTTTAGAGTGATCTTTATTATTTTGTATTTTCTGACAAAAATTAGTCTGACAAAACAAGATTATGAACATAAGCAAAGGTTATGCAAGAAGAGGAAATTGTATAATTGGAGGGTAGAGCTGAGGATTTTGTTCAGTATCTGTATGACAAAATCACTCAGATTCGGGAAGACTTGGACTCCGACTGGGTAGTCCCGGGGAGAGAGACAGGGGCAGGTCTTGTGAGTGTTATCTGGACTGAGTTTGATCCTGTGACCCCTGAGGACGTGGACAGGATTCTGGGCAGGCTGAACGCGACCACTTGTTTATTGGACCCGTGCCCCTCCTGGTTAGTACTGGCTTCCCGGGAGGTGACACGTGGCTGGCTCCAGGGGATTATAAATGCTTCGCTGGGTGAGGGTGACTTTCCCGCCGCCTTGAAAGAGGCGGTGGTGAGGCCTCTCCTCAAGAAGCCTTCCCTGGACCCAGCAATGTTGGTAAATTATCGTCCGGTCTCCAACCTTCGCTTTTTGGCGAAGGTTGTTGAGAGTGTGGTTGCGCAACAGCTTCCCCGGTACCTGGATGAAACGACGTATCTGGATCCGTTCCAGTTGGGTTTCAGACCCGGGTACAGCACGGAAACGGCATTGGTCGCGTTGGTTGATGATCTCTGGAGGGCCCGGGACAGGGGTTGTTCCTCTGTCCTGGTCCTGTTAGATCTCTCAGCGGCTTTTGATACCATCGACCATGGTATCATGCTGCACCGGTTGGAAGAGTTAGGGGTGGGAGGCACTGTGCTACGGTGGTTCTCCTCCTTTCTCTCTGACCGGTCACAGTCGGTGTTGACAGGGGGGCAGAGGTCGACTCCGAGACCCCTTATATGTGGGGTGCCTCAGGGGTCGGTCCTCTCGCCCCTCCTGTTCAACATTTATGTGAAGCCGCTGGGCGAGATCATCCGTGGTTTTGGGGTGAGATATCACCAGTACGCTGATGACACCCAGCTGTACATCTCCACCCCAGACCACCCCAACGATGCCCTTGAAGTGATGTCCCGGTGTCTGGAGGCCGTGCGGATCTGGATGGGGAGGAACAGGCTCAGACTCAACCCATCCAAGACCGAGTGGCTGTGGTTTCCGACGTCCCGATATAGCCAGCTGGTACCATCACTGACTATCGGGGGTGAATCATTGGCCCCGGCAGAGAGGGTGCACAACTTGGGCGTCCTCCTGGACTCGCGGCTGTCTTTTGAGGAGCATTTGACAGCCGTGACCGGGAGGATTTTTCATCAGGTTCGCCTGATCCGCCAGTTGCGTCCCTTTCTGGATCGGGACTCGTTACACACGGTCACTCACGCCCTCGTCACCTCTCGCCTGGACTATTGTAATGCTCTCTACATGGGGCTCCCCTTGAGGAGCACCCGGAGGCTCCAACTGGCGCAGAGTGCGGCCGCGCGGGTGGTGATGGGAGCGACATGGCGCTCCCATGTTACTCCTCTCCTGCGCGAGCTGCACTGGCTCCCGGTGGTCTTCCGGGTGCGCTTCAAGGTGTTGGTTACCACCTTTAAAGCGCTCCATGGCTTAGGACCCGGGTACTTACGGGACCGCCTACTACCACCAATAGCCTCCCACCGACCGGTACGTTCCCATAGAGAGGGGCTCCTCCGGGTGCCGTCGGCCAAACAATGTCGGCTGGCGGCCCCCAGGGGGAGAGCCTTCTCTGTGGGGGCACCCACTATCTGGAACGAGCTCCCCCCAGAGTTACGGAGGATCCCGGATCTTCGTGCCTTCCGCCGTGAGTTAAAAACTTTCCTGTTCCACCAGGCGGGCCTGGCCTAATTCTTCCCTTTTCCCCTTCTGTCGTAAAAGAATTTAGAAATTTTGAATTGTAAAAATTTTAATTTGGGGGTTTTAATATTTTAATATTGTAAATTGGGATTTTAAAGTATTGGGGCCAATGTTTAATTCGGTTTTATTTGGTTTTTAAATTTTGTACATATGTTTTTTATTTATGGCTGTTCACCGCCCTGAGTCCCCCCGGGGAGAAGGGCGGTATATAAATTTAATAAAATAAAATAAATAAATAAATAATCCTTTGTATTGAAAAGATGTAGTATTGGAATTGAACTTATAAAACTCTACTCAAACTTTACTAGAATACATGTTTTATTTAGTGTTCCTAACTTTAGTTTGAGTTAGGAAGACTAAATAAAACATGTATTCTAGTATAAAATGTCCCTCGTTGTGAGGCACATCTGAGACTAGAGAGCACTGAATGCAACAGATGAAAACTTTCACAATGGATCAGTGGTGAAATCCACTTACCTTCACTACCAGTTCGGGAACGGGAACGCATGGGAATGCGTGCATGCTACATACACACATACCTCTTCTGTGCATGCGCAGAACCTTCTGTGCATGCACAGATGGTAAAAAACGGGATGTGATGATGTCCCAGCGGGTGGATGGAACCTCCCACCGCTGGCGCTACCGGTTCGGTGAGCCGGATAGAACCAGAGGGGATTTCACCGCTGCAACAGTTGGAATTAGCAGTCACATATATGTCTACTCTTCATCTTTGAAGTTAGTGCTATTATATACAGATCTAGAAATTTTTCTAAAGGAAATTCTGACTCTGGCTGTCTTAAAAAAAATACATTCTTCAAGTACTATTAGAATTTTCACTTGCGTCTTCATAGGGCAGTTCAATGCAAAAATGCATTTGGCTCACATATGAAGTCAAGATAAAAAGACATAGATGTATTGTAAATGTAAAAACAGAAACACATTTCATATGGTCAATACTAACATGAATATTTTTCCTGTAACAAAGTAAATTGATATAGACATTTTCTCCAGAACACTGTAAGTCTTACGATGCCTGGGATTAATTTCAAAAACTTTTGTTCAATGCACAATCAGTATTATGAGAATAATACTTGATCCAAACAGCAACTTTTTAAAACAGATATTTAATACCTCAAAGCAGGAGACCTTATTCTATCCTTGGTAAATGACTGTATAGTCTTTTCTTGAAAACCTCCAGTGACAAGTCCCGGATAAATGGATCAGTTGATCTACCCATTTATCCATTTGATCTACCCATTCTATCCATTTCATAGAACCATAGAAATACAGTAACTGCACAACAGTAGTGGGATTCAGCTGGTTCTGTCCAGATTGCGCTAACCTATAGAGATGACTGCAGGTGGCTCCGCCCACCCACCCAGACGTAATGCGTGACTACTGCACATGCGCACACTAGCTCACATATGCGAACCGGTAGGGAAAGTAAGTGAATCCCACCTCTGTTGCACACTGTTTTGTCTCACCAGCTTTCAATGATATAGTAATGTTCAACAACATCCTGATAAAATATTTTTCTTTATAAATTTATATCAGAGTATAAAATACCCTGCTCTTTACTTTATCCACTATTATATGCTCTCAGAGATAAGCACTGTTGACAATCACTAACTGCCTGAACTTTTCAAAAACCAGGTGCAGATTCCTTAGCTAGACAAATATTTGTTACAACTAGTGGTATAAACTCTATGCAGACACAGTCTTTCATCACAAATGTAGTAAAGTTTTGTTTTAGATATTGTAAATACTAAAGTTTAGGTCCAGTAAAGTTGAGTAGGAATCAATAAATAAAAATTATAGGTACCATCAGTAGCAGTTCTAGCATCTGGTCAACCATAATAACAGGAGGCATATTAGATGACGCATCACAGTACGGGTTTTAGATTAATTGTCTGTTGCCACATTGTTTGTCAAGCATTTGGACAGGACTTAAAAGTCACATTCATGGTGCTAAATGTATACTACAATATACCATATAGTCACATGGGGAAAAAAAGTACACTCTTTTCGAGTTCTAGGGTTTTATGCATCAGGACCCAGTAAAAATCATGTGATCTTTAGCAGGTTTTCTTTTCGTAAAATAAATGGTGACATGATTTAATATGTCATATGTTGTTGTTCGTCTGAGATTTTATTTACCTTCTTTTAATGATTTACCTGTTAATGATTCTTGTGATTTTTATTATGTCCTGATACGTAAAACCATATAACTAAAAGAGTGTGTATTTTCTTTTTCACATCAGATGACACAGCTAAGAAATACTATAGAAAATTGCTATTGGCTTAACGGTTGCATTAAGATTATTGATAGATGATTTCAATTACTAGACAGATGGTAGATACTTTTCACTGGAAATGCTGACTTAAATGATATTGTCCTGCCCACCTCAAAGTTTATATATTTCTTGTACCTTCAGGTGACTCATTATAGTTCATGATATTGGTCCAGAATGTGGTATATATAAACTTGCTTTCTATTTAATCACTATTCTGTGCATGAGAATGTTGCACTAATGAGTGGATAACTACCTACCATCTGGAATTCTGCTCTAGGCTTTTTTTTTTTTAGGGGGGGAGGCTATGCCTTTCAATCCTGGTGACTGCCTGTACTAGTCCTTCCAGTTTTCTTGGCATGATTTCCCAATGGTTTGCCATTGTCTTCTTTGTAGGACTGAGAGTGATTGGCCAAAGCTCATGGTATTAGAACTAGAAGTCTCTGCGTCTCTAGCCAAAATGATAACTTAGTGCTCTTTAAATATACTAGAGGTGTCATATTTGCATTGTAAAATTGCATTAGCACTTGTTTCCATTACTGCACACAATATATTTTAAATAAATATTTTAATTCTATTATTGGCATTGTACACTTAGAAAGCATATGGTCTGTTACAATTTTATCAAAATGTGAAAAAATGAATGTTACAGAAGTAACAAATGTAAAAAAAAGAGTATTTTTCTTACTTTTCCTGAAAGTAAGAAAACTATTCTGTATAGGAAAACATTGATACCAAAAACAGAATTTAGATTAAGAAACAGGCAGAAAGAAAGGAAGACAAAATATTAACAAGAAACAACCCAGTCCCAAACCGCCCCCCCACATTTTTAACACAGTATAATAGAAGCTTCATGGAAACATAAGGGCATTGTATAATCCCCCAAATTTAAAACAGAGATGTTTAAAAATATTACCTTTTATAAGTGACATTTAGGATTCCCCTTATTACAAGATCAATTCTTAGGATAAACTTCTTAGGATAAACGTTATACTCAGTTATGAATACCTGAGCAAAATACATATATGTATCATACAAATAAAGAATGCTGCATGCAAATACTCATAACTTTCTGCTTTTGTCTTTAAAATACATAAAAGTAGCATCAGAAACAGATTGTGCTCCCATATTTTCACAATGCATTTTAAAGATAAAAGTTATTTCTGCTGTTCATAGCTGATTCCATATGTATATCTTTCATACTAGAGTATCTGTATTGCATTACTAATAGAGCAATCATACACAGCTACTCAAAAGGAATTCTCACTAAGTTTAGATGATTTTACCCCCTGGGATAGAAGTGAAATTACAACCCAGGCTTCAACTTTATACATGCTGAATTTGATGGAACTTGATCTTGAGTAGACTCTTCTATGACTGGACTATGAGTATATTTTTAAAACTGGTCTCCTGTTCCAAGAGTGCAACAACTTATATTTTTAATAAATATGTTTATTTCAAATTCTTCTATCACAGAATACTCTGCAGTGTAAAAAGATCACTCAAAAATCCTGCAGGAAGGCAATGCTTAGAATAATAACCATAATAATACTTAGTATCGTGCTATATGCCTTTTTAATACTTAGGCAAACAATCCCCACTAAGCCCCCTGTGAATTAGAGTCATCATTTTTATTACTTATAGCATCTTCTCATTTCTCCAGATGACAGAACTGAAATATCAGTAGAGTGGTTTGTCATTCCAAAGTTATCATTCAAGTTGGCATTAATTTGGAACCAAAAGAGTTCAGTTTTCTATTTTCACTTTGCATTCAACCACATTATCTTTTCTATAAACTCTGTTGTTTGTTCAATTTTATAATGTGTATCAGTTTCCATACAAGCTAAAAATACTGCAATTTGGGGAAACAAGGGAAAAAAATCATTCAGAAGTTCTCACACATCCTTGTCAAAAATAATGCAATCCTAAAGTGCTCATGAGCTTGAACTGGTTAACAGGACCCCTTGAACATGAAAGAATAATAAGCTTAAGCTTCTCATTCATTGAAATATTCAGATTTGAGCAACTGAGGGATAGGAAATATAATTTCAGGAAGAATACAATAATTTCATTCCTTCATTCAGCATCTGCAAAATTGCTTCTCTCAACAAATCAACATAGTTGATATTTTTACATTTCAAAACAACATATTCAACTTGTGTACAAACACGCCCTTCACAACAAAACATTTTGCAGCCATTTTTAGAGCTAATCATTCTTAATTTAAAAATCACAAACCAAACAAGAAATAAAGGATAAAGATCCAGATGCCACATATAAGATATTTTACTTGAAAATATAATGCATGCAGTAGAAACAAATTTAACCAATTGTAATTAAATAAAACAAAAAAAAAGTATTTGTCCTTTTCAGCAGCATAGTTGCGATTATTTTAAATGTGTCTAACCACTGGCCCTGGCTAAAACAAAGTGTCTCCTTTTTTTATCTACACTGATAAAATGGCTTGAGTATTGTATGTATTTGTATTTTGATAATGTCACTACGAAGTTCTATACATACTGTTCAGCTTCTCCATCTTTTGGTTGCGTTGTACCATTTCTGCACTCTTCACTTACATTAGTTGCTGTCTTTTCTGGAAGAGATGCTAAATCTTTAAAAACATCCACATAATGCCCAAATCCAGGGCCCCAGTTCAAAAGGTTGTCCCAGTTGAAGTTCCCTCCTTGTGGTCCAAGTTTCAAAGGGGAAGTATCATTAATGCTGGATGCAGGTGCAGGCGCTTGTGCGCCCACAGGGCCACCTCCCTCTCCTCTGCGGCCTGGATATCTCCTAGGCTTAAGTCTAGCGCCATAATTGTCTTCATCATCAGCATCTGATTCATTAACTTGAGATAGTTTGGGCATTCTTGAAGTATACACCATGGGTTTTTCGCGATCATACTCCATCTCAGAACATGTAAAAGAGTCATGGGAATCACTGTCAGATGATGATTCTGGAGCTGGAATACCATCAGCTGGATTTCTTGTTCTTGACAGAGGCCTTCTGCAGTCTTCCTCAGAAGAAGAT
This sequence comes from Ptyas mucosa, assembly GCA_012654045.1. Lineage (NCBI taxonomy): Eukaryota > Metazoa > Chordata > Lepidosauria > Squamata > Colubridae > Ptyas > Ptyas mucosa. The sequence goes on along the minus strand of WNWU01000007.1, from coordinate 13,297,761 downwards.
CTTCCATGATCAGCACTGCAGATGCTTGGATTTCTAGGGCGTGGAGTGTTAAGCCTTTCCACCTCTTCAATAGAAAGCCCTACAGGAGGACCACTTTCGAGGGAAATTTGTCCTATTGGTTGCTTTAAGCGACTTCCAGGCCTGGAACTATGACCTGTCATCATTTGAGGACTCTTGCTTCTTCTCCCTAGTCTACTGGGATAATTAAAGATAGCAGTTTGGCAGACTTCGTTGTGCATTTCTAAAGGGCTCCCTTCTCTTATAGAAAGATGCATTTCCCTTGCTGGACTGTTTCTGTAGAAAGTGGATGCTTTGGAGAATGGAGCAGGACTATGACGAGAAAGATGGTTTGGTGTAGGGCAAGCGGAATGATTTAGTGAAGTCGTCCTTAGACCTTGACTATATGAAGGCTGGTAGGTTAAGCTACTTGCTCCCAGGGGCATAGGCGACTGTCTTGCAAATCCTAATGGGCTGTGCCTTTGAATGGAAAATTTAGGAGTATGACTTCTGAACTGTTTATAATGCTGAATGATGTCTGCATCTGAAGGAGCTATACTGCTTGCATTATCAATGTCATAATGTTCTATCTCTGCTTCTGGGGAGGCTAAAGGAGCACTGGGTATAGTCTCTGTGTTGTGTGATATATCTGTTTCATCAAATATGAGATAAGGATTTTCTCTTTCGATTATGTCAGGTTTTGGGTTTCCTTCAGGTTGTTTCCGGATGGTCATATCATCACCATAGGGCGGTATATTATCAGGATCATCAAACGCATCATTCTCACTGCCCTTCTTTTTCTTTTCCTTTGTTTTCTTCTCTTCTTTTGGAACTTTTGCCTTCTTTCCTTTGCACTGATTGCAGAGGATCAAGCTAAGCACAAGCAATGCCAACAAAGTAGCACAGCTGCACACAATGGCTGGAACAGCCCACAATGGTAAAGAAAGTTCAGCTGGATAGAACTGAGGGATACATATATAGGCACCATTTATTCCTGCCTTGCATACATGTCCCTGGGCACATATGACACCAAGGCACACAACTAGTATTTCACATGTTGTTCCAGTGTGTGATTCTGGACAACTACAAATAAATCCAGCTCTTTCATCAGGTTCACAAGTACCTCCATTTTGACAGGGGTTAGATGCACAGGCTCCAGGATGAACACATTCATATGTATACCACTGGTTAATGCACATTAGCTCTCCTCTACAAGGATTGCTGGCACAGATGTTGGGACCACGACATCCAATCTTCACAGAGGAATCTGATTTAGATATGGTAGCAAGGCTATGTTGTCCTGTGAAGGGAAGGCTTTCTTCACCATATTTCAGGTAGGCAATGCATCCATCAAAATCTAAAAAAATAGGAAAAAAATGTATTTGAAAGTTGCAGTTTAACTAATTTAACCATTTTAATTGACAATCTAATGGATAAAAATAATCTTATAAAGCAATAATCATCAATGGGATTTATATGTCAGATCCTAAAACAAAATAAACCTACTAAATATACCTCTCATATAAACTTTATTTCCTACCTTTTTATTTTTTCACATAACTCAAGATGGCAAATACAGTATCCAAGACACATTCATTTTCCTGTTTTCCCCACAACAAAAACCCTGTGAGGTGAGTTGGGCTGAGAGAGAGATTGGGCCAAAGATATTTTGCTGGCTTTCATGGGACTTTTTCAGGGGTGAAATGCTCCCGGTTCGGACCGGCTCAGGCAAGTAGGTAGCGATGGCGGCGTGCAGTTATAAACAGAATAAAATGAACAAAATCTCATTAAAATGTGGAAGCTCTTTTTATTTTTTATTTATTTATTTGTTTGTATCCTGCCCTTATTATTTTGCAAATAATAGGTGGTGGTCAATGGTGAAATTTATTTATTTTTTACTACCGGTTCTGTAGGCGTGGCTTGGTGTGGCTTGGTGGGCATGGCAAGGGAAGGATATTGCAAAATCTCCATTCCCACCCTAGTCTGGGGCCAGCCAGAGGTGGTATTTGCCAGTTCTCCGAACTACTCAAAATTTCCGCTACTGGTTCTTCAGAACCTGTCAAACCTGCTGGATTTCACCCCTGGTGGTGATAAACATACCAACACACTTTCCTCCTCCTATGTTCGTCACAACAACTCTGTAAAGCGAGTTGGACCGAGAAAGAGAGACAGGCTCAAAATCATCCGGCTGGTTTCATGGCTTGAAAAGATTAGCTGGTGATATCATCATTGTCCCGGGGACATACATGGGAGCTCCTTTCATGTCGCTATTAAGAAGCTTGAGCAGATGATGGGACCTCACCCCACCATGCAGAAGCATTTGTATCTCAAACATAGGCTTGCTAACCTCCCACCCAGTGTCCTAACCACGTGAGCCTTCATGCTCCATCATTGTATCAAAGCAACTCTATCAGGTTTTGAAATAAAAAAACCCACCTTCAGGTGATTTCCTATTTTTTCAAATCATATGCATTATTTTTCCTACAATGTTTTTTTTTTCTTTTGGTTTTAACTTAGCTACAGTCAAAATGAAAAAAGTAATTCAAGCACTGTCTTCCTATTTATTAATTCTCTGGTTTGTAGCCTGAAATGAGACAAGCAATTTTGTTCACAAGGTCATTTTTGGGACAATTATTTGGCAATGTTTAATGGACAAAAACCAGTTTGAGACAAACAACAATGTAATAATTATTACTTATTAAGTACCAGTCATATTGATCCTTAGTTTTTGATAATATTTTTGAACTATCTTAAATGAACACTGAATAGCCTATGTATCCAATTGTATATAGAAGCAACAAAGGAATGCAAATTCATTTAAAGCTCTTGTAATGTAGTAGGTCACATTGGTGTTCTGTAATGATTAAAGACAATGGGTAACTTAGGCACAGAAGATGGTTGCAGGACTTTGCATCACTCATTTTCTGCCAACTTTAGCAAAATGGTAATGGCAAACCGTTTGCAAAAGTGTTGCCAGGAAAACTGCAGGGACTTGTAAAGGCATTCACCAGGAGTCAAGACTGACTTGAAGGAACAACAGTAACAACTTACATACATTGTATGTGAATACAATGTCACTGAGTAATTAAACTCTTTTTAGGACTGAAAAGTAAACATTATTTTGTAGGTGTCCTTTCTGATGGATGGACACTTTGTGAAAAAATGGAATCTGAGAACAGAAAAGAAAAACTATTTTCTTCCAAAAAGACAGTACATTTGTAATAAAATCCATATTTGGAATTTGAAAAATGCTGGTCAGAATCCTGCTGAGCAGTATACAACAAGTGAGGGAAAGAGCCCATAATTCAGTTCTTCAGTTCAGCTGTTGATCTTCCTTCAATCAGCTGTTTTTTCCATTTAAATGGACCAGGAGCCATCATGGTGCAGTGGTTAGAATGCAGTATTGCAGGCTAATTCTGCTGATTGCCAGGGGTTCAATCCTCACCGGCTCAAGGTTGACTCACCCTTCCATCTTTCTAGGATTGGTAAAATGAGATTCCTGATTGTTGGGGGCAATATGCTGACTGTGTAAATTGCTAAGGGAGGACTGTGAAGCAGTATGTAAGTGCTATTGCTATTGCTAAATCCATTAGCTTTCATTTCTGTGCGAATAGTGAGTGAATAACCTTACAGACTTGCTTATTTTAATCAATTCTGAATAGAAAAAAGCAGGAAATTTGAAATAAAATTTATCTTTCTTAAATGTGGGCATATTAAACCAAGAAAAGCAATATGAGTAATTGTGTCTTCCTGGTGTGGTTGTTGATGTCTATGTGGGTTAGAATTTAGGAAGCATATAGGATCATAATCCTACAGGATTGTAGCATCATATAAACATAATTAGCTGTGTTGTATACACAAAGATGTATTTTATGCCTCAGGGTCTGTTGTAGTTCATCCGAGATAGTGGTGGCCCATTCACCCTGTCTCTACTGTATAATGGTACAGGAATGATTTTCTGCCCATTCCACAAGTTGTAAATCATGTGAGGCCAAGGACCATGGGAAAATAAACACTATTTGGAGTGAAAGTGTGAACCAATGAAGATAGTAAAGTTACACAATTTTTTTAGATTTGTTATTCTAAATTGACTTTGTGTGCTTACCCTTTCCTGCAGTGATAATTATGAGCCTTCAGTTCATTTTTGTGGTCATCATTTGTGACCACAAAATTAGATTTTCTCAGGATAATGTGTTCCAAGCCTGGGCCTTCATATCTTCCAGCAATGCATCCATCATTGCTGTAACTGAATTCACCCATCTTACTGCTGAGTGTCCTTTTTTTTTTTCCTTTCTCAATATCATAGCCGTTTCTACAAAGCTAAGTTTGTCCAAAGCATGATCATGTGCGCCTGGTCATTATTCTTGCAGTGAGAACTCTAGATTCACTTTCATATACAGTAGTGTCTCAGGGAAACCCTAGCCTGCATGAACTGATCTTTGAAGTTATAATCACAACATCTGAATTTATTTTCCATGCCCTTTTTTGCTTCTCTGCCCAGTGCTAGTCTGTGGCATATTTCTTGACATTTGGTTTTTTAATTGATAGAAGAGAATATTTTTAGCTCAGGGTTGAACTATGGGGTCCTTGGTGTTCTCTGACCTTAGCTGTTTTCTTGCAGTAATTTCACTACCAAACTAGGTAACATCATCTGTGCTAGTGGAGAATGGGGTTTGATCTCTTTTATACACTACTGGTTTGCCCTGTCAATATTAGTAGGAATGACAGCACAGAAGTTTCCCAGAACACATTCTTAGTGACTTCAGTTAAGACAGATAGTTCTATTTGTTTAGTAAGAAAGCACCATGGATGATGGCTAGAACATCTTGGGATGCTGAGGCTAACACCCTACAAACAAACAGCCTTGGCTTTGGTTTATTCCACATCTGAATATTGTGCCGATATGTGTCTTAACAGCGGCCAACACTCACATGGTTGATGTCCAACTCTGCCAGACAATGCATTTCATACTTGGCACAATGCATCTCACTCCTGTGCGCTGGTTACCAGTACTTAGCAATCTCATGCTGCCCCACATTAGAAGACCATAAGCTCTCATCCAGCTATGGCAAAGGATGCTGAACAATAAGGTCCTCCCTATTCACCAGGATACTGTACAGTCCAGCACAAGATTGAAATCCCGTAGACCATCATGGAAAAAGAGCTACTCGTTTTACATCTACCCAATATAATTCTGACAATGCCTGGCAAAAGGAATGGTTCAAGTTACCTTCTTGTGGCTTGCCATTAGTGATCCTTTTACCAAATTACCTGGTTTTGACCTGCCTTATTCTGATCAGTCATGAATATCTCTAATGGTTTGTACTGGAATTGTATTAAAGGAGTACATATTAGATCAGAGTTCCCCAACCTTTTCGGCTTTGCAGACCGGTAGGCTGTGGTGGTTCTGTGTGAGTTTTTGACAAGCTTGTGTGTACACAGCTCCATTTGCACAAGCAGCTTGTGCAAATGGCGCATTTGCACACACGGTCCCTCACTGTTTGCCCAAGTGGGGATTCTTGTGCACACACACTCACCTGCCATGTCCACAGCCCTGTTCTAAAGCCCTGCTCAAGGCTGGAAGTAGGCCATTACCTGAAGTTTGGGGACAAGGTGTATATATTATATTAAATAATAAAACTATGTCTTTGCTGTTGCCTTTTGTGGTTGGCATGTCTACAGGGCTAAATATGATTAATTAGCCCACAACTAGCCAGTCCAAATGGAGTAGCCTTTATCTCAAACACTAATACAGGTTAAGCAAAGGAAGCTGAGCTGAACTGGGGAATATATTTTGGCAGAAAGGTATCCTACTTTGGTCCCAACTAGAAATGTCCACAATGACAGTTACAAACAAATAAGCATTCAATATGCCTACAAACTATGTAATGTTTGAGCTGATATCAGCATATATGCACATACATGGCATGAAGATTAAACAATATTGTATTATATGCTCTTTGAACATAGATGAACTATACATTTCATGAACTGAATCAACTCATCCATGTATCATTAAGTCTCCATAACACTAACAAGAAATACTACCATATTTTTCGGAGTATAAGATGCACCTTTTTCCCCCCTAAAAGGGGGTGAAAATTTAGGTGCGTCTTATACACTGAATGTAGCCCTGTCCACCCACTGGCCCCCACCTTTTGGCCTCTGCCTCACAGCCATTACCTCCTTGCAAGCAAACAGCAAGCAAAAAAAGCTCCTTTCAGCTTCAGCACAGGCTAATTAGTACAAGTTGATTGGATCTGCCTCTCGATTCTCAGCTGATTTGCTCTCAGCTGTTTTGCGCAGGGATCTGCTGCTTGCTGCAAAGAGGTAAATTGCTGAAGCAGATTTTTTCCCTTACGCTAATCAAACTATGCTGAAAACGAAAATGAAAGTAAAGCAGGCTGTTTGCTGTTTGCTGTTTGCTGCAATGAGGCAAAATTGCTCAGAGGCAGATTTCTTTGTCTTCTTTTCCTCACCAACAAAGGTAGGTGCGTCTTATACTCCAGTGCGTCTTATACTCCAAAAAATATGGTATTTATTTTACTGAAGGCGTTCAATTGAAAATTTTCAATTCAATTGAAAAAAAGAAGACAATGATTCCTCTTGAATTATGATTGAAATGAAGATTAATATATCTAGGTTTCAGAAGTACTTCAAAGAGCTTTAGGGATTTGCAATGTGATCTAAAGAGATGGATACTAAGTAATCTTTACTGTGCAGTGGGAAAATTGCCCAGAACATTTTTCTTCAGATGTGTTTTTCTCCATTACTTTTGTATAGATCTTGAATTGCTGTATACTAATTTTTGCTTAATTTTTTCTGTTGATATTTATGAACATACAAGTTCATGCAATTATAACTTTCTATAAATCTTTGGCATGGCATATGAAGTGCAATTCAATATTAAGATAATATGGTATAAAAATGGAATTTACATTTCTACGTAGCAGATTCTTGTAGCTTTTTAACATGCAGCATCCATTACACTGGGGGTAAAAATATCCCACAGGCTTATTGCATGTCAAAGTAGGAAGTATATTTGACTATCAATATATGTTAATAGAATAATAGAGTTGGAAGGGACCTGGGAGGACTTCTAGTCCAACCCCTGCTCAAGCAGGAATCTCTATACCATGGGTATCAAATTTGCCGCGTCACGTTGCTGTCGTAGGATGTTTCATGACATTTTCCCCATTCACAGAGCTGGGGTGGGCATGGCCTGCATTTGACACATCCGGCCCAGGGCCGCCAGTTTAACACCCCTGCTCTATATCATTTCAGACAAATGGTTGTCTAATCTTAAAAATCTCCAGTGTCGGAGGGAAAGTTGGTTTTATTCACATCACACCTTATAAGAATTGAGATTATTATTGATTTAATTATTTATATTGTACCCAGTGAAAAAGAAGAATAAAATTTCAACAAATTCCTTGTGTGGTAAAAATTCCTTAAAATAGATAATTTTAATATAAATAAATCTAAAGCATCATTTACAGTGCTTTCGTTAGTCCTTGGTATCTGAATATTAATTAATTTGATATATTTAAAAATAAACCAAGAAAAATATAACAACAAATACGCTGTTTTAGCACAGTATAGAAGATTAAACAACTATACTAATATCATATGGTAATTAAAAATTATGTATGCTTCTGGTTAAATGAGTTATTAGAAGTTGGTTGCTGAAAAGACTGTGCACTATTGAATATTCCAAAATATCATCAAATTAAAAAAAAAGTAATGGATAAATTCTGCCCCTTTTTTGGATACAGACTAAGTTTAAAAAATATTTTTGTTACACTATTATGATGCAATTCAGAACCAGTACTTTTCAGGACTTCAATTTTGCTAGAAATTCTGGGCAGACTAGGAATCTTATATAATGTATCAATAGACTCTGGAACTTTGGATGTTCATTTAGTCCCTCTGCTATTTTAAATTAAGATAACCTTATATTAACTGGTTCTGCATTTGTAGTATTACTATATATCCCTTATCTGTGATTGACCATTCATGTTATTATTTTTCTTTTTACCTGGTTCACTGCTTCTAGAAAGCCGGTTAACTGGGATCCCACCAAGAGAAATTGTCAAGACATTTAGTCCTCCAAAATCTTGTGTGACATGTAGAATGTCTCGACTATGCATCTTGTCAACAGTGATCACTGTGGAAGTCCCATTCTTTTCAATTAACAGAACATGCCAATGACCATCGGAAACATAAGCTTCAGGAATACTTCTTTCCACCTTTCCGCCTACTCCAGCATCAGAAACATACTGCACTTTGCCATTTTTTATCTGCAGTTAAAAAAAATTGAGACATTTTTAAGAAGTAGAAGTTTATGATGTAGACTTTAATACCTATAGATTGTGTGTACAATGGTTTAAGGGCTACAGCAATTTTTAGTGTGATCACATAAGTCACTGCAGGACCAAACTATTTCAATTTTTCCACAAACATTATGCAATTCAAATATTTATGCATTCTACAAATATGTACAGTGATAGCCATAACTCAAAATTGTGTTGATTTTAGATTTATGAAGAAATATTATTTGCACAAAAATGTGAATCCATATGTAGAATATTATACAAGCTTTTAAAATTGTCTTTAGCACTCATCATCATGAACATCAAGATCCCTAAAAACATTGGCTTGTGTTCCACAAGGCCTTTCTACATTCTCATTATCAAATGTCTACATTACTGACATATCTATTGATGACATGCTGTGCTTTTCTATTTTTAACAATAAATTGACTGGAACAATATTTCATCATTTTTTAAAGACATTTGAGGTAAAACTTTTCTTCGTTGTGTGTCTGGAAAATTAAACAAAACGATGAAATGGTGCAGTGAACACTAAAACAAGCACAGAGAGAGAGAGAAACATGGACAAGGAAAAATATGTACTTCAGCCAAATTAAATAATCTTTAAAAATCTGCTTTTTAAAAAACCAGTAACCTTCTGTTTACAAGGGAAGTGTTATTACCATTGTTCTTTTCTATCATTTATTAATAAAGTGAACCAAAAAGCATTTTTAAAACTGCTTATAAAGTAATTTTGTATTGCAAAGAGATTTCCATAGGAAGACATGTTAGTTCTCTTGCAAAGTATTGCCAAATCTTTCTCTGCCCCCACTCCTACCCTCCCTCCCTCCCTCTCTCTCTCTCTCATCTGAACACACAGCAGGAGCAATTTAAAGGCATGGTGCGAAAATGACCGAAGCCATTAGTAAGGACTGAATCCATTAGTTTCTCATGTTAATCAATTATCAATCCATTTTACTGTGTATTGATATAGATGGCTAACTAGAACCCAATATAAATACTTTTACCGAAGACAAAGTTTGACATGAAAATTGATTTAGGTGTTGGTATGCTTAAAAGATTCTAAATTGGAACATGATGTTTTTAGAGGAATCTGAATAAGGAAGAATACTTGTAGCGTCCAATGTTTCATTAAGAATATATGTGGTTAACATTATTCCAACTGCCATTCAAATACCTAGCACATGGAGTCAAGACAAAACTGATTAGAAGCCAAATCATTCAGCTGTTTTAGTAGCTGGAGCTCTGCCCAGCACTACTCAACATTCTGGTATTTCTAAGCTAAAATAATTAGGATGAATTCAGAATACACAAAGAACATTACATAGCTAGCTGCCTAATCAAATTCATTTACCTTCACAGTGGTATAGTTGCTGCTTTCCTGTATATGGATTAATACTCCACTTTTATTCCTTGTCCTGAATTTCACTTCCAGACTGCCCATACTTCGAGGCTCCATAATGGCATTTCCAGTATAATATCTCATCATATACTCCCATTTTCTATTTTGCCTCATATGATAGTCAAGGTATCCTTTGCCCTCTAAGGACAAGGCAGTGTCAGCTGTAAGATCTAAAATAAATAATGATATTTCATTAATAAATTTCTTGTCATCTACAGTTTGCTTCCTATCCTTTTCCTGATGAAAAATTATAGATATTGTTTTAAGGACAATTCAACTATATAGGAAATAATTATTCTATGTAGTTACAAAAAAAAAAGAAAAATCTGGTTTTTACTTTTTAATAATACAGAAAAATAGATTATACCATCATGTTTTATTGAATAACAGTTCATCTTATTTTGTGTAGTATTATCAGGTTAAGTACTTAGATAAAAAAGCTAGATAAAAGTGGTAAAATATCAGCAACTATACATTAAGTCTTTTTTTAATTGTTGATTTCTTGTAGAATTACTTGCATATTTAACTTTCTATATGTTGATAGAATGAGACCAATCATTATGTACTCATTCCATCCATAAAATCAAAATGCTAATTATCAGAAAAAAACAAATAAATATTATATTTACATTTTTCACAGTGTTTTCCTGTTAGTCCTTCTTTACAAGTACATTGTTGCCATGACCAATGATCCAGACATGTGCCACCATGTTGACAAGGGTTAATTGCACAAGTTCCTTCCAGTCTAGGACACCTAAATAAGCAAAGTAATTGCAATTGAGCCACATATATGTACATCCACCTATCCCATATTTTTATGCATATGGTCTCTTCTCTGTTTTCTAATATTTGTGTGATATTTGTAAGTTCTATAGAAATTTGAATTTAAGATTTCCCCAGATGCATTATTTATATTCTTTCCTTATTTATTCATCCTGTATCTTGAATGTATATTGAGGGAGGCTGGGTAGGAGAAAAAATGAGTGTGGTTTAAAAATTGAAGAAAAACCATTAATAAGCTATGCTACTCTAACAGCTGAAGTGTAAATGTTCTTGAAGCTCTTGTAATGAAAATCAAGGAACATGGTGAAAAAAATGGGAGTAAAATTAAATAGAAACAAAAATAATGAACAATAGATAGAGCATCCAGTCTGATATCTGACAGTGAAGTTAGAGAAGTAAACAGTGGTGAAATCCAAAATTATTCCCTACTGGTTCTGTGGGCATGACTTGGTGGGTGTGGCTTGGTGGGCATGTGACCGGGGGTGGGCATGGCCAATTCAATGTCACTCTCTCCCCAGTCACATGACCCTGCCCGCCAGTCACACCTGCCCAGGTTTTGTGGCTCCCGGTGTTTTCTGTGGGAAATGGGTCATGTGACTGGCTGGGTGTGGCTAACTTGATTGGTCTCACCCTTAGGAAATTTTTCCTTAGTTCAACTCACAATAAAATAGCAGTGTTCCAATATTTAGAATAGAATAGAATAGAATAACCAGTTGGAAAGGACCTTGGAGGTCTTCTAGTCCAACCTCCTGCTTAGGCAGGAAACCCTACACCATTTCAGACAAATGATTATCCAATCTCTTCTTAAAAACTTCCAGTATTGGAGCATTTACAACTTCTGGAGGCAAGTTGTTCAACTGATTAATTGTTCTGTCAGGAAATTTGAGGGGCTCCTAGAAAAATGAGGGAGTCAATCTATTTTCCAAAGCACCAAAAGGCATAACAAGAAACATTGATTGGAAACTAACCAGAGAGAGAAGCAACCTAGGACTAAGGAGAAATTTCCTAAGGGTGAGACCAATCAACCAATGGAATAGCTTGCCTTCAGAAGTTGTGGGTGCTCCATCACTAGAAGCTTTCAAAATGAGGGAAGTACATCCCAAAAGGACAGTGCCAGGAACCACTAAAACAATGCAGAAAACTTAAAACAGCCATTCTCCTTTAAAAAAAAAGTCAACCCCAAAGCAAATGCAACAGCTGAGAGAGAAACTAAGAGCAGTTGCTCAGGCTAATTGAAAGCCTGGGCATGCTGCCAAAAGCCATTAACCTTTCCAACTCTATTATTCTATGTTCTCTATGTTCTAAATTGGGTGCTTCACAGTAGAAGCAATACAGCTGGCTGGACCACACATGCATTAAATTCATGGCCTGTATGATCAAGCTGCATCTTTGTCCCCTCCTGTACCTTTTCCCCAGGAAGAAACAAGAAGTAGTCAACACTGCCGCAGCTCTAAAAGGTCTTGGGAAACTCCAGGGAGTATCAGCTGATCACAGAAGTGTTATACTTAATACTCTTTATAATGAAAATGTTTGTAATCTTGTCCTTCTTCCTGAAGGGAAGAGGTTAATCCCATCCCTAGATGGGTGATTGATGGGTTTCCCTGTCCTAATCCTGTCAGTTTCTGTTGTTTATTGACTTGATATCAGCTGCATTCCAGTTGCAACTGTTAAGTGGAGCTATTAACTGAAGGGAGGGAGGAAGGGAGGGAGTGGAGAGAGAGAGAGAGAGAGAACCTCTCTTGCACTTTATTTTTAATCGGTTCTCCGAACTGCCTAAGCAATTTACTAATGGTTCGGGCGAACTGGTGAAAACCAGCTGAATTTCACCTATGGAAGTAAATGCAAAAAAGGAGGGAAACTACATACAATACGAAGTCCCATATTACTCACCTTTGATTTATAGAACAATAAAATTACAACTATAAAAAGCATAACTAAAAATCTGGGTTTTTTATACTTATCAAAGAATGACATACTGATCTAAGATGCGTTCAGCTGACAATGCTTGGCTTGGTTCCAAGGGACGTCCATTGACGGCAAATTCCATTATGCAACCCACAAAATCATAGCTTTCTACTTGTCCTTTTCTTTGAAGGACTTGGTCTAGCGATTTGATACCTCCAATGGTTACTCTGTTTGGCTGCACATCTAAAGTCCTATGAGTGGGGAGAATGAGTAAAAACAGAGTAACTAACCATTATACGTAAGTAAATTTATAAGTTTTGTGACAAAAATATCATTACAAAAAATTATTTAAATCAAACACAATTTTTTTTGTGTATTTACATAGAGAGAAAGCTGTACTGGACTATTTTTTCAGTCAACATAAACATTACATTTTATATATGTACATTTCATTTTTAATTTTGATTGTTTTGGACACCAAATAGTAATTACAACAAATCTTTGTAAAGAATACCTTTCTTCTTTCCAAATCTTGATTCTTGGTGAGTCAACTATGCTACAAGTCAACTATGAAAATAGTTTTGAAAGAGGAATGCAAGTAAATAATATTTTAACAGGTTTTATTTTAATTGGTTTAGCTATATTAAATTTAATTCAAGCCATTAATGACAATGACTTCAAGCCATTTTGAGGTACATTGTCATAAATAACTTTTCTTCTGAATTTAATCCATATATACTGTTTTTAAAATCAAATACCAGTATGTTGCCTAGAAGAAAAACATTGAACTCAAAAGATTCACACAATTATGTTGTTGCAATGCAAGATGGGAGCTCAAACAAAGCAAAACCCCACTTCTTTTTACATATACAATAAATAAGACTGGAGATTTGTTCATGCTTCTGTCAACTTGTCATTTTTGATGCCTTGGGACACTTTAAAAGTGTACCCTGTCTTCCTACTGACCTTTATTCACTCTAATGTGAACTTCTGCCTCTAAATAGCTATTGACTTATTCATGTTTAATCTTTAAACAGAGTTTTAAAAAATATCCTGGTCTGTTGTTTTACAAATTCACTTTTCTTATGAGTAAAATTATCAATATTTGTTCATTATTTTTAATTATGTTTGATTAGTATCTAGCAAGTACCTAATGGTCATAACTGATTTGTAGTAACATTTAATGAATAGTCTATCATTGAGTACTCCTGAGATAGATCATGCATAACAGTAATGTTGCTAATTCAAACTAGTAATGCAGAATTTGGTTAATTATATAGACATTTAATCTATTTAAGTAGTTGTTATAAAACAATTTTGTACTCATCATAGAGCTTGACAATATGTAAAGTTCTCAAATTATGATCACAAATTATAAACTTCTGTTATCAAGTCATGCAGTCATTGAGCCATCATGTGACTGCACCTGGTTTTACAAACTTTTTTTCCTGCAATTATTAATCACTTAGTCATTAAGTAAATTCCACTTTGTCAGAAGCCAGCTGGGATGATCACAAATGGAGATCAAATGACCCTAGGACACTGCAACATTCATAAATACATGCCAAGTGCTTAAATTGAAGCCAAGGTCATACTTTCAGAGACTTTGCTAAACAAATGGTCATACATTGACGACTACCTGTACTTCTGACATTTTCATGACATTCTAGTCATTTCTAAAAGAAAGGAATGGAGAAAAGATGGCAGTTTGCTTTCTCCAATAACTGAATTAATAATTCATATGAGTTCAGATTTGTATCTTCTTCTTATTCAAAACAGTCTTTAATCTCTTGCGGATCAGAGTATATAAGATCAAAGTTCCTAACAGTGAAAAATGAAAGGAAATTATCTTTACCAATCACTAGACACAGCCACATTGCTAACTGTGCAATAGCCTGGTTCCTGTTCATCAGAGCAAGAGTCCACAGTCAAGGATGCTGCCTACAAAATTGAAATCAAGAATAGCATTTTGCTTTATATGTAACAATCAATCAAGTTTAAATTATTTTAATATTAAATATTTCACTATTTAAGGAATGCAATTGGATTTTGGATAGTCTGTTTCCAAAATGCAGTTTTTTATACATTATAAAAAGAAATATTATATATTAATGTATATTATTATCAGCTGTCAACAATAAATGCAATGTTCACCTGACAAAACTTATGTATTCCTTTATTCCTAGAAAATTTACTCTATATCCTATATGTTAATGCTGGATAACAACTATTTCACAATTGCATGACGTCCTCGAGCAACGTACAAACTCGAATGTTATTGATGAAAATTGATGGAACAGAAAAGTGTAAAAACTGTAATAGAAATTGTACAATATGCTGAGCATATTTAAAAACTCAGGCATTACCTCAAAAGAAGAAAAAAATAACTTCAGACATGTTAAATTATTGTTTTGTTGTCTGTGGCCGTCAGCCTCTCAGAGAATATTATATGACCTCTGGCCATTCCTATGCATATCCATTCAAAGTAAATCCCATTAAGTTCTGTTGCTATTATTAATATTAGGTAAATGTGTATTTTGAAGTTATAGGCAGAAATGGAAAGAGAGAGATACAATGGCATAATTCAGCATGCCTAGTGCATAGATACTTATTAATCTTAATGATTCAATAGGCAAAAGACTATGTTCCTCTTCCAGGAAACAAAATCATAGTGCCTTCATTAAAATAAAGTATGGATATATATTTTTCTCTCTGTGAAGCAGAGCACTGGAAGTATATATTTTGTATCAAGGACTTCTTATATCACACATGGTGATTTAAACACAAATTGAACCAATTTTGCATCAATGCAAGAATAAAAACATAAAATGAAGGGAGCAAACTTTCTGGGTTTTTTTTCTAGAAACAAACAATATTCTCATATTGTAGCAGTCTATAACACTTACATGACAAAGAAAAAAAAACTGATGTTAAGTTAATGTTCCATAGCTATTTAATTTTCATATCAGTCAATATGAAACTGTTTAGATAAAGTGAAACATCCCCCTAAGCTACAAATAAAAATCATGCAATCTTGTTATTCAAAAATGGTACAGTTATTTTATCATGGACCCAATTAAGATTAAGAGGCTGATTAGGATCCTGATTATCTTTTTAGTAGAGTGGTTTGCTACAGATTCATTTTAAGAAAAGGTGTAAACAAGCCAAGAATCCTAATCTGGAACAACAGTGGGCACATAATCGAGCTGTAAATGTAAATATCTATGTTGAGTTTTTAAAAAAGTTACAGTAAAATATAATGACCATATATCTTGCACTTCCCAAAACATTTTATGTTATTCAATCTAAATCGTACAGGAAACTATTTCAGATGGCAAGCTATCACTTACATGTTTCGTTCCACACTGAAACGGGATTGCCAAAGCTGACTCAAATGGACTAACTTCTTTAATTATATTAAAGCTGTTTTTTATCAGTTCTTTTGGATGAAAAGAATAAGAGGAAATTGCTACAGTATGGATGTCCTTCCAACTTGCTGTTGGCCTTGGGTTACAAACATGCTGTATCAGAGCTCATGAAAAAGATTCAGATTCTATACAGTACAATACACTACTGAAGTTGAATTAAGAATTCTGATGAATAGCCTGAAATCTGTTCACACCTTGATCTGCTTAATGGAACACTGCAGTCCCTTATTCCTCTTGCATTTTAAGTAGGTTACCTTCATAGTCAGAGGCAAACACAAGATGATTCTTTGCTATATACTGCATCAGTGATGGGTTTCAAAAATTGTTACTACCAGTTCTGTGACTATGGCTTGATGGGTGTGGCATGGCTCGGTGGGCGTGGCTTGGTGGGCATGGCAGGGGAAGGATAATGTAAAATTTCCATTCCCACCCCACTCCAGGGGAAGATTACTGCAAAATCCCCATTTCCTCCCAATCAGCTGGGAATTGGGAGGCAGAGAATAGATGGGTTTGGGGCCAGTCAAAATTGTTACTACCAGTTTTCCAAACTACTCAAAATTTCCGCTACCGGTTTTCCAGAACTGGTCAGAACCTGCTGAAACCCACCTCTGTACTGCATGTCATCTATATAATGTTCAATTTTTGTTACAAAGAACTGAACTGAATTCATGTAAATACCATATTTTTCCATGTATAAGACACCCCCATGTATAAAACACCCCCATGTTTCATGTAGTTTCTTGTAGTAAGCACACTATAAGCCGTCACTGTGCAGAAGCCATCTTGTTAGAACGAGTAATACAACAAGAACAGGAAATGCATCACAGGAACAATAGAGATGAAACCTAGAGTGGCAATGTGATACAGGAAACAACTACAATAGAGAGGAATGATAGAGCTGCATATAAGATAGAAGCTCATCTGTCATGTACGACCTTCTCCTCAGCCTCCTGTGTATAAGACGCACCTCAATTTTCAAGTAAACATTTTAAAGAAAAAGTAGTGTCTTATACATGGAAAAATACAGTATATAAATAACAAAACCAAACAGAATATTAGATGCAAAGTGAGATTAAAAGTGAGATCACGATTAAATAATTAGTATTTATTTATTTATTTATTTATTATTAAATTTATATGCTACTTATCTCACTATTCAAAGTATCTGAATGTCTATACAAATTAATAAGAAGATTTCTCAAACAGCAACATTTTGCATTTCAGTTGGATTACCAACTATAATGGTATGTGGAAATGACCATGGGAGACAAGGCAATGAGACACAGTCAAGGGAATGGTCAGATAAGACACCTAGCCTGATTAGGTGGCTCAGTGACTAAGACACTGAGCTTGTCGATCAGAAAGGTTGGCAGTTCAGCAGTTCGAATCCCTAGTACAGGTCTCCTGCATGAGTAGGGGTTGGACTAGATGACCTCTAGAGTCCCTTCCAACTCTGTTACTGTTAACTTAGTCTTAAGTTGCCTTTTGAATAGAAAACTGGATGGGGCAAGAGACTCAAAAGACCTTGTTTCTTGGTTTAAAAAGGGGACAGGGTAGAATGCAAGACTTTATTAATGTAACTTTATAAAAAAGTAGAATTAACTCACCTAGCCATATTTCCTGCCTGATCTACCTTACAAGACTGATAAATGTCTGGAAAGTCTTTTTTCAGACACAATAGTGTTGCCTATGAATTTTTATATTGCTAAATATTCTGTAAAAGGAATAAAATGTCCCTGAAGATAGAGTTATTTGAAACCATAGTTTACTTAAATCTGAGTTCATAAAATTCAAATGTCTAATGATAGTTAAATGTTCTTACTCTTTACTTTTGTAGTTAATTTAGTGGTTTTAGCTGTTCAGTTTGTACTATGTATGTCAAACCGCAATGAATGTCCAGTCATGGTCAGGTTGGACTGCAAGATGGATAGCAAATAAATTTGAAAATAAATAAATAAACCTAACAAGTTAATAATTTTATCAATTTCTCCTACAATTCTAAAGGTTTTGTACAGGGGTGAAATCCAATTTTTCCCCCTACCAGTTCTGTGGGTGTGGCTTGGTGGGTGTGGCAGGGGAAGGATACTGCAAAATCTCCATTTCCTCCCCTCCTGGGGAGAAGAATATTGCAAAATCTCCATTCCCACCCCCAATCTGAGGGTCAGCCAGAGGTGGTGTTTGCTGGTTTTCTGAATTAGTCAAAATTTCCGCTACCGGTTCTCCAGAAACTGTTAGAACCTGCTGGATTTCATCCCTGGTTTTGTAGGAAATGGCAAGTGTGCATTGAAAAGTTGTGTCACAAATTTTTATCATCTGGGTGATGAAAGTATTTTTCATGCAGCAAAATACTTTGTAGCCACAGATGAAAATGATAAAAATGAGTTTCTTGTATTTTGCACTTAAAAACATAGGGAAGGAGAAAAGATCCAGCACTGAAATTAAGTTAGCCCAGAAGACAAACAAACAGTGAGTTATTATTGTTACTTTTTAATATTTCTTTGTTAAATTAAACTATGTTTCCATCTTATAAATTTATGAAAGATACAAAGTTGTATGGAGATTATACCGTGGTTGTTAAGTGAATCATTGTCTGCAGTGAGCATTGTGATCATGTGACCATGGATGCTGCAAACAGCCATAAATTCAAGCTGGTTGCCTAGTATTTAAAATGTAAATACTTGATTGTGGGGGGAGGCAACTATCAGAACTTCAAATTGGAGTTGTAAGTACCTTTTGGGGGGGGGGGTCCATCATCATTTTGAATGATTGCTAAGGGACCAGTTGTAAATTGAGGGCTATCGGTATACTGTTTCACAGTTATCTTTGCATAATCTGTGCATGTTTCAACAGTTGTCGATTATTGCAGAGATCTCTTATTTCTTCCAAAGTGTTTCTTAAAGTCAAAGGCAAACTGAGACTCTATACAGATGTGCATAAGGCTTCTCAAAGATTGGTACTACTATTCTCATTTAGAAGATGTAATAATACGTTCATGGAACTGCATTGGAATTAATTATAGGTCCACCTTTGTAAGAGACCAGTTTTCTAAAGGTTTACAAAAAGGTTACAACCTTTCAACAGTTATAAAATCTTTTGTAAAGGTTACTCTTTCAGTAGCATAAAGATGGAAAGTCATTGTGATCTACACCCCCCCCAAAAAAAAATCCCAAACATTTTTAATTGATATGGCACTTAAATTTTGGCACTTTATGATTATAAGCCACCTGGAGTTACCTTGATGAGGCAGCCTATAATTTTTTAGAAATAAACAATAAACAATAAATACATTAGTATAATTCAATTTTCTGATTTAAATATAGCATATCTATTTTGACTTGTGAGATTTCATTTTCTAAAATGTTTCCTTGGTTATATTCAACTACATGTTTTTGTGAAAAGAATAATTTCTATTATATGGTTTGTTTCTAATTGTCCTAAAATTTTAGGAATTTTACTCTTGAATAATTTAGAAAATATCAATATTATAATGTAAGAGCAAGATCTTTAAGAACCACCACATTTATTATACGATTTGAAATATCATTTTTCCACTTCCCAATCATACATTGCAAGATGTCAGATTCATGGGAAATTTATTTCACTGAGATTTACATTTCATGTTGAAATTGTTCATGTTCCTAATTATATATATAATTACATTTTATAGAATGAAAAGAATATATGTTTATGTTTTTATTTTTATAGTTATAATGTACACTGAAGATGGAATTTAATTTCAATGTATTGTGCCTTGACAATAAAGTAAATTATAAACTATAAGACTCCATACCCTGATATAACTGAAAACCTGATAGCTTTTGCCTAGAAACAGATGAAAATTATATGATGTTCTATTCACACTTCTACAAGTGTGTATCAATTTCACATACCCTCAATATGCTAAATTTGGTTCAGCTAAACATGCCTTGATTTTACACTAAGATGTTAAAATTATTTATTTTAGAAAATTATATCTGCCCAACTTTGTTCTAGCATACAAAGATATGTATCTGTATAATAAAATATTGGCAAACTATTATTTTTCTCTTTAATATACTATTGTGTCCACAACTGCACGAATATTCTTTTTTTCATTATTGAAAATGTTATGATTTGTTATACTCTATTTGTGGATCTTGGATTTCCTACTTGCTTTAGTTAATGGAAAAAGCCAGAACTTGTCTTGGTATAGTTTGCCTTGTATAAACCATGCTTTAAAGTTATGCAGATTCCTATAGTTTACATTTATTTTTAACAATCATTATTAATTAGTAGGGATATTATTCTCTTTTAAAATAATAAGATGTGCTGTTTCATGATATGTAAAAAAAAAACTTTACTTGATATTCCATTTAAAACCTAATTATCTTATTCTTGCTGGTGACGAAATTTTTATTTGTTGGTGATGGTTAACTTAAAGCACACAGTAAATTTAAAAGTTTCCCTAACGAAACAAATTTTGTCAACTTGAAGTGCTTGGAAATATGATCCATGAAAAAATAGTTTATTTTATAATTTGTTCCAATTTATTATTGATTTCTTTTTTTAAAAAAAAAAAGATAAATGCTAATTATACAGTCTTCAGATACAATGGTTTATGTCCTTGCGTTATCCAAAGAATTAAAATTATCTCTTAATTAGACTTCAGTAATTATTCCACCCAAGTGTACAAATTAATTAGAGTAGGATAGTCATTAATCCCCTTCATTAATTATTTTCATTTTAGATTTTTTTTTTCTTTTGAAGAAGCCATTTATATGCTTAAGAACATTCTTTTAAAACAAAGAAGCTTGTCCAGTTTCAGCTATAATTCTGTTTTTTTTAAAAAAAAACCCTCTGTTTGTACTTAATACGCTGAAATAAATTGGAGCTTAAATTTCCATTAAAACAATGCTTACCATTCCTGCCCTCCGAGCAATAACAGTGTGAAATTGTCCATCAGACACCTTCTTTGCTGTGGTAAGTTTATATGTCCCACCGCCAAGATTGTACGAAAATCTCAACCTTTCTTCTGTTATCTCAAGGGCCAAGAATTCTGCCCGATCACCAGTCTGGTTGTCATAATTATATAACATAAGAGCGTTACTTTTGATAGTTGAAAATTTTATGTAAATATAATTGTTGTTTGGATCCATACTGGGGAATTCCATGTATGATAATTCTTCAAAGCCATAGCTATTTACTTCACAATGTTTTCCAAAAACACCTGTAAAAATAACACAATCAACATCAGTATTGTTGTACAACATTCCAAACTAATTAAATGCCGTAGGCTGGTGTTCCTATCAAAAACTAAAATATTTGGAATGTTCTAGTCATATTTCTTCCTTATTAATATTAAATATTAATAAAATAAAAATAAGTAATATTTCTTTAATATGTAAAAAACAACGATGTAGAGCTCTCTATTGTGATTTTAATAAGCTTGTATTTAATAAGCTTTAATAAGCTTGCATTATATATATAAAGCTTATATATATATATAAGCTTTATATATTTAGTTATTTATTTTTTTGAATTACTTTTTATTTGTGTGCAGTGAATATTTTCTGATTTGGATAAACAAGGAAATTTATACTAGTTGTGATTACAGCCCTGGGAGAATGATCTTACGGGAATGATGTCTGTGGAAGCCTAAGTTGCTGGAAATACATATCCAAACAAAGTAAAATTGCTATAATTATTCATCCTTTGATAACATTCCAATTAGAGTATTGTAATGGATTTTACATGGATTTGCATGTAAACAAGCTTTAACAGCTTCAATTGGTATTAAATGAAGTGGCTTGCATACCTAGTAGGAATGATATAGCATTCTTTAGATAACGACTTATAGGATAAGAAAAGAGTAGAAGTAATATTGGGGAAGCGAGAATTGGTTTAAGAGTAAAATGAAGGGGTTGCGGAATACTGAATTTGATGGATTTGAGAAAACAGAAAAGATAAAAATTGAAAATAAAAAATCAGATAACATTAGAGAACTAACCTGAAGAAAATTAAGCCCCTTCATTATTTCTGCTCCTATTAGCAAAGGCAGGACATTTTATAAAGGATTGTTTCTCAAATATCATTTGAGACAATAGGAATGAACCCAACTTTTCCCTCACTCTGTAACAATAATTTTGGGAATGAAGGGAAACTGAGCCAGCTGAAACCTAGGACTATATCTAATTCCAACAATTCTATTTTCTATGAACAGTGGTAATTTAACATGGATTTTAAGTTCATGCAAGACTTGCATATGATTATAGCCAGATGCTGTATCTTCTTTTACATTTTCTATACATAGTAGCCTCACAGTCTAAGCTAGTAATTTCTGACTTCTTCTATAATTACTACCATGTTCAGCATTTGTCCTGCAAAATGTCTTTCTGGCTTTATATGTACATTTTTTAAAAAGAGTATTGTCTGGCAATACTTATAAATGGATGCAACTCTTGTAGTGATTATATAGTTTGATGGTACTATATCTTAAACCTGTTAGGAGAAATTTGTATAACTATGAAATTATAAATATTTTTTTTAAAACATAAATCTTGTAGCAGGAGTTACATTCCTTTAAATCCCAAAGAATGATGAAAAATCAGCCCTGTGATGCATTTGGAATGATTTAAAAGTCAAGAGTGCACACAGCAAAAAGAAGTCACATAAAGTTGACCAGAGATAAACTATTTGTTAATGTTAATTTGTTTACGTTAGTCCGTGCTGTGAGAATGCTGAAAAATGGCAAGGTTACAGGTGGAAGTAGTATTGCCAAAGCAAACTGTATAAGGATTCCACTGATATAAAACAAATTCAGTTATATTTCCTTTCATTCTCTTATATTATGTCTTTCATTTACTTACTTGCTTGGTTTACCATTTCTTAGTAATATCTGCTCTTTAAGTAGGATTCCTTATCTTGAAAGGACAAAACCTTTTTGATTTTTTATAAAATTTGCTAGTTTGTGAAATTCCTTCCTAAAATAAATGCTTTCCTTTTACTATATTGCTTTAGCTGATTGCTGACTGCCATTAGACTGAAACATCCCACAAAATTTGAAAATGTTAGCTTATTGAACATGATAAACATAATGTATAAAATTTAGTTTAGTACAAACAAAAATAATGCAGTGAATAAATTTTCCTTTTAATATTGGACACAGAGAGAAATTTAGCACAGGATAATTTAATTCAATGCCAGGAATTATCTTAAAGAAAGAGCTAGACAAATTGATGAGGATGACTCTATTTACAGATTTAGAATATGCAGCATGAATCTGAATATTGTTTAGTTATTGGAGTAGAATAGAGGAACATGCTGTTATGTATTGCCTATTAGCACCTGGCCTTGCATTTAGAATTTTAAAAATGCTTGGGCATGCTGTGTTAAGGACTAGAATACAAATGGTAGAATTCTCTGAGTGAATCTGAATGAAGCAAAAGCAGAAACATTCTTCCTCACCAAATGGACAATGACAATAGTATCCTTCCACTCCATTTTGACAGGATCCCCTATTGAAACAGGGATTGCATTCACAATAGTTGATGCTGGAGTCACAGGTTTTTCCTAAAATATTCAAGAGATCTATTATTATAATCTATAATCTATGTATAATTACATTTGCATTCAAAACTCTCTCTCTCTCTCTCTCTCTCTCTCTCTCTCTCTCTCTCTCTCTCTCTTTCTTTCTTTCTCTCTCTCTTTCTATGCCCGAGTTTAATGAACACCAAATGAATGATTCAATTAACTTATGAATGGTTGTTTACTAATTTTGCCCACTTCAGTTAAAATGGGATGGACTAATTGACAGTTATTTTATAGTTACATGACTATTGAAATTGTTTTTGGACAACTCTCCCTTGGCCAAGAAACAGAGATGAGCACCATGTCCTAGAATCAGACATTACTGATAGGGAAACCTTTACTTTGTTATTAAATATGGTAGCATTGGAAGAAACAGCGATCGTTTTGAAGAAATCAGAAATCTGATTGCTATCCCAGTATTAAGACTCAAACAGAAGTTGCCCTGAACTCAATGGCATAAGTAATCTCTTCATCCATGCATAGTGCTTTTGTGAGGAATGTGGCAGGAACTACATTACACCCAGGAATTAGTATGATACAAGAGGAATGGAAAAAGTTAACGGTTAAGGCTGCAATCTCATAAGAAAATAGATTTGGATAGATTTCAATCAATGGGTTGAACATATATTCAAATTCATATAGAAATTGAAATTTGAAGGGGACATTAATATATCTCAGATGTGTGTTTATGTGTATGTGGTGTGTATATTACCTGGGGAAAAAAACGGCTGGTGCAGGAACATTTCTACAATTAAACTAGCACATTATAAACTCTTGCTGCCCTGCAGTAACGGTCCTTTCAAATTTCTATTTTCTATTTTTTAACCCTATCCCTAAAATATATATTAAAAGCACAAGTTCTGCTCTTAAGATTTATGCTTCCTATTTTTTTAGTTTTTCATGTACAATTATTTAAACTGGGAAATTTGAAAAGAGAACATAGCATGCTCAGAATATTTGTATGTGCATATATGATGTAGATCTACTGTATATACTTAAAAAATGTATGATATGTGTTTCCCACATATAGATATAAATATGCCAATATCTTCAATACAGATGAAGAAAATTACAGAGATATAATGTAGAAAGATAGCTGTGCAAGAAATAAGTATGATAGTCAGATATGGGAATCAGTACCTTCATTAACTACTATGCACGAACATGGTTATTTAACCTGTGGAGCTAATGTCACATAGTTGTACTGTGCAACTGCTATATACTTCTGGCCAAACAATCTGATTTGCTCAGTCAATGTGTAACACAATATCATATAATTAGATTAATTAAATCAGTTGATCAGTTATGAATAATTACATACGGCTTCAGGCACAGTAGTCAATGCTGCTGGAATTTACATAGAAAAATGCAACAGGAGCTTCTTATGCCAATAATGATTTAGGCAACATATGCCAGTTGCGGCATGCTTTTTAAACAGAGATGCAGCTGACAACTCTTGCTGTTTCACTTTTGAGATGTTACATGAAATTATGTCTATGAATTAATAGATTTCACACAGTGACTCAATATCCTGATTATTCAACAAAGTTATCAGATGGACAGAGTGGAACTTTGCCAGGGTTGAAGCTGTTTTCTGCACATCTCAGAACTCCAGTCTCTAAGGGAAGTCTCCAAGGCCCACAGTTTAGTTTTCAAATATGCAAATGATATTATAAAACTGCATCTAAATTTCATGTGGGGACACATTTGATGAAATTGTTCTTAGTATAGTAATATATAAGATGTCATGCCTATGGAAAGCTAAATATAAGAGAAAATTATATGCTTAAGAAGAAAGATTTGTTTGCTTATTATGAACCACTCAAGAAACAGATTTGTTTCTTTTTATTTGCATACTTTTATCTATGCAAATGAGAGACTAGTCAGGAAAAAATAAAATTCATATTATCAATGTTGACAGCATTTAATGCTGATTTCTTGACTGATAATAACATTGGGTGTATAGCCCAACTATCCTCAACAGAATCAGAATGAAAAGTTGCAAGAAAAAATTAAGCCCATAGAAACCATATTTCTATTTTCAGTTAATAGGAACTACACATGCATAAACAATATCTTACCTGTATAACCAGGTTTGCAAATACAGTTGAAGTTTCCTGGAAAGTTCTGGCAGAGGGCACCATTTTTACAAGGGTTGGACAGGCATTCATTTACATCTCTCTCACAGGCTATTCCAGTAAAGCCATTGGGACAACTGCAAGAGAATCCTCCTACTAGATTATGGCAAGTTCCGCCATTATGGCAAGGAGATGGGAAACATTCATCGACATCGGTTTCACACAGTGCTCCATCATATCCTGGCATGCATCTGCAGGTAAAAGGCTGAAGAGGTTCATTTGCCATAACAATGACTGGCACACTGTCATAGCTTCTTAATTTAGGATTCACAGCCAGTTTCCTCAAGCAGCTGCCTCCATTTTGACAAGGGTTTTGTAAGCAAGAATCATGATCCACAGATTGTATTTGTACACCACTTTGGCGAAAAATAATTTCCTTGATACTTTCAAAGAAAGTAGTCACACTACCAGGATTCACATACTGGTAGTTGTTCCGCTTCACTGCTACCATCAAAAAAGTTTGATTGTTGTCCTCGAATATTCCATAAAGTTGTACTGTAGTTCCTAGTCCAGTTAACTGGGAGTTGGCAATCCGAAGAAAATGAAGATAATAATTAGTCAAAAATTCTTTCAAGGATGGCACACTAAGACGAAGAAGAATGCTGTTATCAAGTGTGGCATTATTGAATCCTGAAAAGAAAACTCTAATGACATTAGTAACGGAGTTGTGCAAGCCATCATTGCTTAAAACTGTCAGGTCAAATGTTCCATCTGTTGATCTTGCCAGGGAATTCAAGTCACAAGTATTTGGTGGAATATTGAAGAGGCTTGTAACTCCTGTTGTAAGGGAACATTGAAAGGTATCTAAAATATCAGGATCCTGAGGTTTTACACTGCCTAATGTTCCTCCAGGAAATAGATTTCCATAATAGTGAA
The DNA here is from genome assembly GCA_012654045.1 of Ptyas mucosa. Taxonomy (NCBI): domain Eukaryota; kingdom Metazoa; phylum Chordata; class Lepidosauria; order Squamata; family Colubridae; genus Ptyas; species Ptyas mucosa. The sequence goes on along the minus strand of WNWU01000007.1, from coordinate 13,271,333 downwards.
CAAAGATCTCTACTGTTCTAGGTTGTGATGGGTTGTCATTTTTGTCAATTACCTTTATATGAACGGTTCCTGTGGAAGACATCTGAGGAATGCCTGAGTCTCTTGTAATTACTGACAAATAGAAGTCACTGATTTGTTCTCTATCAATTTCTCTAGTTGTGGTTAAAATTCCAGCAGTACTGAGACTAAAATAATTGGTTGCTGTACCACTGGTAAGCAAATAATAAGAAAAGGGACCTTGATTTGGAGCAAGATCAGGGTCAGAGGACTGGAGCGTCATCACAAATGTCCCTGCCCGATTGTTTTCCATTATTTCTCCTTCAGTGGTAGAAAGAATGGGGCCATTGTCATTGATATCTTCCAAAGTTACTAATAAAGAGGCACTGCCTGTTGCTGATGGGCTTCCTGAATCGATTGCTAATATAGAGAGGTTGTAAACTGGCAAGGCTTCTCGATCAAGCTCTGCAATCACTGTAACTTGCCCTGTCTGTGGGTTAATAGAAAAGGCACCATTGTTGTTTCCATTACCAATAAAATAGGAGAACCTGTTCCAGCTAGGGAGAGAATCGGAGTCAAAGGCACTTACAAATGTGACATGGGTCCCCACAGGAACACCTTCACTGATTCGGACATTGTAGGATTCCAAGTTGAAGATGGGCGGATCATTGGCATCTAATATTGTGATATTCACAACCACTTCATCTATATCTGCACCACGGATGCTCCCAGCATTTTTTGCAAGCACTTTCAGAGAGATCCGTTCTTCCTTTTCTCTATCAAGAGGACCTGTGACATAAATCTGCCCACTACTGTCATCAATCCAAAAACCTTTTTTTCTACTACTACCAAATATTAAGTAGTGGACATCTCCATCAATCCCTGAATCACGATCACTTGCAAAAATCTCTCCCACAACAGTTCCGTTAGAAGCAGCTTCAGAAATCTCAAAATAGTAAAGTTTAGATACAAATCGTGGCACATATTCATTTGTTCCTCTTAAATGTATGTTGACATTAGCAAAGCTGCATTTGTCCTCATCAGGAACATTAAAGGCTTTTATAGTTAAATGATAGTTCTGCTTGGTCTCGTAATCTAGGAAGCCTTGAGTGGTTATAATTCCAGTGTTAGGATCAATAACAAACAAGTCACTGTCTGAAGACTGAACTGCATAGGCAATCACAGCATTATGTCCAGAATCAATATCAGTTGCATTGAGATGAATAACAGTTGTTCCACTAGGAGCATTTTCTAAAACACTGGGAAAATATTCTTCTGGGCTAAAAGTTGGAGAATTATCATTCACATCAATAACATTCACAATGATGCTACAGTATCCAGTTCTAGCAACCCACCCTCCATCTTTAGCACTTACAGTAATCTCATGCTTTTGGCATAACTCATAATCAAGGGACTTTTTAAGATATAATGCACCAGTAGATGAATTAATTGCAAAGCATCCAGCCTCATTTCCAGAAGAAATATTATATTGGATTACTCCATTCATAGCAGCATCTTTGTCCCCTGCTGACATGGTCCTGAGAATCGCTCCAACAGCATGACTTTCAGGAACAGTAATACTTAAATGTCTTTCAGAAAACTCCGGTGTATAGTAATTTTCCTCTGTTACTGCTATTTGTACAGGGACTTCTGATGAGAGAGGAGGATTACCTTTGTCTTTAGCTTTTATTTTTATTAGGAAACTTTTATTCATCTCATTCACCAATGAAGATGCTACTGAAATCCATCCAGTCTTACTATCTAAAATAAATTTATCTGTAGGGTTTTTAGTTGAAATACTGTATTCAATTTCTGCATTCAGACCAAAGTCTTTAGAATCAACTGCGGTTACTTTAATTAATTTGGTCCCAATGGCCACATTTTTAGTAACAGGTGTAAAATATTGATTGGAGACAAACTGGGGTGCATTGTCATTGCTATCCACAATATTTATTGTGACTGTAGTCTCACTCATCAATCCGGGGCTGCCTCGATCTGAGGAGATAACTATAAAGCTGTGTCTGTTAAGATTGGCATGGTTAGAAGCACTGGAGTTTTGGAACTTTAAAGGCTGCTTACTGAAAATCTCTCCTGTAGATGCATTAATTCTGAAAAATTCTGACTGAGATTTTATGAAATAGAAGACTTGTCCATTAGCTCCTTCATCTGGATCTGTGGCAGATATTTCGGTCACTCTGGATCCAACTTCATTACTTTCAGGATAATCCAAGTAGTAAGACGGTTTTGTAAATCGTGGAGAATTGTCATTGATGTCTGTCACAAATATGGTCACATCTGTGCTAACAGTCCATCCAGAGTCATGTGCCGAAACTCGAATCCTGTAGCGATCTGTATCTTCTCTGTTTAGAACCCTGCTAATAGTTATATCTCCTGTGTTAGGATTAATAACAAATGGTATATTTGTATTCCTTATTGAATATCTGCTGATTGCATTTATTCCAGTATCTTCATCTGATGTTGTGACTCGTGTAACAGTGTAACCCAAGGGTGCATTTTCAGGCACAAGAGCACTAAATATCTGAGAAAATTTGGGTGCATTGTCATTTTCATCTAATATATTGATAAGTACTTGGACAACTGCACTTTGTGTAGGAGTACCCCTATCTGAAGCTTTTACAGTTAGAGTATATTGGGTTACTTGTTCCCTGTCTAAAGGCCTGACACTTCTAATTTCACCAGTGGTATGATGAATAGTGAAGCTGTTCTCTATATTACCATTAATTATTTCATAATTCAACTGTCCATTTGGCCCATTATCCTTGTCCACTGCAGCTACAGTAATTATTTTAGAAGGTGAAAGGTTTTCCATTACTTCAACAAAGAATGGATCCTGTTCAAATAATGGTGCGTTATCATTTATATCTATCACTGCTATTTCCAGTTTTAAATAAGAAGAGAATGGTGGGAAGCCCATATCCCTAGCTTCAATCCAGACAATGTATTTCTGTACAGCTTCATAATCTAAAGGCTGGCTGATTGACAATTGCCCTGTTAATTGGTCAATCTGAAAGGTACTTCCAAGATTGCCACTAGCGATATAGTAGGACAAAGAATCGCCTCTCGATGACACCCCAGAAACAGAAGTGATGAAAGTGCCAACTGCTTGGTTTTCAGGAAACATGAATTTGTGCTGTTTAGCATGCACTTGAGGAAAATCAGCTCTGTTTACAAATCTTACAGTCACAGTTGTGGAATCAGTCTTTGGAACCAAGCCACAATCATTGACATTCACAGTAAAGGTAATTTCGGATGTTCCAGAAAGTCTGTCAGCCACCATAATTGCTCCTCTTGATGGATCAATGTGGAATTTTTCAGAATTTTTTCCCGAAAGGGAATAGTGAAGTTTAGCATTAGGGCCCACATCAGCATCTGTCACTGTCACTGCAAATACAAAAGTACCTACAAAAAACAATTTAAAAGTTCGTATCAGTGCTGTAACAATGAACTTCAGGAATTTATTCATCTAGAACTGCTATACTTTGAACCATCTCTTATTCCCAGAAACAAACTTGAGTGAAAAAAAGTTATAGGCAGGAGTTGGTGAATGTTTTTGTTTAAAAAAAAAATCCCCAACATTCATGGCAGCAAACACAATGGCACTGAATTCTGAGTAATCTTTTATATTCAGCTGCCAGTTATAAGCAGATGCAGATATTTTGCGGTATTTCAAAAACTTTTGTACTAGCTTAACTGTCTCTTAAGTTATTTTATTTCAACCACAGATTGCTTTATGAAGAATATAACTTTTTCCCCCCTTCAAAACAAACTGTTGCAATTTGAAATGCCTTTGACAACATTACTTTTAACCATTTTTAGTCAGGATTTTTCATGAAAATTAAACTTATTCACTAAAATTAAACTTCACTGAAAATTAAGCTTATTCACTAAAAATGTATTTTGAAAATCAGAACTATGAAACAATTTTAAAGAGGGTTTGAATTTAACTTTTCACCGCAAAATTTTGCTCCAATAAATATATATTGTAGCACATTGTGACATTTTTATTACAAGTGAATTCTGATCCCATTCATATGAAATAAAAAGTAATTATAATTACATTGAGTAAGACCTATTTAGAATTTACTGTAGTGTGCATAAATCAGACATGGCATCTTAATTACATGTAAATACAAAGAGTATTAATAAACATTAATAACAAAAATTGAAAAAATATTTCAACAAAGGAAGAAAATATTATTCTACTCCTCCAGTTATCATCACTGATTTCAAATTAGAAATCAGTGCTAATTTGGCAACTAGGCAACAACAACTTCATTATTTTTGCCCTTGTAACTTATAATATATGACACATTTTAAAAAATGTTTTTAGTGATCTAAATTGTTTACAGTTTCTTCTTGAATTTGATAGACTATAGAAATTAAGCTTGCAGTGAACTTAACTTTCACTATAAGGCATTTCTTTATATGATCATAGATACCAACATAAATCTTTTATGCTTACCAATCTTTTAAATCTTAAATTATTGTATGTGAAATACTCAGGGGCTGGCTTAATCAAATTAACTTTTTTTCCTTATTATCTCTTAGGAGTAGATATTTTAGTAGCATGCTTGTATTATTCTCTTACCTGTACTTGTTGGTGAGGGTATATGAGTGACATAGGGATGATGCTGAAATTTAGGGGGATTGTCATTGACATCTGCAATTGTGACAAGAACACTGGCTGAACTGGAAAGAGGAGCCGGAATGCCACCATCCTTGGCTACAACGATCAAAGTGTAATTCTCTTTAACCTCTCTGTCCAACAGAGCACTTGTAATGATCTGTCCAGTGGAAGGGTTGATTGTGAATTGTGAATTTCCACCACTGAGACTATAGCTGCGTAAATTCAAAAAGGAAACATTTTCCATACTTACTGGGTTGTGAAATATATGGATTTATAATTCATATTTGGATAAATTGTATGATCTGCCTATCTTTTCCATTGCCTATATAACAGACACATTTGTACTAGCCTTATCTCACCATTACTGCATAAATATTAATGAAATACAGAAAAATTACCAAAAATACCATTTTCTATGCTACCAAGAAGGACTGCCTGGTTGGTAGACTGTAGAGAAGAAATATTTGATTAGGTGAATGGTCAGTAGCAATACTTCTTTCCCTCAATATTTCACAATATCATTTCTTACACTAATCTTGATCTAATCTCTTTTTGCATCCAGAATGGCTAAAAAAACCCAGGACTGATACGTTTTACCCAGCTGCAGAATATATTGTAGTGCAAAAATTATTGTTCAAGACTGTTCTGAGTTTTTCAGGTGTACAGAAATAGAAGAATACTATTAGATCAGACCAAATGTTAAAGGAACATGATTTCCTTGAGTGTCTCACTACCAAAGTAAGCAAACAAATATTCTATCTTCTCCAGATTGTCCAGCAACTATAGCAAATTGGCAAATTATTTTTAAATATGTCGCACACCCCTTATAATTGTAATGTTGAGAAATGTCTGACTCAAGATCTAATCCATTAAATTATAAAACATCTTTTCACAAGCAGATGCCCTCCAGATATATTAAAGTGCAATTCACAATATATTGGAATAACTAGGAATGAATGGAAATACCGGAAATAACATTTGAAAGACACAAATTTAGGGAAAGATGGGTCAAACTATACTAATAAGAATTACTATGGTTATTCTATAAGAGTGGATCTCAGAGTCAAAAATATAATCTCGGTTAAGAAAGAGAAATGAATATCGCCCCCTAGAATTGCACATGACTGGCAGGGATTAGACTTTTACCTTTATGAATTTTTGACGATCACAGCAAAAATTAATAAAATAGGCTTGTGCAAATATTTCTTACTAAAAAAATGCAGGAAATTAAGATAGCAAAACTCTATTTTCTAGTATTAGTTCTGTGTATGTAAGGCTTTCTATAAATAATTTCCTATACAGTGTAAATGATGCGTAATCCTGTAGAATAAACTGATGTGTTATTTCATTATAACACATTTTAGACAAATGATAGCAGTACTATTATTGGCAGCAGTACTACAGTTTTAAGCATGTTTTAAGCTCAATCAAATACGTTTTCAGCTCAATCAAATTAAAAATATATGTGTCAGTTTTGGAAGACAATTTTCTTGAAAGACAGTTTTGGAAGACAATTTAATATTTTAAATTAAGCATGCTTTATTCATTTTGTATTTTAAGAATGAACTAGAGTAAGGGTTAAACTATATTGAATTTGCTTCTTTGAAAAGATTAACATTTTTTCAAAAAATGAGGCAAGCATCTTAAATTCTATTTCCATGTTTTTTGGAAAACAACAAGCTGATGTTCACATTAAACTGAAATGGAAAAGAGCTTATTCTGGTTTTATTGAATGACAAAAGTTATTAGAAACAAACATGAAGTTTCTCTGCATTCTATTAAAAACACATAACCCCACTGAGAAAATGTTAAATCTGCTACTGCCACTTAAATTTTATGTAACCCTCCCTCCTTTCCTGGTAATAATAAATTATAGGGATTTTCTAATTTCCAAAAGAAAAAACAATATCATTGTGAAAAAAAATGTAAAAAACATTAGGCCATAATAGTGCCCTATTAATACTAGCTACTAATAAGCTTTCTGAATGGGAAAAAAACAAATAAGCACCTAATTTGTTGTAAATAAATTCAAAAAGTATGAACCTAATTTTAGTACATGATAATTATATTTTTTGCAAGCATTTGGAACTTTTGTTTCTAATTTTTTCTATAAAATTACTACATTCTTATTAAAAGCCAATGTAGTTTTTAATGCAGAAAATAACACTCTTTCAAAAGCTTTGTCCACTTCATTCCAAAAATAAAATTTATGTTCATCTTACAAAGGATGCTATCTTAGCACAGCAATTATACTAGTAAATGATACACCTAAGTACCTCCAAACAGAGTAAATTCCATAACTCTACAGATGACACTAACATGGCATGCTGATATCTCACACCATTTTGTAATGTTGGTATATTACCGTGAATTATAAATGTATTAAAATTTAGAAATATAGATTTTGCATATTTTTAACAATCTATTTCAGATTAAAGTAAAGTATAGGGAAACTGTTCAGTGAAATATAAAATCTTCAGGCTCTATTAAATCAATGAAGGAAAATATTTGTAGCTCAGGATTGAAATGAGGGGTCCTTGGTGCTGTTTGAGCTTGCTTGTTTTCTTGCAGATGTTTCATTACCCTAATTAGGTAACATCATCAGTGCTAGCGGTAGCACTGATGATGTTACCTTGTTAATGAAACACCTGCAAGAAAACAAGCAAGCTCAAACAGCACCAAGGACCCCTCTATTAAATCAGTTCCAGAATAAGGACAAACAAACTCTAAAGGAACTCACTGATAAGCACCAAAATAAGTATTCATACCTGATGACAGCGTTCACAGAGCCATCAGAATCTGAGGCATTTACAAGCAAAACATCTGTGCCCGTAGGTGCATCCTCTGGAATGGTTTTAGAATACATATTAAAGGCAAACTTGGGAACGTTGTCGTTGACATCATCTACTTTGACAGAAATGGTTCCTGTACCAGTAAGGCTGGGAATTCCTAGAAAAATAAAAAGGTTTTGAAATGCTGGAAGTCTAATCTCACAGCTAAGATTAGAGCAATATCTGACAGCTGTGGCTAGGGGGACCTTTGCACAGGTTCGCCTGCTGCACCAATTGCGACCCTACTTGGATCGGGAGGCTCTCCTCACGGTCACTCATGCCCTTGTCACCTCACGGTTAGATTATAGATACACGCTTTACATGGGGCTACCCTTGAAAAGTGTTCGGAAACTACAGTTGGTCCAGAACGCAGCTGCGTGAGCTGTCGTGGGTGCACCTAGTACACCCACATTACATCAATTCTCCGTGAGCTGCACTGGCTCCCTATTGGTCTCTGGTCACAATTCAAGGTGTTGGTTATTACCTTTAAAGCCCTGCATGGCTCAGGGCCAAATTATCTTCGAGACCGCCTTCTACCGCATAGCTCCCATCGACCGGTAAGGTCCCACAGAGTTGGTCTTCTCCGGGTCCCGTCAGCTAAACAATGCCAGCTGGCAGGCCCGCGGGGGAGGGCCTTCTCTGTGGCTGCCCCAGCTACCTCCTGAGGTCTGGACCATCCCCACCGTATTGGCCTTCCGAAAAGCAGTGAAGACCTGGCCTTTCTGGCAGGCCTGGGGCCATTGATCTCGGTCTTGCGATCTGGTGAGATCCAGCCATGAATGGTATGAATGAGTTTTAATGTTCTAATGTTTTTAATTTTTAAATGTTTTTATTAGGATTTTAAATGTATTGTGAGACGCCCTGTGAGTCTTCGGAGAGGGTGGCATATAAATCAATCAATCAATCAATCAATCAATCAATCAATCAATATAAAATGTAGGGGACAATATTATTGCTGGCTATCCCAATCTTTATTTATTATATCACATTTAGTACTTCACAATTTACCATGTTAGAAATCCAAAATAATTCAAAAAATAAAATCCCTTTGTGACAGGGAAACCACATATTTGAAACATTTTGAAACCCTTACTATGAAGTGAAATGTTTGCCACTGAAATTTAAAATGATGGGTCAATCGATAGATACTGGCTGGCTGAGACTGTTCACATCATAATGCTGCATGCACCGTTTGTACAATTTGGCCGATAAAAACCAAGCCAGATTTTAATGACCCCAGGATGGAGAAAGGCAGAGAAAGGAAAGTTATGTTCAGAAATTGCAGAAAATATGTTAGTAAAGTCATTTCTCTATCCTTAGGCATAGGGAATGAATTAGAAAGTTCAGTATGTGGCTTGATAGAAGTAAGAATACAGGAAACAATAAAACTTTCTCTTTTTCCTTTCCCAAATCTTTGCTGAATTTGTCCTCTACAGCAACATTATTTGTATGTGTATACTTACACGTCTACAGATATATAGACAGTGTGTGTTTAGTTGTGCTGTAAAACAAATGATAAACAAAACACAACATTCCAAAGGAATGACCTGCTGCCCAAACAATTACTTGAACATTCAAAATCTATTGAACGTGTTTGTTTTCAAGTTTTGTCCTACGCTACATTTTCCATGCCTTTCTTCATTCTTGAACATATATAGTCAATCATGATTTAGTGAACTATTTAAGCATAAGTAAAGTAAGCACATATTTCACTCCTGAAGCTGAGTAAATTTTGCAGACAGTTGCAAGTGATATTTGTTAGAAGAGTTTTAGATAATGGCTAAAATGCAATAAAATTCAAAGGAAGTTCTTAAATCATATATTTTTAACATCCAGGCAGCATTTCTTTTGGTTTCATTAAATCATTTAGAATTGTGAATAGTAACAACAAATACAGAGAAAATCTAGTTGTATATATAAGGAAGGCCCTGAAAAATTGCCTTATAATGGGAGTCCTTCCTGGATATAATTCCTCTATTTGGAAGGATTATTAATAAAATTATCTAGGAGGCATGTCTTTCCTGAAAACTGTATATCACTTTAATAAAATATGCTGACTGATATAACTTCTTTTGTGACATCATGGTAAATGCCCAACAACTGCTTCTTAAGTATGTTATGGACTACAACTGGTCTATGGTCAGTACAGATTCATGGATTTTGAATGCAAAATAAATAGCACCAATTCTAGATTAACTTCAATTCTGCTAGTTAAGCAGGACTGTCATTTGGACTTCTAGCAACAGATGCCAAGTTCTGTTTTCTTAGTTTTAATGTGTTTTGTGTAAGAAACTGTGGTCTGCTAGAGTTCACAGAGAAAGGCTAGTCATCAGAACAGTAATGATGTTTGGAATTTTGGTTCAGTGTTATTAGGAAGCCACAAGCAGAAATATCCATAGAATTCAACAGTTTCATCATTTGCTTTTGAACCTGGAAATGGACATAAATGCCACAAAGGCAGTCTGCCAAGCCAATGACTATATGAACATGATCACTGAAACAAGGTTCACCCAGCATTTCAACATACTAATATCAGGAAATAAGAGGATTAGGATATACAATCTTACAAAATGAGTATAAGCTCCCTTTCTCATTGAGGGGGAGAGCCTTCTCTGTGGGGGCACCCACCCTCTGGAACCAGTTGCCCCCGGAGATAAGGAGAATTCATGACCTCAGTGCCTTCCGCCGTGTCCTCAAAACACATTTTTTCCAACAAGCCGGGCTGGCTTAAGAAGAAATTTTAAATATTTTAATTGGTTTGTTAGTTTTAAATTTTGGAGCCAAATTTATATATATTTTAATTGTTTTTAATATTTGCATTTCATGTTTTTATTTCTAGCTGTACACCACCCTGAGTCCTCAGGGAGAAGGGCGGTATATAAATTGGAAATAAAATAAATTTTAAAAAAAATGATGAGTGAATCCATTAAGGTAAGATTCTCTGTTGGTTGCTTGAACCCCTTTTTTCTAGAATATGAAACTGAGGGGCTAGGCCCAAATAAGCCTGAAATTGTAACAATCATCTTCTCTTTAAGAGTAATGTTTTGAAAAACTCCGAACTCTGAAGTGATGATGACATCACCTGTCATTATCCATATAGTGATATAATCCATAAGCATAGTATCTGACTGGAGTCAGATGGTTTTATTTTGAATATCGTATTTCCTTCAAAATCTCATGTCAAGTAATGTAGGCTTTGAATTCATATTACAATACAGTACGTGCATTAAAATACAATGAAACAGACATCTGATAGTTTCAATTTTGTACCTCACTGAATCCTGAGAACCTTATAGTTAACTTCTTTGTTTTTGCTAGTGAATTATATTTAGCTGTTGAATATTATTGAATATTGAGTCAAAAATTAAGTGGAGCAGTTAACAGATGATAGTTTCTTTTTAAAGAAATCTCAATAATTACATAAGATATATATAACAAACCATATTGGAAAACATAATTTAACAGTCCAATTAATTTCAGTGGTTTTAATATCTTTTTTGATTGCTCCAAATTTTGGATAAAGGAACTACTCCTAGAGAAAGCTATGAAAAGGATATCATATGTTACTCTACAATAATGTAACAAGAACTCAAATATAATAACTTACAATATGACATAGTTTAAGAATTATGAATACTACATCAAATAATGCTATTCATTATTTGTAAGACTTACAAAATAGAAAGCCCCATATGATGCAAGGGAAAGCACATAGTAGAAATATGCAAACATTTTAATTTCAACAGAATTCCTTTAAAAGGAATAGTTATTTGAAGACCACAGCATGGAATGCACAAGGGGGAAAATTAGAACAAGTTTTTTTGGAAATGTGTAATTTGCCAAACCACTTAATGGAACCAAGTAAGCTGTAACAAATCAAGATCGTGAAGCAGTATGGTTTGGGTTTATTTTAAGCCTACAAAAGTATACCAGGAAAGCATGCTGACTATAAATGTAACCCTTCCTTATACATAGAAGGACAAAAGAAGCACAATATGGTTTTGCATGAAAGGCATTGCAAACAGAAAGACCAAAGAATAAGTGTAAAAAGTTACTGAGGTCATCCTAGAAACCATATAATCTGGTTAGTAATATAGTTGAAAAAGAAAAACAGCCAAAAATTAAGAAACAGTTCATTAAATGTATTTCAGGTAAAATTCACAGTCATAAATGGAGATAGAAAGAGAGAAGGAACCTATATTTTATTTCTGACCCTAGATGGGGTGGCACTTTTTCTTTCAAGGGTGGTACAAAACTTGGGGGAGGGGGCCAAGGGTCTTCCTAGAATCCCAGCTCTGTTTAATGAGCAGGTGGTAGCTGTGCCCAGGAAAGCCTTTGCAGTTTTACCTGATGCACCACTAATGTCCTTTCTTAGCTCAGAGATTCCTTCTTATAGTCATTCATTTCTTTGTCATTTCACACCTGGCTCTCTGTCCTTGAAGACCATCCAGAATCTTCACCGGTCCAGAATGCAGTGGTGCAGGGAAGGGATAGGCCTACCCTGGTATACCCATGTAACACCCATGCATTCTAATGTGAACCGGTTGCCAGTTTGCTTTCAGACATGATTTAAGGTGTTGGTCATTACCTATAAAGTCCTACATGGCATAGAGCCTGGTTACCTGAAGGAGCATTTAATTTGGTGCTGGGATTCAGCCAGTTCGCACCACTTCAGGAGAACTGGTTGTTAACTTTCTGAGCAGTTTGGTGAATTGATTGTTGGAAGAAATCATTAGGGCAGAGAACCGGTTGTTAAATTATTTGAACATTTAAATTATTATCCCACCACTGACCTAATTCACACAGCATCTGCCTGATTTATTTGACCTGGCAGATGGAGTGCACTCCAGATTCTTCAATAAAACAAAATTAAATTATAGGGACCCCGT
>WNWU01000007.1:13173906-13258958 GCA_012654045.1 Ptyas mucosa | reverse complement strand
CACTCCAGATTCTTCAATAAAACAAAATTAAATTATAGGGACCCCGTAAGTCCACTTTCTGTGTGTCAGAACCTGTCCTCTGGAATGAAGTCCCCCCCCCCACTAAGATCTGAAGGCCCCCAACCTGTTGCTGTTTCAAAGCTCCTTGAAGATTTGACTATTCACCCAGCCCTTTGAAGACTCATTTTTGAATAATTCATTTTCATTTGTTCCCATCTAGTTTTGTCATTCTACCATTCTAATTTGTTGTTCTTTTAAACAAATTATAAACTGTTCAGAATCACTGGGAGTTGGGCAGCAACAGTTTATTAATAAAATAAAATAAAATGTCAACATTTTAAGATAAAAGTTTATCCTTTCTTAACAACCATTATGTATTTTCCCGTATTTTAAATTTCAATGTATAGATTGTGATAAGTTTCCCTTTTCTTATTCTCCCCCCACCCTCCAACAGAAGAACAGTACTACTCTAAACAGTGTCAGGTGTACCAGAACTCATTAATTTCTAAAATGCAATTGGGAATTGCATTCTAATTGCTATAGCAGTGCTTCCAAAAAACTTGTACCTGGTGCTTTTTTATAAATCGCATTTCTCCTTTGTGGCTTACATAAACTAAATGAAAGAGTACGAGTGGTGTTTTAATTGTGAATAAAATGGACATATATCAAGCTTTTGGCCTTGCTAATCAGTTTCCAGACTTCAGATTAAGGGTTTATGTCAATGATGAGCAATCTGTGATCATCCAAATTAACAACAATGCCCAACATCCCTGCCTCATCTGCAATTCAGTAACATTTGGAAACCTGCCCATTTCCCATTCCTGGCTTATATGAATCATAGCCACTAACAGCCATGGGGAAAAGTCATCTCATGCTGATTTCAGCCACATAAATTTTAGAGGCAGACTTAAGAAACCACTCACATCTGAGATTCAGCTTCTTATGACATTAATGTTTAGTGAAAACTAACTGCAGCTTAAACTCTTCATTCTCTGGAGCAATTCATGTTAACTTTTTCAAACTTGAAATGAGTTGAAATCACAAAGGAAATGTACAGACACATATGTACACACCGTAAAGGCATGTGCACATGGCCATGCATTTATATAGAGCGCAAAAATATAATTAAGACCAGTATAAGGACAAGAACTCTGCAGGGTTTCTTTTTTTTAAGAAATGCCAATTCTCTTTATTGAGAAAACAGATTATCCCATAATTCCAATCACTTAGAAATTCCTGCATGTTTGCTTTCTAAGTTTTCCACAGCAGTCTCTGAGTGCAAGGAGGTAAGCAATAATTTTCTGAAGACAATTTTGCAAACCAATGTTGGACTACTTAAGACAGATCTGCATCTAAGTCTTACCTTGCTTATACCTTCGTAAAGCAAGATGATAAAAATAAAATGCTTACTTAATTGTTTGGTCAAAATCAATTTGCCAATTACCTGACAGGATTGGCTTCATAACTCTCCTATGTAGGGAGCCACATGCAAGAGCAACAGTTTTAGAAGTTTACAAAGTTCTCTTTGCATTAATACAAATTGTGGATTTACAGATTTGGAGAATTGTGCAGTACAGAGTTTGTGTAATTGCTCCTAGACACAACCCCCCCCCTGAATTTATATTAATTGCAGATTAATTTTATCTGAGATCCACTGAGTATTTTTAATAGAAAAGCAGGACAAAAGCTCTTAAAGGAAATAAAATTAACATGCCTTAAGACCTTTTCATTTTCATTTCCCATTTATCTTCTCTATCTGCCTTATTTGATTTCATGTTTGTCATCACAGCAAACAGAAAATAATACACATTAAGAATTACTTATCAAATGACATGTTGATGTGAATGTTTATATTCACATATGTCCACTCTACTATATCAGTCACAGATGTTCTTAGAAAAAGAAAATAAGCAGGAAACAAAAGACTCCAGAATATATAAAACAGGCTCTATATAAGGAAAACTAACTGCTGTGTTGAAAATAACCAAATTACATTTTTACAGGTAATAAAATGCTTTTGAGGTAATATCCAAGGCTTGATTTATGCTCAGTGATTGTATGAATAAGTGCAATTTTGACAAACTGTTTTTTTAAAAAAAGTTTTGATCTGCACAGCTTTGCTTGCATAGGTGATACTAAGAAACATATATTAAAAAAACAGAAATCATGTTTAATTGTTTAAAAGATAAATATTTTCTATGATACTGAATTACTATCTCATAGACTTTTCATAAAGAAACTCCCAGGTTCAGTTACTGGCATGTCCTTAACTAATCTGAAAAGGGAAATAAACCATTGGATAACAGACACAGACAAAGTCAAGAATAAGATAAGAAAAGGAAGTCTATAAATCCTTTAATTTGTAATTTTTGTTGTTCTCTTAATATTGTCAATTAGTGTACTACAATGATAGTTTGTATACATTCTATTATACAAAGATGATATAAATAAGCATATCGTATTTATAAAATATAATGCAAATTTCCATCTCTTTTACAGTTAAAACAAATTAAAGAAGTTGCTATGTACTATCATGTCAAAGGAAAACACTACATTTTTCTTCTTATCCTACAGAGAACTATAAAAAAATTTAGCTAGCTTTATCTCTGGCTCTGAACCAGATTCAAAATATGGCTAATGATAGATTTTGACAACATTGGAAGGGCCTTAGAAATGTGTAGTGAGAAGATTATATATTGTAAAATTCAAAGGAGAACATTTTTATTTACATATCATATGATTACTCCAAAAAATAAAAGCCAGTGCACTGTCTACTTTCTGGGTTTTGCTATTAACTAATGAACTCTCTGGAACTCTGGAATTGCAATAATTCCCTAAAGAAACTTCTCCAAAATAAAGTTTAAAAGAGTTCTGAAGTTCAACTCATCTTGTTAAAAACTGCATGAAATAAAAGGATAAAAAGAAAAATGAATCAACTTCTCATTCTAAATATAAAATTGATCTCAATCAATAACAGACCTGGATCCATAACTCTCTTTTTTGTGGCTTCCATTAGCTCCTGCTTAATCCAAGCAAATTTCAGTTTTTTGTCCTTTCTCTATGCTCAAAATTCCTTCTTGGCATTTTAACTAAAATCAAGTTTGGTGTAAATTGATTATTTGTTTGGTGTAGCTTCCAATAGTCTTTACAAAAATAGAAATAAATACTATAGCTTATTTAATAAACAATGCAGAAGAGCCCTCTTTATTTTACCTTAAAACTAATAAGTAGAAATTTTTTTAAAAAATTCAGTTCATTTTTTATGAAAACAAGAATTACCAGTCAATGCTTTATGAATAGCTTCCGTACCACATGAATGGAGCTCTGTGAAACAACCAATTTGTGACAAGACTTTTCTGCAGTTTGTACCAGTAAAATTTCCTGTGAATCTTACCAACATAACAAAAAGCTACCAAATGTACATGCTTAGATGAAATATTACATATGTCATTGTTGCATATATTATGCAGATCATCATCTGTACTGGGAACTTGGAAGTATGGAACAATATTTACAGTGTTAATATAACTATAACACTATACATTTAATTATTTTTGACAGAGCTAGGCCCACATTGCATTTATGCTTGAGTAAAGAAATTGAGCTTTGCAAATAAAACAAAATAAATGATATATCCATTCTTATATATACTACAATGTAGCAGATTAAAAAAACCAAGAGAATAATCCTTTGCTCACTGAACTTTTTCATGCCATTAAAATGTTAAAAGCTTATAAGTTGCTTACCTGAATCAACAGCAGTGACCAACATGATATATTCCTTCTTTATTTCCCTGTCTAAGCTCTGTACAAGGTGGAGCTCTCCATTTGCTGAGAGAGTAAAGGCACCATCTTCATTTCCATAAATAAGAAAATAGGTTAGTTTGCTATTTAGTCCTTGATCATCATCTCTTGCCACAACCTATAGGAGCAATGAAGCATGTTACTTTGAATATAATGGCTTTGTTTATGTTCTCTTCATTCAAACATTTTTCATGTTTATGGTTTTTTTATTAAAACCACATGTTTATGTTTATTAAAACAAATGTTTATTAAAACATTAAAAACTTATTTACATTGATTTAAAACAAAACTTATTATATGTGCAATACATATTTAAATATTATTTTTAGCTACTTAAAACTTTTCTGAACTTGCTGCTGAACAAGAATAACACATATATAAAATATTGAACAAGAATTTATACACACACAGTGTGAAGATGGCAAAAAGCACCTTGTTAAATGGATGCATAGTCCAGCTAACTGGGTCAAATCTTGCTTGACTTTTTCAAGTTAACTCAAAGTCAGTTAGACACTGCTATATGCTGTTGTGTGTATGTGTGTGTGTGTGTGTACAATGACATATACATTCTGATCTTAGTAGATCTTATTATTATTCCTTGCTAAAATATACTAACCTGAAGAATGATCTTTGGTAATGTTTCTAGATTTTCTGGGACATTTACAGTATACGGAGACAGCTCAAATGTAGGAATGTAATCATTAATATCCAACAAAAAAATGCTGACGACAGTGGTATCAATCCGGGGACTACTTCCACGATCAGCTGATTGGATTGTTAATGAATAGGATGCTATTTTTTCTCGGTCCAAAGGCTTTGCTATTGTTATTACTCCTGTGACAGAGTCAATCCGAAAATCACTATTTGTATTTCCATTGATTATAGTGTAGCGAACTTGCCCATTGGAACCTTCATCGTTATCTGTAGCAAATACTTGGACTACATCTGTGCCTGTCAGAGTGTTTTCTGCAATCTCAACTTTGTACAGTTTTTGAGCAAAAGAAGGGTTATTATCATTGATGTCAAGGATTATCGCAACTATATCTGTAGCTGAAGAGAGAAATGGTTGTCCTTTGTCTGTGGCAATTATAGTCAAGGTGTAATTAGAAACTGCTTCTCTGTCAAGTTCTCCAATCAACTTTACTTCTCCATCTATAGTTCCAATACTGAATTTGTTTCCTGAAGGATTTAATAAATTATATTCAATATAGCTGTTTGGACCACTATCTGGATCAGTTGCTTGGGCTTTGAATATAATGGTGTCAATGGGTGTATTCTCTGGAATGTATGTCAGTTTTGGAGAGATAAAACTGGGAGGATTGTCATTGACATCAAGCAGAATAATAGATACTTGTGTCGTGCTTGTATATCTGAAGGCTGGAGTAGAAGCCATATCATTAACTTGAACAATCAGGCTATAGAAAGATTGGCTTTCACGATCCAATGTTTGCTTGATGCTTAGAACACCATTTTTGTCAATACTAAATTGTCCTAGGCTATCTCCAGAAGTAATACTATAGGACAACTGTGAGTTAGAACCTAAAGAAGAGAAGTTAAAAAGAAAGATTTCATAATTCCAATCATTATGAACATAAAACAATACAAACTTATATGTGACTTCATTTATATAATTTATACATAACTACATTTAGTGGATCTGGGCCTTTTCTGCTGTGGCAATATGAAATATCTCCCTCCACCCCCGAAGGGAGATTAGTTTTATCACAGGTTCCTCAAAACTGGATTGAAAAGTCAGGCCTGCGGAACATTGAAAAATCAGGCCTGGAGAAACCTGGGTGAACAATCAGTCAGAACCAGTGATGGCATTCAGCCGGTTCTATCCAGTTCGGGTGAACTGGTAGCGGTGGTTGTGGAAAGCTTCACCCACCCTCCCGGATATCATCACGTCCCATTTTTTATGCTCTGCACATGCCTGGAAGGCTCTGCTCACATTTACGAACCGGTAGTGAAGGTAAGTGAATACCACCCATGGTCAGAATCCGAGTGAATCCATGTAGTCAGTCGGAACCCGGCTGAACAGTCATGCCTGGAGAACCCAGGGATTAGTGAATCATGGAGATGTTTTTTAATACTAATAATTAGCTTGGTATTTATTGCTTTACCTTTGTTTTACAGTGCCTAGAGTGACTTTTCTGCAAGAAGGTTGGCTATATATAAATTTGACAAATAAATAAAAAATGAAAGATTAATCTGTCAATTGTTGTTTTTTTTTAAATTCAGGATCTTGTTGATTGTATTTTGGTCCTGATTAAGCAAATGATCTGAATTAATGTATTTTAAGCCAATATCCAGTTTTACAGTAAGATTTCGAGGTTGTAACAAATTTATCAGATGAAATGGCTAATATTGTATTGATTCAATTGTTTCTTTATCTGTCTACAACCAAAAACTTTTTAATGGAATGGGTTAACAAATATATAGTATTTACTTAAAGTTAAGACGAGTTGCCTACTGCATCAATCATAAATATATTGATATGACACTGATTTTATATAGGTATAATTGATAATCACAAAGACAGGTCTTTCAGTTAGCTCTCCAGTACAAAACTACTTAGAAAATATATCCAAGTCATTTATCAATACAGTTGGCTATATTTAGGCTGTGTGTAGCAAAAACAATCACGTTACAGCTGAATTTTTGCTTGAATCTAAGTTGAATCCAAACCATATGGAAATTAGGACTTCAGAACTCCTACCAGATTCAGTTCAGCCTAATTTTGTGTTGGTGGAAATCTTGCTGGTATGACTAAAATTTGGACATGGGTAATTCAGTTTCTTCCTTGTTCCACATATTTTCCAATCTATTGTTTCACTTCGCTAACAAAATACCCTCTGCTCTGACAGTTGATCTTTCCACTGACAAAAGGGAATTTTATGGGGTAGAAGTAAATCGGGACATGACCTTAGCTGGTTGAGGTCCAAGGCAATAATTCATGAGTGAACTACTGCATCCTGAATAATTCTATTTTGGATTATTGTTTGAAGTAAATACCCAAATTATTTAGGTTTACACGGTTCCTTAAAGAAAATTAATGTCTAATTTTAACACATTTTATTATTAAGTTGGCAGTTTGATTACTAGCAATTAAATGTGGAAAGTATGTATTTGATTATATGAGTGTGCCATAGTCAAAAGTTACTACTGGTGGTGACTGGGGTTGACAGTTTATCCTTGGACACACAGAGGTGAGGAGGGGTTACTTTTGAGTTGATGCATTTCATATCTTATTAGCCACCCAGAGTTATTTCTGTAGCCAGTGATATAAGTTATTTATATGAATAATTCTAAACTGTTATTTATAAATAAAAGAAAGAAAAGCTGTGTATCCTAATTTCACTAAGATTGTAATGTCTTCTGCACAACACTGCAATAAAAGCTGGTGAATGTATTGCACATTGTAAAGCATAGGAGATGACATTTGAACTCATAATGAATAATACAGACAGCAATAACTCTGAGTTCAAATGTCATCTTATATTTTTACAAGGTGTAATATATTGAATTGAAACCGATATCCATTACCTATTGCATCCTTATGCTAAAAGCAAAGCATTCATAGGATTAAATAAATAATGTGGAAATATTATCTACCTAATTTAATATAAAAAAGCTCAAGTTTATTTTTAATGCATTTTTATTTTTTAGCTTGTCTTTTTTAATCATTTTACTTTTTTTCACATTGTAATAAATATCAGATATTAAAAGAATCAATGGTTTCTCAGAAGAAGGAATATGAAATATGAATTCAGACTCTAACATTCAATTATTAATCACTGCTATTTGTTATTTTAAACTTTACAGATGCTTTATTATTTTAATATATATAAATGTATAAAAATGTTCTGAATACATTTTATGCTAAATACACACATATATATATTATTCAATATTCTCTATTTAGCATAATTCTCTACAAATAAAAATTGCACAATGTATTATAGAAGAGATTGTAAGTACTGATGACATTGAAATCAGGCTGAACATTTGTTCAAAGCAGTTTCCTTCAAGTATGTTTACCCTTGAATTAGATTAGTTGTAAAGATACTTATGAGCATAATCACTGGCTTTTTATTTGTACTACTTTAAAGTGCTGCTTTGAAAATTGAACGTTGCCTTTTGTATTTTGGACTTGATTTACTTGTATCCTACCCAGAAAGCACTAGAAAGATTATAAATATTATAAAATAAATACAGATAGTCCTGATTAACATCCACTCATTCAGAGACTGAATTTATGAATGCTAAATGAGGACAATTTATAATGGGTCTTTTTAGTTGTAACCATCCCCATGGTCATTTGATTGCCATTTGTAACCTTCACTGTCAGCTTCCAACAAACAAAGTTAATAAGATGATATGTAGTTGCATATAATGATCACATGACTGCAGGGCCCTATAACCATGTGGGATTTGCCTAATGATAGCAATTGGGACTACCAGAATGGCTGTTGTAAGGTGGTATGGTCATGTGACATTGTGCCTTACAACTGAGAAGCTTAGCAACAGAGTTTCCAGGCCCAATAAAAGTCAGTAAGTGAGGGCCACCTATATGTACTTTTGTGTATATGCCTACAAATATATGGAAATAGCAATAGCACTTAGATCTATATACTGCTTCACAGTGCTTTTACAGATCACTCTAAGTGGTTTACAGAGTCAGCCTATTCCCCCAACAATCTGGGTTCCTTCCTTGGAAGGATGGAAGGCTGAGTCAATCTTGAGCCTGGTGGGATTCGATCTGCCAAATTGCAGGCAGCCAGCAGTCAGTAGAAGTAGCCTGCAGTACAGCATTCTAACCACTGTGCCATCACGGCTCAGTGAATTGAGTGTCAATAGAATGTCAATAAGACATTCACTCAAACTGTACTTATATTATACTTTTTGGCAATGGCATTACTGGAACTAGCATGACAATTTTATAGTTTCATACAGAGAATGTATATCTAGACTAGCTACTAAGATTTTTTTTAAAAAATGTCGCAACCTGGAATGGAAACTTCTTTCTGTGATCCTGCAAAACTATTGTTATAAAGAGTAAACAATATTAAACTAGCAATGACCTTGTATACTATGGGTACAGAACATTTAGTATAATTACAGGAGAGATTATTATTATATTTTGTATGCCATCTGAATACTATATTTGTGCTATAACATACATATGTAAATATACTCCACAATACTGACTGTTAAAATATGGAAGAATACATACCATCATCTGCATCTGTAACATTAAAAATAAGGATAGTAGAGCCTGGAGGTAAGTTTTCCATCAAAGAAGTGCTATAGGACACCATGCTGAATATTGGTGAATTATCATTTACATCTAGTATATTAAAATAAACTCTGTTAATGGTGGATTGCCCACCTCCATCTTGTGCACAAACTGTAAGGACATAATACTGCTGCACTTCATAGTCCAATGTGCAGGTTAAGTTAAAAACGCCAGTAACTGGATTCAAAAAAAATGTCCCATCGCCATCATCTTCACTCACAATGTATGTGATTTCTCCATTTACACCTGAATCTTCATCAGTAGCTAATATAGCTGCTACTAAAGATCCTAAATAAGGGAAGAGGGAGAAAGAAAACAATAGAAAAAAATGGGATCAGAGCGTCTACCACTTTAGATCAACAACATGTCAAGTGAATGGGAATGACAAAAAGTTGCTATTCTCCTACAGCTTCGTTTCCTGTGCTACATCTCATGATGTTTGAAGCAATGGCTTAAAATCAGCAGGAAGTAAAACTGGTGGTAAGGGAACTGATTGGAGTAGAAAGGAATCGGCAAAAATGCTTTGGTTTTATTTTCTCACATATGCCTCTTCCTCAAAAAAGAATGGTTTTTGTAAATGGAAATATTTTGTAACTACAAAGCCAAAAACATATACAGATGACCAATGATTATGTATATAATACATTGCATCAGATTTATGGACAGAACTGACCAAAGGGTTCCAGGCTTTATTTCAAGATCTCTTGACGGCTAATATGCAACATCTCTGAGGTGCAGAAGACAAATTTAATGTAAAGGAACATGTATTTTTGAGATAACCCAACCTGGGGAAACAACTGCTTTTTGAATATAGGAAAGATACATAGAGAGAAATGGAAAGAGAGAAAACAAGATCTATGTGGGAAAATGAAATGAAGGAGAATATATATTCGACTCAGTGACAGCTGTATTTCCTGAAGTCGAATAACAGTCTTTTGAAAAATATACTTTAAAATTGGCTACGACCTTATTGGCAAAATGCCCCTTTTTTTGGAATTTACACAGTTTCTTTAAAATAGAACATACTGGTTTTTTTATTGTAGCCTTCTTATATAATGAGAGGTTATAAAATATCAGTGGCTATCACTGTGCTTCCTGCCTTTGAATGTCTTTCTTTTCTTGAAGTTAAGGATTAAACTGTACTGCAGACAAAATACAGGTCTCTTTAGTATGTTTTTATTGTAGTAAAAAATAATAGGATAAATTTGGTTAAATTTACTTCCTGTTCCCTCATAAAGCTCCGGTAATAGAGATACATTACGTTAGATATTGAAGAATGCAATTAACTATATCTACATCCATATCATCTACATTTATAACATCTATCCATTATCTATCTATCTATCTATCTATCTATCTATCTATCTATCTATCTATCTATCTAATCTCATTTTAACATTCAAAAAATGATTCATCAACTAATCAAAAGAATTGCATTAATTTCATATTAAGTATTCAGTTTACCTGGAGTGGTATCTTCTGCTATATCAAAAGAATACCATAGTTTGGAGAATTTAGGTGTATGATCATTAATATCACTAACAGTAATGTTGATTCTCATATCTGAAGATTGCAGACCATCATCAGCACGAACAAGCAAAGAATATTTGGAACGGCGTTCTCGATCCAACCGCTTGGTAGCTATCAATTCACCTGATTCTGGATCAATATGAAAACTATCTTCTGCACCACTAATGATGGTGTAAGTTACCAAAGCATTTGCACCCTGGGGGGGAAAAACCCTAAGATGAGATATATTTCATCTAAACCTTCAATAAAAAATGAAGTTACAAATTTTGCATTAAAAAAGACATATTTAAAAATTTAAAACAAGGCTTTCTAGCCAGTGAATCATTAAAGTGTTTCTTGATAAAGAACCATAACCTGAAACGTCAAGGATACTTTTGGATTATATTAGTAGATATTACATCCCTTCCCTGGCAACAAAATGATAGAAGGCACTGTGAAGAGGTGCTGTTTTATAGTGAAGCAGTATTTTATCCTGTGATGAAATACTATCGGGGATCTAAATTAGTGTAAGAATTTTGTGTGACTAAGCCTAGATCCAGCCCATGGTCTATTTGATTCTTGGATGCCTTGAATTTACTCAGGAAAACTCCCAAGTATGTGCAAAGTACTGCACTGCGTGTCAAAAAGTATGTACAATAATTGGAAAACTTCTTGGAACTACATGCAAAAACATTAAGAATTTTTAAGTGTAAGATTTACCACTTGAGATTTGTATGCAAAATGTGTATGAAAATTTGTATGAAAATGTGATTTTGTTCCATATGTTTATGAACAAAAGTTTGGTGCTGCTCTGCTTTTCTTTGTATCCAAGAATTTATTTCACAATATAAAGGAAAAACTAATATGCTGTGCTTAATCATAGTTTATCATGACATAATCATACCTGACTACTGGAATCTTTTCTCTTGATTTCACAAGGCTGTTCTCATTTTATACTGAATCCGCGAGTGCAACAGATAATGATAACATCAAGAATATCAGTATAGAAGATAATATTTTCACCCTTAAGGTGGCATTGTTTCAACAAAACTTTCAAGTGTAAGGCTGCCCAAAATGACAATAAATCACAAGCTCCTGATTTTATATGGATCTTAAGATTTCATGCTAGAACTTGGCAGGACTTTCATGACTTAGCTAAATAAAAAAAAGTTTACTGCAGGCAAGAATTAAGCCAAATGAAATAGATGATGGCCAACATGAGGGTCAAGTTCTTACTTATATCAACAGTAATTTAAACTCATTGCTTTGTCTTCTAAACCTGTACTAAAATTAATTATTTTGCACTGAAACTGAGCAACTCTAACACAGGTTCTGAAAACCCACAATTCTTTACCACTCCTTATTTTAGAGGTGAGGCCAGTTCTCCTATTGTGGCTATGACCTGAGATACAGTTAGAAAATCTTGCCCAGTTCCCTTTGGTCCCTGATTGAATAATAATTGATTGATTGAATGAGTACCATTAACCTGATATCAACCCTTAGTGATACCTTAATTAGTCTTGATAATCATATCACATGTCAGAAAGCAGAGGTCAGTACAGATATCAAGAAATAACTTTTTATTCAGAAATTCATAACACTTCTTTGAAATTGCCTTTTCGGGACTGCATAGCTTCTTTGTTAATGGGCAAAGAAGCTACACAGAAATCATGATCAGGAAGGTTGGCATAAGAAAAGACAAATAATGTAAGCAAAGAGACAAGTCCCTAAGCTTCCCTGCCTAGCTCAAGTGTTTGGGAGTCTTCATCTTAACATATTTGTGGTCAATTATATCAATCTCCATTTTAATCAGTAAGTAATCACATTCAATGTCCTACTCCCTTAACAACTCATAACTTTTCAGTTATATTGTAGAAAATCAATCTGGGTATTCAAATCACTGTAACACCAACACTGTAACACCATTCAGAAAAGTAGACACTTCCTACCTCATCAGCATCTGTAGCTGTTAGTTGCATTATTTTAGATCCATCCCCTATATTCTCTTCTACAGTCAGATCAAGCATATCTGTAGGAAACACTGGTGGATTATCATTGACATCCTGCAGAGTTATTTCCACCTACGGTGAAAGTAAGAAAAAAATAGAATTAATTGAATAAAAGTATCTCTTGCAAATTATTTATGTTTGTATCAATTCAGATAAATAGTGCATCATTTAATCCTTTAAGAAGTCTCCCAAACAAAAACAAGAAATAAGACAGTGTCTGTTAAAATTCCACATTGTTATTAAATCTTCCAAGGAAAGTTTCTAGCTTCCATAAAGCTAATTTGACTTGTTGATAGTAACTGAATTTAAATGGTCCTAGTCTAGTTTACATTGGACATGGTCCACTGATTGACTGTCAATGTAATCCCCAAACGTTGGCCTCTAGAGGACAGCTGCCAAGACCCAGGGCACAAGATCAGTCAACCATTAAATGCTGCCTGACATAAAGACAAGGTGGTGTAAAATTCTCCCTGACTATTTATATATTGGCAAGTATAACAACTAAAACAAGGAATGCAACTTTTCACATAAAAATGGGACATGATAGACTCTTCTATATGAAAGGGAATCTTAAAAACTTAAAAATTAGTATTAGAAGCTTGTCATTTGAACATTCTTTTGGAATTACTTTCTCTTTCTTCACTTTTAACCCAAACATATTTTATTTTTCACAAGTTCTGTTTATATTCTTTGGAGACTTTAATGGTAGCATCTGAAAGATCTGCTGAAGTTGTTTACTCTTTCTTCTATGTAAGCAAGTTTGTTTAGTTCTCACAGGATTGCTGATGCAGCATTTAAAAAGCTTATCCATTCTTAGGTAGACACATACTAATTATCTCCCAATAAAGAAGAGACAGACAACAGCTGGTTTATATCTATAGTGAAAGTAAGAGGGCCCTAAGCAATAACTTTACCAAAACCTGAAGACCACCAAGGAGATAATGTCACAGTTCTGATAGAGTTCCCTTCAGTAAAGACAGAAAGCAAATACATTAGTAAATGAAAAAAGAAATCAAGTAAGGAACAACTCAATAGTCAAAGACGTAGACAGATTGAAAAGTAATTGTATTTCAGCACTGTTCTACCTCTATTCACTTGAGATTTTCCCCAACTTGATTTAAAAGACATGAGTTAGAATCACTTACACACAGACATACACCAGCACTCATTATCTTGTGAACTTATGCTCTTATATATATTTAGCCTTCAAACTAATTTATATACTTTTGGTATGAGAGGGTTGGATATGATCTACAAGGCCATTGATCAGTAAGTTGTCCTATAAATATATATTTTATTTAAAATTAAATCAAACCTGAATAGTTAATTCAATTAATATGAATTAGTAAATCCAAATAGAAATATACCATACATTCCTAAATGTGCAATATTTTTATTTATTACTAATTTTGATTTCACCTTTGCTCCAGGGAGTTCAAAGTAACATACATTCCTTTCTATAGTCCTAAAGGTGCTTTTTCAAGGGACAACTGGACTTCTGGTTTTTCTTTGAAGATGTTTTATTTTTCATCCAAGAAGCTTCTTCAGTTCTTCTTGGATGAGAAGCGAAACGTTTTCAAAGAAAAACGAGAAAGTCCAGTTGCCTCTTGAAAAAGCATCTTTGGGACAACCATGACCTGGATGATTGAAAATCTCCATAGACATTCCTTTATATATTTTAGTCTAATATTAACAAGACATAGATATGTTAGGTTATAATTGTTGATTGTCCCAAGTTCTCAAGTATAGATACAGATAATACGCAGCAGGCCATAAAGCAAAGTCTTTATTACCAATCAAGTTTTGTCCTTTAAAATAACAAAGAGTAAAAAAGCCTATTAAATTACAACAAATTGTGTCTTAAAGTAGTACTCTCCAATTTATTTATTCATACTATACTATCATGCATAACTGATATTTCAGGTAGTCACTGATATTTTTCCAGATCCAATTTCACTATATCCCTTTTAGTCTAAAACATTTGTAGCCAACTCATATGTGTTATTTTACGCAAAAATTCATAAGTATGCTAAGAATTAACTGAAATAAAGCCTGGATAATTACAATTCAGAATTATTTTAAAAGGATAAACATAAATAACTGATGACAATGTTATATAACTTGAAAATACAGTGAACTTTGGAATATGTAATAGCACTGGAAATCTCATTTACACTGAGGCCTAATAATTCATTTGAAAGTGAAACAAAAAACATCTTGGGTAATTATGTTTTTTAAAACATTTTTTCATTAGGCATTTAACTTAATAATTCCTGGGTGGCATGATTAAGTTAAAAGATGGATGGATAGATGGACAGATGGGCAAAGATTAGTTTATTTGATATTTTATTTTCAATCAAAATGTAAAGCTTTAATTAAACTAAATCTCTATTTCACAAAATAAAAGTGACATAACAATTCTTCAGATGATCCCCACAAAAACAAAACTATATCACAGGGCTTGTTACTTGAGGGACTGTCTCCCATATATCTGGCCAATTGATTCAATTTTGTAGTGTTGGTGTGCTCGGGGTTCCTTCAACCATCTATCAGCATGCCAGACATATAGTCTCTCTGTAGAGGCCCTCTGAAAAAAAGTTTCCTGTGATGTCCAGATGGCCCTCATCTTGCTGTTGTTTAGTAGAGATTTGAAGACCTAATTGTTCACTCAGGCCTTTGTCAAAGAAAGTGTAACTTCTTAGCTTTGTTCCTGCCTAGTGTGTCATTCACAATAACTTTTATTTTTCATTTATTACAAATTGTATTTTTCTTGTTTTAGTTGCTGTGAGTGACAGAGTCATTGGGACCCATATGGCATACAAATTGTATAGATGATAGATAGATGTAGGTAGGTAGGTAGTTAATTAGGTACGGTAGGTAGGTACAGTAGGTAGGTAGGTAGGTATTTAAGAAAACTGGCCCAAACTCACTGCTTCCATGGTTGAAAGCAAACTTAAACCTAGGTGTCCTGGTGTCAGTCAATAATAACCATTGCTCAACAATGTAGCTTGGGAGACTGAAAAAAAGCTTGGTAAGTAAAAAGATGGCATCATTATGAAAAATTATGAAATAAGCATTAACTTGAAACAGACCATTGCCGAAGCTTCAATATCATATATGCTTAGACAACTTTCCTATTAACTTAAAGGAGTTTCTTTGATCTTGTCCAGTGAGTAATACCAGGAATGGTTTTTCTTCAGATTTTCCTGAACTTGACGTTATGAATTCATATCCACAAGATCAGATGCTGCACAAGCCTTTTTTTTTTTTTGCTTTCAGCCTTCTTATGCTTTTTCATGAAATTTAAGCACTAGGGCTTTAGCTTAACTTTGCTCTTGTCAATCGTTTTCTGCAGCCTTTTATTATTAGATCAGTTGTCTAGTTAAAGTACCACTTGATCGTTTTACAGCTCTGACCTCTGCTTCTTCAGCTAGAAAGCCAAAGGCCCCATCGTTTATCATCTGATCTGTCACTTATAAACTAGCACTTTCAAACTGTCAAACTGATAATTTATTCCAATGGAAGAAAATCTACTCCTTACAGACTTTCTAATTACCTAATCCAAATGTGTTGACCCTTTGTTCTCCCCAAATTGTTCTTTATCCTTGAAGAATCTTGTGTGCAGCAATGTAACTAAGCTAACCAAAGCTATATTAGGACAGTGTTTAAGCTAAGTCAAGCTAAGTTCTTGTCTACAAAGTTACTTACTTAGTGGTCCATCACAAAACACAAACACACGGTATATTTTTATTTATATAGCCATAAAATTTCAGCTTTTTTCATAACATAGAAGATTAATTTCCTACTATCCTACAACAATGGGGTAAATAAGGCACTGATGGTACAATAAATTCTAATCATAAGTATTGATTAATGCACACAAAGGGGTTGGATTCAGAGAAAATGAAATCATTCATATATCAGAGTTTTTCTTTTACTCCTCCCACATCCTCTTAATCCCACCCCTCCCCCCAAAAAAACCTTCAGGAATTGAAAAACCTGAGAAAAGTTCTGGCTTGATCTGCTAAGAAGACGTATCCCAATTGTTGTTTCACTTCACCATCTGCCCAGCACCACAGGAAAAACAAATCACTAAAATGAGATTCCTTTTGTTTACCAGTTTTTAAAATTCAATCCTGAAAAATTCTCTCTCTCCCTCTCTCTCTCTCTCTCTCTCTCTCTCTCTCTCTCTCTTTCTCTCTCAATCAAACCCAAATTTGGTCCTTCTTTTCCATCTTTTAATATCACCAGTTCCATAGTTTGCTATGCGTTGAGCAAAACAATGACATCTTCCACTTATGAAATAGAAACAATATTCCTTCTCAACAATATTTTCAACTGTCTTGTGAAACCAAGGAAAAAAGCCACAAATATGCTGAGCTAGCTTAAATGTGGTAAATATAGTTTGCACTCACAAGGCAAAACTCCATTTGATAATTCTTTCTTCTAACCACAGCGGTCTTATGCATGTGCCTCATCAGAGACTTACAGATGGGTTGTGACTTAAGTAGAAAGAGGTCACCAGATGTCTTACATTTATTTGTTTGTTTATTTGCATACTACTGGTATTCTGTTAGGAGAAAAAAAAGACAGCTGTCTAGTTAAATGGGGGCAAATTTTGTCTTCCACTTGAAGGCCTAACCCTCCATGGCAGTCTGGCAGTTTCTAGCAAAAGTCCTTTGCACAGAATGACAAGAGGCCTTCAAGAAACTAAGAGTATGCCTAGGGAGGAACAGAAGACAAATTCAGATACCACTATACAATATGCTGGGCTAAGATGAAAAAAAATGCCCAAATTCTCATTCAGCCAATGCAATACAATACAATTTATTATTACAGTCTTAGACCAGAACAAATAAAAGCATTCAGCATATATACACTTAAAAATTCAACTATAAAATAATAAATAACAACTAAAATCTATAATAAATTCCAGTGTCAATTATACATATTCTGACTATACGATAGTTGCAATCCCTAAACAGTGTGGCCCATTGTAGGTTCAACCCTGAATGGGAAATGACTAAGCAGTGCAAACGGTTAGCCACGATTGTTATATAACATCGCTGTGGTGGAGAAGACACATATTTGTGAAGAATCCCCAGTGCTGCAGTGCAGAATCTGACCACTTGTGCTGTAGTTATGGATTGTTCATCCTAAAACAGCCACTGAAGATAGGTAATGTCGGAACAGCAAGGATACATATTGGCAGAATATGTTTTTTCCTAATCTCTGTATAAAAGGAACATCTAAGGAGCATGTGACCCACAGTCTCCACCTCTCCTGAGCTGCAGCGACAGTGTCTTTCGGTGAATGGTATCCTTTTATACTTGCCATACAGGATGGCCGATGGAAGCGCATGGCACTGTGCAAATGCTTTCTGGTGGTTTGCTGACTCCAACTGACTAAAATAGGTGGCAGGAGCAGCAACACAGCTAATGGCCTCTAGAGCCAGAAACAGGGGAGCTTTCCCTAAGTCCACCTGCCTCTCGATGTCCTCCACTCTTTGTTGCAAGGTTTGTCTTTCTAGATCATAGTCCATCTTGAGTATTAAAGCTGGGGAGAAGCCTAGTTTGGCAAGGTTGGACTCGATAGCCTTGATCCATGATGAAGAGAATTTGTCTTGGAGGATTAACAGAACAAGACCTTGCAGAAAGAAGTTAAGCTTTAGCCAGAGATTTAAGGATGCTATACAGATTCTTGCTTCGACTTTTATCAATCCTGTCTCCAGGTGCAGAAGTGCATTTGAGACACAATGTGGCATCTGGATAATTGATCTATTCAGCCAATGGTTTGGGCTACAAAAGGACCTACAAAATATTCCATGTTTACCTGGACAGTCTGCCTAATGCCTCTTCTAATTCTCTGTTTATCACAGGCAAAAATACTTTTATTGTCCAATATAATTTGAACTCCTTTCTTTCGGCAATACTTTTCTTCTTTCTTGCTATTGTCTCAGTTGCCTTAGTACATTTTATTGTTTAAAATTCAACTTTTTATTGTTTGTCAGTTTCTTTCACCATAAATGTTAGAACAAAACAAACAAAAATGTACGTTAAATACTATTTCACTTATCATAATGAAGAGAAATTTTGATTTTACTAGTTTGGAAAGAAAAACATCTTTCTCTCTCATGTTCTCTTTCTTATTTTATCATCATAGTTTCAAACCATTATTCTCAATTAAATAAAAAGCCCAAAAAAAAAGATAAATGCATTAAATGAATGTTTTCATTTTACATATTGTGCACGTTCTGCATAGTTGAAGGCTGAAATGAAAATGTGATGGTCACAAAACACTTTTTAAAAATCAAGCAAACTCAAAAGATTAAAAACTTTGTGAAAAAAAGTATTCTTATAGCCCTCCACCTTTCTTTTCCCCTTTTCCTCCTAGCTCCTAGTTAACAATTTGTTTATTTGTTTATATGTATTCCACTTTCAGTCAAGGCAATGAACATATCCAACCCATCTTCTTCCTCCTATTTTCTTCACAACAACCCTGTGAGATGGGTTTTGCTGAGAGACGGTGACTGGCCCAAAGTTACCCAGCTGACTTTCATGGCTAAGGCAAAACTTGAATTCATCATGGTCTACCACTTTCTACCCTGATGCTTAATCACTAGATGAAACTGGATTTACGCTTTATATTTATAAATTTTAAATTTATAAGTATTATACTACATTTTGGACATTTACGATTATTGCTTATTTCTAATTTGATTATTAGGGATGTTTATTTATTTTAAATGTTTCAGTTTTCATTCAAAACCACATTCCAAGTGTCTTAAATTGACTTGCTGTACATAGGAGAACTAATTCTGCCAGAATTTGGTGAGACTCCTGTGAATCTATAGTTTGTTTTTTCATGGCCATAGATTCTTCCATTTTAATCTTTCAATTCAATACAGGTAGTCCTCCACTTATGGCCATTCATTTAATGACTGTTGGAAGTTACAATGGCACTGAAAAACGTGACTTACAACTGATCTTCACACTTATGATTATCACAGTGTTCCCATAGTCATATAAGACAAAATTGTATGCTGGGGAACTGACCTGTACTTATGATGGTTGCATGTGATCACCATGTCACTCACTTATTGATCGTGTAATTTGCTTACTTATTTACTGATCATAGTAATTTGCTTACTGATCACAGCAAAAAAGTTTGTAATATTGGGCATAACTCAACTTAACTACCTCACTTAGCACCAGAGGTTCTGGTGCTGATTGTGGTCATAACTTGAGGCTTACCTACATTGACTCAAATCTACAGGTAGTCCTCAACTTACAACAGTTCATTTTGTGACCATTCAAAGTGACAATGGCACTGAAAAAAGTGACTTATGAGCATTTTTCACAGTTGTGAGCTTTGAAGCACCCCCATGGTCGTGATCAAAATTCAGATGGTTGACAACGGGTCCATACTTATGACTGTTGCTGTGTCCCAAGGTCATGTGATCCCTTTTAACAAACTTCTGACAAGCAAAGTTAATGGGGAAACCAGATTCACTTAACAACCAGGTTACTAACTTATCAACTGCAATGATTCACTTAACAACTGCGGCAAGAAAAGTCATAAAATGAGGCAAAACTTAGTTAACAAATGTCTCACTTAACAACCGAAATTTTGGCCTCAATTGTGATCGTTAGTCAAAGACTACCTGTAAAGGCATGCATTATTAAACCCATTCTTTATATATTCTTTGAAATCACTTCTGTTTCCAACACTCAATCTCAATGAGGTTAAAACTACAAGAAATCTATTCTTTTATTTTTAAAAATATAGCACCTTATTTTCAAAGACAATATTTAGAATTCAAGGGCCTTGGATCTGGATTATTTTTTTTATTGTTTCCTGAATATTTCATCATGCACCTGTGGGTAAAGTCTACTCTGATTTAAAATGATGAATGTATATAATGTATAAAGTTATAAAAATATTCTCACACCAAAATGTCAAATATGGGCAATGCAACCTTTACTTTAAGGCAAGACCAAGTTTTTCGATCCAGTATAGTTGCTAAAAAAAATAGTAATAAAAATTATTGAAAAAAGTTAATTACATTTGTGGAAGAAGCACTAAGCTATTCAGGGTGACAAAATGTAAGTGCTGTTTTTAAGAAAAGCCATAGAGCGTTGTATTTCCATGAATTAAAAAATAAGTTATACAGAAAAAGCATTTGTTTGTGGCAAGGGAAACCAATTTATTAGTAGGACAACAATATTTTCCTTTGCAAATCTGCATAAAAAGATGATCATCATTCTACTATTTGCATCACTTATTCCTACCATACTTTTCAGCTTGGGTACAGGGTCGGATAGGGTTTTGTTTGTAATGAATTATTTTGTTTCTAATGAAACAAAAACTAGATCCAAAAAGTGAGCCAAATCTTTCTACCCCAGTGTATAATTCTTGATTTGAATGCTCAAAGTTGGACTTCCATGATGAAGCGAACTCTTTTAAAAGTGTAAAGTATTCTGCCAAATCAGTTTGTGCAAGGGTTTACATGGCAAGCAGAGGAGGAAAACGCAAAACAAATAGTAAACTTAAGCACCATGTCAATTTAACATGAGGCGGCAATAAAGACAAGTTTCCCTTGTCTAAGTCTCAGGCATGGGCCAGGCACCGCTTTTATTTCACAAACTAAGACGATTCCTTCTATGAATCACTATGCATCACAAGCAGCCAGAACCATGTGTTCCTGCAGCTTGAGCATATCTGTTATCAAGAAGAATGGAGCAGTGCAGAGGGGGATGAGTGGGGAAGCCCTCTGAATGACAGGCAAACTGGGCAATCGGCCAAGAACTGCAAGAACAGCCACAAGTGTGGATAAGTAGTTAGCAATACTCTTGACAGTGAAATGCCTTTGAAAGCCCACTGAGTGTGTAGTGATATAACAAAGAGTGGAGTTGTGTGTTTCTCATGTGGCTTGAAAAGCAGGAACTGAATAAGTTCTTTTTCCTTCCCAAAGTAACAGCCCCTCATACGGCTATGTTTAGCTCCCCTTGAAATTAATATGCCTTCATAATTGTTTGAATTATTTGCCAACCTTTTCAGACAATCTGCTGCCTTTTCTGCAGCATAGGGATTCTCGAAGGCCTTTTTTAAAAAAAAATTAAGAGCACAGATGAAGACAATGGAACTCTTGCTGAATGTGGTATTTGAATAGTAAAAATATATAGGATTATAAAGATTGGACCATGAGTGAACACTGGGGGAATGGACATGTCTAAAACTGTATAGTGGAAGGAGCAACAAAGATAATAGAGCAATAATCCAAGATTTTCCCAGTTCAATTTTGAGAAGAGATGCTGGCTAGATTGGGACAATATTGATTAAAATTAAAACTCTGTCCAATCAGTGAATGCAGAAGCAAATACAGGTTTCATTCCTTCCTCCCTCCCTTCCCGTTTTTAGAAGTCAATGGCTAAGATTTTTTTCCCAAAAATAGCACTCGTATCTGAACATGGCTGACTGTTTTATAATAATTCTATTAAGCTATTTCACAACCATTTCCTGGGAATGGGGGTTGATAAAGACTCTCATTCCTCTTAGAAACAAATTTTAATCTTAAAATCTATGCCCAATTATTGATATTTGACCATTTGCATTTTACATAATTGTGTGAATGCTTATTTGTTGTGTAGTTATGCAGCTGATATAAATTGATCTAACTTTTTAAAAAATACCAATTACATCATTAAATAAATGAACCAAGTTTGCATAAATGGCACAAAGGTATAAACTATATTGTTATAACAAAAAGACAAACTGACACAATGACCCTTATGTTAATTTAACTGGCATTTGGTTTTAGCTGAATTTCTCCCCAAACGGTCCATTATATCAAAATAAATATAACGAATAACATTTATTCTCCTGAATCTACCTTATTTATCTGAAATTTATTTTCTTCTTCTTCTCTTCATATTTATTTTTTCGCTTCTACACATATCTTGGTTCTTTCCTATCAGAATGCTTAGTAAAAATCACTTAACTTTACCTTTACCATACTTCTGCACACCTGATATGCATATACGCCAGATGTTTAAGCATGTGTTCTGTCCCTGTCTCCCACACACACACACACACACACACACACACACACACACCCTTAAACAGTCAGCCGTGGGTTAAAGAATAGCTCAAACAAACAATGTCCGTTATCAGGTACTTGGCAGCAGCACGAGAACCGACTGCCAAGTGCTTTACTACAAGAAGGAGGGGTTGTGCCTCCACCAGATAACATACAGAAATACACACTGATTTGGAAACAGTCCAGCTCAAAAGCCGTCAACAGATTTAGGCGTTGCACAAAGTGACTTCCAGAAATTAGCTTTGTCTGTCACAGAGTTTGAATGGCCACCACACTCCCTTTTATAGCCTGTGGGGTGTGGTCCAGTGACTCAGCTTAATCCCTGGCACGCCTCCTCATCTGCTGCGAACGTTTATCTCGCCGATACTGGCGTGGATCCAGCCACGACTTATCACCCTCGTTCTCACTCTGATCGGAGACTCCTGGCTCTTGGCCAATCTCCTCTCCTTCGACAGACACCTGAGGAATTGCCAGAGAGGAGGGGCCTGGAGAGGGAGGCCTGGCCAGCTCCTCTCCTTCATGTTCGGAGTCTTCTTCCTCCAATACGATGGGCTCGGGGGTCGGAGCCACAACAGCATAATTTAAGCATTGATTTTTCACATTGCTGAATCGATGGCTAATTATATTTAGCATACTGTATTAAATTAACACTGTAACTTCTAACAACATAGAAAAAGTTAATGCAATTTATCTGTGTTTATCTATTATTTAAATACCCACTAATACAAATTTCCCTTTTCTTAATATGCTGCATTTCCGAGCAGCTTGTGCAGTTTGTTTCCCTGTCTGCAGAAACTCTAGTTTTAGATGACTTTCAGCTCCCAGACTTCAATGTTTTCAAAATATTTTTTTTTGCATTTGAGCAAATACATAACATAATTTGTATTAATGATGTAGACAACGTACACAAGAAATTTGGTTTCAATAAACTACTCATTTAATTTGTAATTTTCACATTATTTCTGAAATATGTCCATTTATACTCCTAAAGTCTATCTTTTCATTTTAATTCTTCACAATAGGCTTCTGAAACCAAATAAATTTGATGTTTTTAAAAAACATAAGTTTCTTATTTCAAAAAAGGGTGGCTTTTAAAAAAAATATTGCTATATTCATAATTTATAGGCTTTACCAAAAAATATCATGACAGAAGATTATATAAAAACAGATAAAGTAGAGCAATCCAAAACAGTACTAATAAATCTTTAATTAAGGTGGAAAATATGGAGTAATAGAACAATTAATCTTACAAAAAGAAATATTTGTATTAACTTACATATTTTTTAAAAGATTCTCACCCAATTCTTCAAACTTAATCATTACTTAAACATCCTAGAAGTAGTATAACAATGAACCTGCTTAGTTCTTCTTTTGCTTTCCATACCATTCATTCCCAGAGCAAATTTATTTTATAAAATAGACATCCTAGCAGTGAAATGTAATAGGCACGAATGATTTTTCCAGAGATCTTAGTAGATCAATAACAAATTTTATCAATGTCAACCTTTGAAAGAAAACCAAGATTATTGTGGAATAAAAATGCTGAGAAATTAATTATGTGAATGAAGGACATGTTTGGCATAATTCCTGCCCTTTCAAGTATCTCTGTTTTCAAGTTACTATATAAAGTGATAAATTATTAATACTGAAATAGCATATAAAAAGTCAGTACACATAGTAATGGTGAGAAAGTTTGAAAACTAATTCTACCCAGCTGGGCTATACATTTTCTAAATAGAGGAAAGCAATGAGAAAGAGTCATGAGTAATTTTGTATTTGGAAGAATAAACTGCAAGTTACAAACCATATCTCAGCTCTACAACCATTTCAAAGAATGATATTAAAAAGACACTAGAAAATCTTTATTGAATTTATATCATGGATGCATTCTGCAGAAGTTTTGCTTTTCAGGAAGAAGCCTAGAAATACCACGCATCCATAAATGTAAATAGATACGTGTTTTTAATGTACTTAATCATGATACTGAAACTATATGAATCATTTCAAAGTGAATATTTAACATATAAATATGTTCAAACTTTTTAATAAATTACAAGTGATATGTAATCAAAATACTTGCTTTTCTGGTTTATTTAATTTAGGAAACTTTTTTCAGAAAACTATTTGTCTCAGCAAAACAATTGTAGTTTGACTAAAACCTAAATTATAGTGAAATATTTTTTCTAGTGAAGAAACTGATTTCTACTGTTTCAGCTATCTTGAAGATGATTGCTTTTCACAAATATGATTTAGAACTGATAACATTTTCTTTTAACTATTCCTACAAAACTTAAATGGATTATGTAATATAAATATAACTCAGCAGAAAAAAAATCACATATATGCACAAATTAATTTTACCAGTTTAGTGCTAAGAATTTTTTTATTTGAATTTATTATATAAATGTAGATTAAGATTCCTGCTTTACATTGATATCAGGCAAACTGAGAATAAAAATATAATTTAAAAATGAATTAAACGTTTTCTATCTTCAAACAATGAAGAGAAAATGGTTCATTTGCTGATTTTTTTCTTTTAAAAAACCCTTAATTTTTTGTTAAAATATACATCATATTTTTCTCTTAGGAATTATAGTAGCATTTATTAGTTTTCTTTCATTTTTCTTCA
The DNA here is from genome assembly GCA_012654045.1 of Ptyas mucosa. Lineage (NCBI taxonomy): Eukaryota > Metazoa > Chordata > Lepidosauria > Squamata > Colubridae > Ptyas > Ptyas mucosa. The sequence goes on along the minus strand of WNWU01000007.1, from coordinate 13,233,610 downwards.
CAGCAACAGTCCTGTAAGGTAGATTGGGTTGAGATATAATACCTGGTCCAAAGTTACAGAAGTAACTTCCAGGTTGAAATTTCCATGCTCCTCCTTCAACTTCATCCCACTGTTTCTAAGGACAGCTGGAAAATGTGAACTGCTCTACCTTTAGATTCATATATTCTTTCTTCTAAACTGCATTATACCACAATACAGTATTAAAATAATAGTAATCTGACAGTAAGCCAATATATTTTTAACAGTGATCAAAGGCTAATATTTTTAAAAAATCAGTTCAAATTTATGAATATTTGTGTGCACCTAAAATAAGCAGGAAACTTATTTGTGGTTCCATTAGTCTTAGTCATAATAGAGGCTCTTCTAATTAATCATTTGAGAATTCATGGAGGTAGGCAGATGGAAGAAAGTCACATTATCAAAGAGACTTTAGATGCTTTCAGTGACATAGGTTAAAAGGAATAAGATATACTATATCTATTGTATGTCTATATTTCTATTTCTCTCTATATAATCTATATATTTATATGTATCACAGACACAAGTATACATGCACACCTGCACAGACATATACTGTATATTTTATACGCCACTGAAGACTTTTCAATAGTCTTCTAGTCTTTAGAAAAGACAAGAAGTAGTTTCATTACAGCAACTCTTCTTGTGCCATATCCATCATTGGACATTGGCGATCATGTTGACAATCCTATATTTCAAACTACTAGAGAAACTGAATATTGCCTGTGATTACTTTCATTTTTCATAATAATTATAGCAAAGATTAATACAAATAAAATATATTTGTATATTGCTTTTCTTCTGTAGATTTTTTACTACTTTTATATTTTGGCAGGCAATTTAATATATAAACATTTAATTATGTACAACAAGACTTACATGTACAGATGTTCTAAGGCAATTAAAACAATCAAGGATATTTTCATTGTCTCTCCTCAATTACCTTTTACCATGAAAAGATAAAGAAGCTTAGCTTATAAAATATCTCACTCAGAATGTTTCATAATTATTTATGGATTGCAACTTGAGAGCAAGAAATAGTTGAACAGAAGAAAAGTCTCTATGCTATACATTTTGTTCTTCTGCTTGTAGTACTTATGTTTTCCAATTTATTGTTTTTAATACAGCTGGAACATTATGTTTAACTGTGCAATCTTGAATGTGTCTCTCATTTACTCTTAGGACCCTGTATCTTGTAATATTTTTAAAATATTTTATAACGTGTTTGGATGTGTGAAATCACATATTTTAAACATCAACAGTCAAAGAAGATAAACTGGAAAAAATTTTTATTCTAAATCCATTTGGGATTACTAATCTAACTTTCTCTCTCCTGGACTCAACTATAGAGAAGATATTTGACTTATAAAAATTCTTCCCATATCTTATCTCTTATCCATAAACTTATCTTTAAAGTTTCATCATTTGAACTTAGAAAAAAAAATCCATTAATATCTACCAGCAATAGCAACATATTGAAAATCTTAAACTTTAATTTTTTGTATCCCACACATTAATTTCTTATCATTCCTCTTTGTCTCCTCTCAGAAACTTCTCCTCAAGTGTTATGCCAAACATGTTCTTACTTTCTATGCAACTATGGCTCTGCAATATAGCCATGACTTTTCAGGACCATGTATTGTTGTCCACAGCATATTAATTAGGAAGTAAAAAAACTCCCTTTTTTGACTCTGTAATCCCTTAATTCGGGCTAGAGTCGGGGCGACTGGATGAAACTGAGAGTTTACTGGCCAGATGCTCTTCCTGATGCCAAACAGTGTTCACAGCTGATGTTTTTTCTTTGCAACCTAGGAGAGAAACATCTGCCATTACCTAGGATTGAACTCTCAATCTTCCGAGTGGGCCGCGAGACTCTTCCCCACTAGGCCACCATACCATTCAGGTTAGGAGTTATGTTTACTAAATATTTTGCCAGTTCTCTTCCTCTTCTTGGAATATCTTGAATCTGCTAAAAGGAGAATCAGAAGATTCTCTCTAATATCAGGATAGCTGTAACCCCTGATCCCAGGTTTTCAGTCAGTGTTACCACATTATAAATGCAATTTTTTTTAAAGGTAACATGAAATATAGTTTCTCCTTTAGCATTGTAGCATTACATGCTGCTCAATAGCAGTAATAAATATTTGATTGATAGAATTTAAATCTAACCAAGATGTCTTTCAAAAAAATTAAATTTGCTTGTTTTATAAATTCATGAACACTTTATATGAGCTGCAAGAAATGAAATCTGATTTGTTTTAACAAATCTTTATGAGGGGGAAAAAAAGAAGAAAACAACACAAGGTCAGCTTAAGCACAGTTTGCATTCAAATTGAAAACACTTAGCCCATCTGCAATATGTTAACAGACTAAACCCCGAAGATACAAACTTTCGTCAAAAATATTTACTTCATTTGCAAGCACCTAGCAGGCAATGGGGAACCTGCATGGCTATTGGACTTAGAGGGAAAAAAAGAGATGTTTATACATGTAAAAGACCATGTATAAACAAACTAACCATAGGTAAACTAATCCAAAATAGAGATTGAGCTTTATGGAAAAACAGTTGTGAAAAGGAACTGAGGAAAGCTTTGAGTGCATCTAAAATGTAATCATTATAACATCACCACTCAATCTGGTTTACATTTGCACCTACAAGCCTGCTTGTGATTGATTCTTTCCTCCTTTCTTAGTGTTAGACTTCACTCTATTCTGGAGTGGGTTCTTTTTTTCTCTCCCTAGTGGCCACATTGTTCTTTGCTGGAGAACACACTCCAAGACAAAGCCTCAGACAAAAAGCTCCATAGCTATTTAACATCAAGAGGAGAGGAATTGTGTTTACGCAGGAATTCTGCCAAATGTTTCTCCTGAGTTTTATTACAAATAAAGTTATTAGGTTACAGTCACTTCTGTACATCTTCTGATTCATCGTGACCCTCTAAGGACTTACCTGGTTACAGGTGCCTGTAACAACAGACTGCATGTTATTCATCATGGCCAATTCAATCTCTCACTTCTCCAGGCTGTTAAAATATATGTATTATAACTTGCAAACTAAATGGGAAGTTTCTGCATCCTAACCTTTTTAACAGTAAAATCTATATAATTGTATTAAACTGAAAAAAAAATATTGAATGAGAATACCACTACCCATTGCGGACTTCTCCCCTCAGTCCACTATTACAGGCATGAATAATCATTTTCCTTTCTTTAATTTCTCTGGACCAATTTTATTTACAGCTGTAAGATCCAGCTTATCCATAAATATCTTTTATCTTATTACTTACGAATATTTTTTCCATATTCTCTTTTTTTAAAAAGTAATTTTATTTCAGTTTTAACTACAACAGTAAAATATAATACAAAACTAAAACTATAATACAAAACTTTAGTTTTAAAACTAAAAAGAAAAACAGAAAGAAAGGATAAAATATGTTAGAAAACAAAAAAAAAGAGGGGGAAAAAATTCTCAGACGTATCACAAGTACAGACAGTTTTACTGGCTTTTTACTTCCTCTTAATTAACAGACATAAAATTCTTCATTCCATAACTCTTTACTATAAGCATACGCAAAATCTTTTCCAAGCCAGGTATAAAAAAATTGTCCAAACAGAACTCTAAATAATACTATTTAATTAAGTATAAAATTTCCATATCTCAACTATTTACCAAAGCCGTTCTATCTGGAGGTAGATATTTCTTATTTAATATTATCATTCAAATCTGAACCTTCAACAATAAGTTACTTAAAACAATTAAAGAATGCATTTGACTGGTGCTAACATGGGATTGCTAAACTAATATTTTTTTTACCGTGTTTCTCCAAAAAGAAGGCCGGGTCTTATTTTCTTTTGACCCCCCCAAAAATATCTAGGCCTTCTTTTTAGAGGGTTCTAATTATTGACTCACCTTGTAGCGGTGGCACCGACAGCCCCTCCCAGCAGAAGCCTGCTGCTGTCCCACTTCTTCTGTGGCCACTTGTGGCCACTTGCACTCATCGCCCCAGCCTCTATTTCGCCTTCAGATGCCTGGCATCTGCAGTCGATAAGAGGTCCGGATCCGGGTGATGTGTGTGAGTGACGGCAAGCAGCCACAGAAGAAGAGGCCACAGAAGAAGGTAAGGCAGGTGTGCGAGGCGTGGTAAGTAGGGCAGCTCCACCCAATCCCCACCCTAGCTCATTTTTACCTGTGTGCCTGCACCACTGGGGGCTTAATTAGGGCTAATTTTGTGGGTGGGGCTTAATTTGATTGCATGTGCTCAAAAACATGATAGGGCTTCTTTTCAAGGTAGGTCATCTTTTTGGAGAAACATGGTAGTTTGATTTCAAAAAGTGTAATTTACAGTAACCTGTGCAAAAGCAAATAATAAATACATTAGACATTTGTGGTTATTAATTTTTGTTTCCATATACTAGAATATCTAACATCTTTTTAAAGAACTACCTAGGATTTTTGTAAATAACCAATAATTTGTTGGTATGTTGCCTCAGAATTTAGAACAGTTTATTTATTAATCAAATGTACCTAGCCGCCCAGCTCACAGAGTGACTCTCACAGCATACAGTAATCCAGTAAGAAAAATAAGACAATCATTAATTAAAAATATCTAATTATAATTCAGCTATTATATAATAATTATATAGTTATATAATTCACTTTATATAATTATATAAATCAGACAATACCAAAAGAGATACAGAAAAAAAGAAATATAGGGAGAGAAACACAAATTATTATATCTAATTTCTTACAAGTAATAACAGAAGTTTCCCAGAAAAATACAATTTTGTTTTTAGTACAAACCCATTTTAATGCCATCTTCGGGGGATTGGGGTATTAGTCGCTATTGTGGTAGATTAAAAGTAAATACAGCAGTTAGAAGCGGGCAGTAGGCTTAAATAAAGCCTATCAAAAAAGATGAACATTCAGCAGACTTTTCATCCTTAAGACTAAAATCATTCAAACTTTATTCTATGTATAGAAAATTTCCACAGCAGGGAGGAAAGAATGCAACTCACTTTATGCTAAATCCCATTCCAAATGGAAACCTTAACAACCTAACACCATTTTCAAATGGATAGGCAAAAGAGGAAATACATTTTTCTGTTAATAATATTTTGTTTCCTGTAGTCACATGTTTTTTTTCATAGTAGTTCCCAAGTACAAATTCCATTAAGTATTTAAAGTACCTAATATTGAATAGAATAGAACAGAATTCTTTATTGGCCAAGGAATTTGTCTTTGGTGCATATGCTCTCAGTGTACATAATAGGGAAAAAAGGAAAAAGGAAAAAAATACATTCATCAAGAATGAAAAGATACAACACTTAGTGATAGTCATAGGTTACTAATAAGTAATCAAATCATACTAGGAAACAAACAGAACAATATAAATCGTAAGAATACAAGCAACATGGTTATAGTCATAAGTGAGAGGAGATCGGTAATCATAAGATGCAACACTTAGTGACAGTCATAGTCATAATCAAGTTGCACTAAAGGCAGAATTATGGTGATAAAGATTGATAACCCATGGGCCATAGGATTCCAAGAAAAGACATTCAAAAGTGAATATTGGCACACAATGTAATTATAGTAATGTTAGGATATTGACTTTAGTAGCTGAAACAGTAAAGTGTGTAAATTGTAATTGATTAGTTAGAGAGTACTGATTCATGCATGCTAAAATCTAAACTGTGATTGGTTGCTGTAAGTACAACAGCAATAGCACTTAGACTTATGTATCATTTCATAGTGCTTTATAACACTCTCTGGGTGGTTTACAATGTGAACATATTGCCCCAACAATCTGGGTCATCATTTTACCGAGCTTGGACAGATAGAAGTCAACCTTGAACTGGTCAGGATCATAGTCCTGGCTGTGGGAAGAGTTAGCCTGCAATACTGCATTCTAACCACTGTTCCAACATAGCTCCTATTTAGTTCTTCAGTTATTTATTTGATCATTTATATGATTGTCTACTTGCAAGGTGACTTTGAATGGCTAAAATGATAAATAATAAAGCAAACAAAATAAAACTTACTAAACTGGAGATGAGATGTCCAAATCATTACAATTTTAATTATAACTTCACTGTAAATGAGATTTAGGTTCATTTATGTTAAAAACATGAGTCCTGTTGGTTCAATCAATAGGCATATCTAATTCAGGAGCCACTGGATGTATTTGGGAAGTCCACAAATTTGATTTGGAAGGCAATATGGTCATTTCCCAGCAAACTCATTAAAAGCATGCAAATAAGGAGGAAGTAAAGATCCATTAGTATTGAGAACCACAGATAACCTGATCGTCCATGAAATTGTATAATCTCCTTTTCAAAACACCCAACCTGCTGCTGTTAGAATTACTGGAACAAATTAATAGATCAATACACTGTGCACTGCATATAAAGAACTATATTCTTCCATCACCTTGAATCTCCCTGAACTTGGTTTTAGTGAAATTTTGAAATTGGATATAGTGAGATAAGAAAACTTACCTCTGTTAATGTTACACATGCCAGCGGTCCCCAATCTTTAAGGGTTTGCGGATTAGCGGCACCGACAACAGGGGGAGAGCGGATAGTTTTGCCCTCAAATGTAGCCTTGTGCACTTGTGCGCTCACCCGACTCTTGCACTGGATATTAAGAATGCCTGACATATGCTATTTTACATATATTTTGTAAAATGCTATTTTACATATATTCATGATTTAATCTATCAAGATGCCCTAGGGAATTATTCTAGTAACCTACCCCCACCACCTTTTTTTACACCTCTTCTAGTGCTAGTATTGTTTTTAAGAAGTAATGATTAAAGCTATACACATTTCAAATATGGTCTTACCACGTTATTGATGATTAGGTTATTATATGTATTATTATTAGTAGTTTTATTTTTAAATCTGTTAATGATTCTTTTAATTACAGAATTTGCTTTTTTTTAACCCACCATTATACATTAGGTTTAACCATTCTATTAAAACTATCTACTGAGATTCACAGAACCCTGTTCTGATCAGTCATGAGTTAAAGTTTCATTATTGTATGGGAGAATATGTTTTTTAGGCAAACAGGCATCATACGTGTTTTTTTTTAAATTTAAACCTGGCTAACAATGATTTTCTTAATCACAATTTTGAATCAAAACAATTAAACAAAGAATTTTTCTTTAAAATATTCTTTTCTTTAATCTATTTTCATATTGCTTTGCATAGAATTCTCTCTTTTTTTTGTCTGAGATCTATATTCTCTTTTCACCTAAAATCGTCTAATTATAAATCATAGATGATAAATGGTGGACTTTGTACAGGTAATCCTTGACTTAAAACCATTTGTTTACTGATTTTTCAGTTACATCACCACTGAAAAAAGTGACTTATGACTGGTTTTCCTGCTTTTGACCATTGCAGCATTGCCATGGTCACATGATCAAAATTGAAGGGCTGGCAACATGCGATCACCATTTATAATTCTTCACAGATGATTCCGATAAGTTAAGTCAATGGGGAAAGCCAGATGTACATAACAACTGCATGATTTACTTCACAACTGCAGTGATTTACGTAACAACTTTGACAATAAAGGTCATAAAGTGGGGTACAATTCACTTAGCAACTGTCTTGCTTAGTAACAGAAATTAGGACTAAACTGTGGGTGTAAGTCGAGGAATAAACCTACTTCAACAAAGAGTTGTTTGTCAGAATTAGGACAATTTTAAAAGCAACATTTGCAATATTCATATTTTATAAATTATGCTAAGATTTGACCCCAATTTCATGGCACATAATCAATTTTATAAAATTTTTATGTAATTATGATAAAATAAAATGTTATATCTATAATTTCAATATCTAATCAAGAATTATACAAATGGTTAAATGATGACATCTTTCCAGTCACAATGTTCTAAATTTGAAATTCAAAATGAGTCTGGGCTCAGACTGAGATGGAAAAAGCAGCCTTATGTATCATATTTAACTAAGTATCATTGAATGATAGGTTGTACTTGAAGCCTAAAAATGGACCCATGTACTTAAAGCTCAGTAATCTGAGTCTCAATATATATCCAGAAGCTATCAACATTATTTGTTTACTCAATAGCTGCAAACAATACACCAGCTTCCCTGTAGATTACATTATGTGTTACATGAATATTTTAGCAGCCTTTGCTAGCTTGGTACCTGATATGTATTTAGTGGCTTTTATATAAGGTATATTAAGACCTAGGTTGCTTTTCTACACTACTGTGCATCTTGCTGTAATCAATACAGTTTTAGAATTCACAATTCAGTTCAGCTCTGCAGAAAAATGTGATTAGAAATAGCATGTTTTAGTAATTAGATTAATATTTGGTTATATAATATTTGTTTTAGAATAATCACACACACACAATACTATGTAATAGATTGCTTAATTTTCAATAGTTGACGTGGGACATATTTTTGGACAAGACATACGTTTTCAGTGGAGTCCTTGGTGAATTTGCTTGTTGCTTGCTGCCAACTAAGTAATATCATGCAACTAAGTAATATCATCAGTGAGTTTAGGGTTTATATACAGTAGCTTTATATACAATAGCTTTATATATAGTAGCTTGCCTATCAGTGTTGGTGGGAGTGTGGTTTTCTCCTTGGTTGTTTCTTCATTAAGGTACTGTTTTGTACTTAATATATTAATTCCTACTTATCTGGGTATTGGTTGCTGGTCAAAATATGTCCTGTTCTTTTTGTTTCCTTCTTATCTTTTTAATTGTCTTTTTTGAATAGTGTGTAAATGTGGTTTATCTCTATATATACAAACACACTGCAACAATCCAGGATACCAAACAAAAGAAAAAGACTGCCTACACAACCTCTTCCAGCAAAATGGAAGCCCACACAATTTATCAAAAAGTGCCTGATGACAACTGCTACAAGTATGAAAAAAGTAACACTGGACTACATCTACAATGCTATGGTATTGTTGTAGCACCAAACCAAGTAAACACCTACAAAATATCTTAAGTATACCAAAAGACCCACTAGTCCAAGGGAAAAAAAACAGGAGTCACCTACAACATATAGTCTAAGAACTGTAATAGGCACTATTTGGGACAGTCAGAAGACCAGCAGAGTGCATCTCTAAAAGCTTGACATTCAGACAAATCAGTCATTAACAGACAAATAGAGATCAAACACATTTACACACTATTCTAATGAAAGAATAAAAACACTTTCATTTGCAAGCAAACAGCACTTTGACATATGATTTATAGAAACATCTTCCATTATTAATGTAGATAGAACTCTCTTAATATTGGCTTGTTCGGCAAATATTTGAAATTGTGATGGTGTTGCACAGATGTGGCTTTGATGAATCCTTGTATTTATGGTCAACACAGCATCCCCACGGTTATGACTGATATTCAGATGCTTGGCAACTGGCTCATAATTACAAAGTTGCAGCATTTTGCAGTCACATGATCAGTATTTATGACATTCACTGCTGGTTTCCAACAAGCAAAATTAATGGGGACAGAACATTGAAATGGCAATCAGGTGCCCATGGGATGCTGCAACCATGCAAGATCTGCCAAACAGTGGCAACTGGGACTGCTGGGACTTCCTTCATAGGTTGGTGCAGTCATTTGATGTCCTGCCTTAGCTTAGTTTAGCAACAGAATTCTGGATCCCAAATATTATTGACAAGCAAGGCCTTCCTGTAGTTCCTAGAGCTATTGAATCCAAAATAACCAAAAGACACCAAGTTGCTTATTACAGCTACATGCATTTAAAAATTAAAAGTGAAAATGTAAGGCTTGAAGTGGCTGACATAGGAACCAAATACCAGAAAGAAGTGTTCTTTAAACACTGAACCCCACAAATGTCAAAGCTAAACATTTAATGTTTAAAAGACTGTTGATTCAAAAGGATAGGAGGAAGATGCTTAGGATTTAAACTGGGGGTAGTATCAATACACACATATATTCAAATACTTATATACATTTGTGTCCTGGAGTGGCAGATCTTTTCAACGTATATGACTTCTTTATTTTGGACTATAGAATAACTTCATGAAGTTATGCAGTGGCAAGTCAATTTCTGTAGTTAGCTACCAAATGGAGGGCGTTTCCTGGAGAGCTGAAAGTTTTAGTTATAACTAGAATGAAGACTAGTTATAAAGGAGAGAATTATCATTTTAATTGTAAAACAAATTCCTTATACTAATTCAGTCATCTTCTGTAATCACATTTGAAATATTATGAAGAGGCTAAGACAACATAAAAACTATTATCTAGAAATTGAAAGGTAGAAAGGAACTTAGCCATAAACTTAAGTTGTAAGCTATTGTTCTATTTGAAAAGCAGTTCAATATATAAAGTATTATTTTAACACTAAAAAAAACCCTTCTATGTATGGCTATCTGGCTAGAGAAATATAATTCTGCAAGTTCAATAACTTTTTATTCATATAGTGCCTGCTCAACATTCCTAAAGTTTTCCTTTTGGCATATGATCAGCCTTCTGCAAACACATCTGTAATCTATTTGGCCTATGCTATGGAGACCATAAACTAATCCTAGAACATTGGAAAAAAACTATGAAAATAAACAATGTCCCAAGATTAACAGCCAAACAAACCAAATAACAATTATACATTTGTATTATTGTAGTTTTATCCTTACTACGTATTTACATTCATCACAAATGCATGTCATTCTAGGATGGGATGGCAAAGAAGCAGAGTACTAAACGCAAAGAGTAAACTTTATTGTAAGAATTCCACACTATTTTTTAAATGTTTTTTTAAAAAATCACAATGTAATTCTATGAATACCTAATTAGAAATCCTATTATAATTTGATAAAGAGCATGCTAGCCTTTCTTACAAAAATCAGGGCCTGTCCAAATCAGTCAGTAACATTAATCAGACCATTTTTCTGCAAATTAGGCAAATAGGCAAATGAAACAAATAAAAATATTTCTATAATTGTTATCGATTTCAATTCTCCCTACCATATATTCTGTACTATTTTTTCCTAGTATATAAAATGTGAATATAACACACCCCACGATGCACACTTCAATATAACTTTATGAAATACTTATTCACTCTGCAACTTCGTTTGAATTTAATTAAGATTCCAGTCATTTTGTTAGACTCTCTAGCTAACTCTAAATAGCACATCCACTTATATCGTAACATTTTCTACTTTTGGCATCCATATTTTTTGGCTTGAAAAGAAGAACCAGACAGATTTGTTTTACATTTCTAGTATGAATGTCAGTTGCTATTATAACTTTCTGTTTCAGCCTTTAAAAAAGTTTAAGATATTATTATTTTTGAAAATACAGTTGTAACCATTGCACAATAATTAAAACATTCTAAAAGAGGTGTCATAACACATAATCCAAAAACGAATAACAAATGAAAAGCAATCAAATTGATTTCTTTGGATTAATGTTCAATGTATTTTGTTTTAAAACAGAGGTTTAAATTACATATTTTCTGTTTTCTGTTCAGTGACTGAATAGATAACTATCTCGATTCATTTATTAAACAGTAAGAAACCAATTTTTGCAAATACACTTTTTTCTTTCCATTCATTATTTAAAATGATTTAAGGCACAGTGTATCTGATTTCATAAAGCCACTATTCCCTAAATCCCAATGTCTGAATCTAGAATCTGTATTCTGAATACTGATAACATTTGTGGCTCAAAGTAGAAAAAACAATATAAGAAATTCTGAAGTTGACAACCTGATCACACAATGCATACCATTAAACAGTATTATAACCTAGCCAAATTAAAGATGAAGCAAAGACATAAGAAGTTGTTTACTATATGAGATTTAAATTTCTTTTATTCTAAAATCCCAAATATTTTGGAGTTTGGATATGCAACTTTCAGTTCTTTCAGACACCAGTCTGCTATAAAGCAAACAATTCTTCAGCACTCACTGTTCTGGATTTCTACTGTTTAAACTATATAATTTGCACAATGTGAAAATTCTGAAAGTCTGTGATCATCAAACCAAACAGAAAAATGCTAACTTTTTTCCTGTATTTATAGCACAGCTCAATATTGGCTGTCTCTACTGGAATACAAATCTTCATAGATGTCACTAAATTAATGTAAGAAAAACAAGTAACCTCCCATCCAAATTGTGTGCATTGCTTTGAGTCCCACCACTTCTTGCTGGCAGGCAAGATCATTGGTCTCATCTATGCCTCTAGAACAGCAAATTCCATAAAATCTGAGCTGTTCACAAGAAGGCCAATTGCCTGGTTCACAGCCTTTGTATCTTATGAAGATGATAGACCTGCAATAGGCCCATTCTCACACTATGTGTAAATTTGATCCTGGTAAGTACTGCCTGATATATCTCAGGGCTGTGCTATACAGAGATGAAAGATTATAATCAACAGTTGAATTGGGTCTGGATTCCTTGAGTTTTGCCTTTAGCAATGTAGCAACTTCTAGTTAGATCTTATTGTAAACTGCTTGAGTTCAAGTTGATGGTAGAATACATAAAAGTGCAGTTTTGGCATTAAATCTACAATAAAATAATAACTGGTTAAATTTGATTCAGCTAATGTTCATCGATGCAGACAACCACCATCAAGACTACATGCCTAAGACAACCTGAAAAAAGGGAAACTAAACTCCAAACCAAACTGCTCAGGCTAAAGCCCAGAAGCATATAAATAAAAAAGGAACTACTAGAGAAAACACATAACACAACTAACAATCTCCACAAGGACAGGAAGAAAAAACAACACACTACCCATCCTGAATATCCTTATCACAATAACGGCAAAGTAGAAACACAAGTCTATTGTAAAATCATTCAGATCAACCAATTGTTTCACCACCGAAATAACAATCCTAGCTCTAGATACAACAAGAGGAGCTTCTAAATACCTTATTTAGATGATCACAAATGCATTTGTGGTTTATCTCTATGTACAAATGTACTCATTAAAAACAAACACACTGCAGCAGCCCAGAACACCAGAAATAGGAAACAGACTGCTTATATAACATCTTCCAAAAAGGAGAAAACTAGCAGAGGACATCATGAACACCAAGTAGTAGTGAGAAGACATGCTCACTCACGAAACGTCCTAACTGAACAACACATACTTAACTACTGTTTAGTTTCAACTGGGAAACAGCACCCTAGACCAAGTTAAATCCAAAATAATAGGGAATTCCTAGAAGCATGACAATTAGCACCATCAGTCAATTAACTATTTATTTATTTATCAAATCTGTAAGCCTGCCTATTTCACAAAAAGTAACTTGGGTGGTGTACAACAATTGAATAAAGTACACACACACATATATATACACATCTATACATAATGCAGTACAGGTAATCCCCAATTTACGAGCATTCCCTTTGTGAACATTCAAAGTTATATGATTAGCACTCCCTAGTGTTTATGAACAAGTCCTGAACTTACGAATCTTGCAACACCACGGCAGTTGTTTGCCTTTACAAACAACCGCAGAGGCTCTGCAACATTCATCTTGTACTTTGCCAGCCAAAATTGAGGTTTGGAGGTCCCTCCACCCCTCCATTTTGACCTGCAATGTGCTGGGTGATGCCTACGCAGGCCTAATTGGAGATCTGTTTTGGACGGCATACTGCTTGGCAAGGCCTGAGGAAGTCTAAATGGAGCATCAGAGAGGTGCGTGCAGCTAAGAGGCTGGAGAAGAGACAGTTTGCTAGATCTTCACATGGTAAGTGACCTGGCAGGGCAGGTTGGGTGGTGGAGAAAGCAATTGTGGGGAGCATGAGATATTTCAGTGGGTTGGGGAGGCCTTGGGTGATCTTAAGCAGGTGGCCTGTTCCATCACTAGCCCCCCACTGGCCTTCCCCACCCTGAAATACCTCATGTGCACTTAATGAGCCATACATTTGATTAGCAAATGCATAGGCGAAAGGAGGGAGTGATCATGTTCAAGGTACAAGATTCATTGCCACGAATCCTTGTGTTACAAATGGAATGGGCAAGGTCCGTTCATTTGTAACTCGAAGATTACCTGTATAAGACCCAGCCTCAAAGTTGTGTTCTACAATCTTCTGTAGATCTAACTTGTTTCTTGTATTGATTCCTGTGTGTCATATTTTTGTTGCCAATTTATGATGATTTATTTCAAGATTACTGACAATGATGTTCCTCCAACTGTGAGAAGATTAAAAAAAACCAATCTGTATCCAAAAGATAAAGTTTAGTTTATTATTATTGGGAAATATGAGAAAGCATATTCGGGTTGCTGTTAAGATCTACAAGCTATATTTGTTATAGCACTTCTGGTTAGAGATGGGATTTTAAAGAAGGCAAGATATTGTTTTACAACTGAATGACAGAATTTTTTTCCCTAAGGAGAAAACAGGATTAAGGCTAATCTTAGTCTCCAATTTTAATTGACCTTTAAAAATATTATAGTAATTTCATGCATATGCACGCCCTGTCTTTGTAATACATTTACTCATAAAGCATCTAATGCTCAATGGAAGGAAGGAAATCTATCATTTGTTATAGTAAACAACATATACAAAACCTGGATGTGGGATTTCTTCACAGAAGCTTTTTAGGAGATTCCATTTCAGAAATTATTTCTGTAAGAAGCAATAAGTAGTTTTACATGGAGCTCACCATTATACAACTGAAATTAAACATTTTTCATAATTTTCCTTACTTTTTGAGTTTTTTGTTATTTTTACTGCCTATTTATGAAAAGCATTTAACTGCAAAGACAAGGAATCTAAAGGAAAACTAAATCTATTAAAAACAAGGATGTTATATATCTTTTTTTTCACATGTCTATTCAAGGAAATTTCACAGATGGATGTATGCAATTTCCTAATATGTTCACTTTCATGTTTTTCTCCTGTTGCCTAAATTACTTTGTCATTCTTCTAATCCAAGCCACACCTGCATCATAAGCAAAAGCATGAAGACTATTATGGCAAATCGTTAAGCTTCCCTTAAAGAGTAAACATGAATAAAACATTCAAATGTAAAAGTATTTTCATGCTTTTCAGAATGAACAGTTTAGTCTGAAACAAAAAATGAAGACATAAATGGTACCTACTTACTGCAGAATGAGTAATGATTAGTTTTGTAGTTTAGATTATTTTTTTAATATATTTTGTATAATTTGTAGCATACAGAACTCCAGCTTTCTTCAAATGGGTGCACTTCATTCTGTCCATCAACATTAATCAATATAACCAATGGTGCTATAATTCTAGTCTAGTTTTTGGAAGACCCTGCAGCAGCTATCAGGATATATTTTCTGTGCTTGAGGTTACATATAGATGACATAATTTATTTTACTGATTTGCTATCAATATCAAATATTACCAACAATGTTTGCTTATAGAGCTCCAGACACCATAAAACTGCTTAAAGGTGGCTTTACCTCTGTAATCTGTGTTATATAAGGCGCCAGACTGATCTTCATTATAATTCAAGCAGGCTTGGGTATGACTAGCACTTGGATAGAAGCAGTGGCGGAATTCGTTTGTTTTTTTTTACTACCAGTTCTGTGGGCATGGTGTCATTTTGTGGGTGTGGCAGGGTACTGTAAAATCTCCACTCCCACCCCACTCTGGGGGCAGCCAGAAGTGGTATTTACCGCACTACTCTGAACTACTCAAAATTTCTGCTACCAGTTTTCCAGAATCTGTTAGAACCTGCTGAATTTCACCCCTGGATGGAAGACCTGATAGACCTTAAGGATATAAAATAGACAGGAAAGTAGAAAAAAATCTGGGAATAAGACATGAAAAGCCATTTGTTAATCCAACAGTCCTCCAATATCATAATATTCAGTAGAAATTCTTTAGTATCTTCTTCCTTGTCCTTATTATTATGCATTATTAATTCAGGTCTGTGCCTAATATGTAATTATTTTTCTTTTCAAAACATAATAGGTTCATACTATGCTTGTTACAGTAACAATATTTCATCTCTGAATATTTTTTCAAACATTCTGGGGCTGTGACAAAAAAAGCTATATGGAAGATTGACTAAGTTACCAGAAGTTGAGCCTGATTTGAAGGATATATTTTTTAAAGTAGCCCATTTTTAATTTACATTCTTTTGCACTGTGATAGTGCCAGGATGGTCATGGATTTTACACTGTCATTAACATTTAGGTGTTAAGCTAACTACTGATGCAATGCTTTGCATACTTATCAGTTATATTGTATAAGTCCACAGAGTGACTCTGAGGAGCTTACAGTATATCACAGAAGTGAGTACACTCCCTAACATTTTGTAAATATTTAAGTATATCTTTTAATGTAACAACATTGAAGAAATGACACTTTGCTACAATGTAAAGTAGTCAGGATACAGCTTATACTCACTTTTGTTGCCAGCAATTTAGACTTTAATGGCTGTGTATTGTGTTATTTTGAGGGGCAGCACATTTACATTGTTATACAAGCTGTATACTCACTGCTTTACATTTTAGCCAAGTGTCATTTCTTCAGTGTTGTCACATGAAAAGATATACTTAAATATTTACAAAATGTGCGGGGGTATACTCACTTCTGTGATATACTGTAGCAGGTAAAAAATAATACAAACCATAGTATAAAACACAACAACACACATGCAACAGCCAAGAAACCAAATCAATCTAAACAACATTATATACTATAGTTTCCACTAACACTCCAATCTCCATGTCTGGAAACATAACCATATCTAAGAGTTTTCGAAAAGGCTGGCAGGGTTGGGGCCAATCAAATCTTAAGGGAACAATGGTGACATGGATTTTGACAGACTACTGATTAGCTACTGGGAAAAATGTCGCTGTCAGAACATAGTACTGCACTGAACAAACATCCATAGCCCAGGGGAATAGGAAATTGCCGAGTAGCCTTTATGCTTGTGGTCAGATTTGTGTGCTCTTGCTGTGGGAGAAGAAGCTACCACTCTTTTTAGTAGCCTCTACACTTCCTGATTATAGTTTACCATTAGAGTGTAGGAAAATCTACCACTAAAAGGCTATATATTTTTAAAGTCACAGATTGTTAATTTTTCCCTTTTATATTGTATCCTCAAAATCATAGTTTTATTTATTCAGCCTATTTTAAAATGATAATCCAGACCAATTATCCCATCGTGCATAGAAATTTCATCTCCAAATGACTAACTCTGTTAACTAATTACTGTTAACTTAATAAATTAATTTCTTCATGATATTGACACTATTTAGATTATATAGCTAAATTAACACATATATGTGTTAAACTTATTTGTACTAAATTCCGACTGGAATAAGTACATACTCTGGAAATAAGCTACACAAAGTGTGTTTTAATTCTGAGGAGACATGTATAGAACTAAAATTTCATATTTTTACAATGTTAAGCATATTTTCCTTTTTTTTGAGGAAACCATGTAGGAAGATGTGAGTGTTGTAAAGTTTGTAATGGATTTAAGGCTTTTCATCTTGAGGTCAATATTTCAAATCTTGCTAAGGTCATTAGTCATACAAGGCTGTTACAATTTGACAAAAGCGGATATGTAACTTGACAACTGGAGATATCACCCACATTATTTGAAAATACCTCCGTTCAAATGAATTAAGAATATAATAAAAAATTGATCAGTGAACAGCCGCAACAACTATAAAAAACAATTACACAAAAAGGCAAGTTGTTCACCACAGAAATATAATCAACTGAAAAATAAGTTTAGTTTTTGTTTTTAGAGAAGGAAAGAAGGAAGGGACTAAAGCAAGCAGGCAGGATTCTATGACCAAAATGAAAAGATAGTACCAATAGATAGTTCATAATCTGTAACAAGAATGACAGGAGTATATTATCTCCATGATGTATTGGATATAGATAAAAAATAACATCAATAGAACAATGACTTTTTATTCAATTTTTCTCTTAAATTCATATTAAGAAATAATTTCATTATTATCTTGAAATATAATTTAACCGATATTGTATTATACCAAAACAGTCATTCCAATTGTAAAAATGTATTAAAATTTATTATTTAAATGTAACTAAATTTCATGTGAATTAAAGATTATATCTGACAATTAAGATATTTAAAAATAATTCAACTCATGAAGTCCAAATAAATTTTATTCATTCATTCATTCATTCATTCATTCATTTTTCATACATTCATTTATATTTTCTATTTCTCAACAGTTTGTCTCCCTCAGAGAGCGTTTCTGAGAGGTGTACAATATAAGTAATTTGCCACCTTTACCCATATAAATAATTTATCATTAAAAAGTTTATAAGGAATTAGTAACATATTCAATAATTCTTTATCTGCAACTATTACCACATAAAAGGAGAATGTGGTTGAAGTAAATAATGGCAGACACCACTTTGCTTAAGACAAATTTTGCTTAAGACAAATTATTAGCTTGTGCAAAAATAAGACCACCCTTGATGCCCCTGTAAGCAATAAGGCAGCTGTCACCTTGGCCTTTGAAAAATTCAAAGAGAGTTACAGTGACAAAGCAGCTTTTATCAGCAACATTTTTGTGCCCCCTGGAAGAAAGTGCTGTAGATATACTGCCGACACCCACATATACACAGTTAAATCAGCAGGAACAGTCGTTTTATGGAATTACAGTGTCAATCAGGATACACAGCTGTAGCACACATAACTACTTAAGAATGTCAGGCCATGCTAGATTTACCTTTAGCTAAAGTATGCTCTGGTAGAAGTATTTGAAAAATAATAATAACAGGTTTTCAGGAAGTATTTTCTCTATAAAGACAAACCTCTGTTTCTCCAAATGAAGAACTGTAATAATACAAATATCTTTGAATGTAGCAAAAATAATGAATAGTTCTGATTTTTGTTTGATCTAGGAATTTTTACATAGAGTAACATAACCTTCATTATCACTGTGTTTGATTATCAAGATCACTTTATAAATCATTTTTAATAGAACTTTTGAATGCAAAACAAAATTTAACAAGAAATAATATTTAGAATGAAAAGAAAGAGAATACCAAAGACAGAAATGCTGAAATAAAAAAGAAAAAAATAAAAAGAATTGTAAAGAGGTGATTTCCAACTTTTTATAGCACTTGCAAGTATAAATAGGTTAATCTCTTACTCTATAGGTTACAGCATTGTTTACATTTTCTCAATATTCTAATTTTTTAATTAGAAAGATCACTTGAAGGTTCAGTGATTCCTTTCAGAAATTACCAAAATCTCCAGGTCTTATCTTTTACATTTGTCATAGTTATATATAAAGATTGTGGGTTATAACTGACTGAGTTATAACTGACTGCTGGGGAAAAAATATATTCATTAAGTAAAAAAGATCAGAATTACTTAACTCGTGTTTTGTAATATGCTATTATGTAAATCAAATAAACAGACAACTTCTCAAACCAATTTTAATTTTTCAATATTTTCTTGCAACAGGTATTTTAAAATAGAAGAACAGTGGCTGGCTTCTATACATTACTGTAGCCATATAATGTATACTTACAACTATTTGCGTGTCTGGTATCATCAATGATGTATGAATAGGACATTAATTCTGGCAGAAAATGCAAGAAAAATAAGATTTTATTTTTGTTGATAGAAAATGATTTAGTAATCTCTTTATCCTGGGAAGTTCCATAACTATTTGAACACAATAGACAGAAATACAAATACTGGCTTAGTTCTTTATACTAAGGTATGAAGTGTGAAAAGTGAAATACTGAGGTGCTTTTGACAGTCATTTTTCATATATAGCAGGCAGATGGATTTATTTGATCAAAAATAAGGAATGTCCAAACTGACACCAAATGCTGATGGATAAGAATTCATAACTATAAATAAGAATAAAGGTTAATTCATAAAGTTTATATTTGTGAGTGTGAAAATTAATTATATTTAGAAACATTAAAGTGATGAATGTATGTGAAGAAAATCAGACTTGTTCATGAAAGAATTAATGTGACTGTCCTGGACTAAAAAATTGGGTAACCAACAAATACTGCAAGGAATATTTTATAAAAACTGCTTTATAAAAGAACATAGACATATGCATATGCATCACACACACACACACACATATTTGTTGTTCTATGTCTTTTTTAAAAAACAACTTTTTTAAAAAAAATTGATAGATTTCATCTTATTCATCATTTCTCTTTTTCAATTCAGTTAATTAACTGGGATATCTCATTTTAATGATTAATATTTCTTTTGTCAGTTTGCTAAATAACATTTTCACTAAGAAAACAGAAGTCCAGTTTTGGACACTAGAACTATTGTTCTCCATTCAAATCTTTCTTTTAAATCTTGCCTTACTTTGCTTCAACGAACCACTGCATAATGTTGCACATCACCCACCCAAACCGGGACTGTCAATATCAGGTTGTTTAGTCACCAAGTCTGCGAGCAAGCCAGAGTCAGTCTTCCCATGAAAATCAAGTCAATGACCTGCATCTCTTGATCCTGTGAACCAAAAGATGGCTATAATTTTTCTTTTTCTCTCCCCCAACCTTACTTTTCACATGTTGCAATCATTCCCTCAAGTCATTAGGCAATATAAAAATGCATCAATTCCTGCAAAGTTAAGTTCTTTCTGAATGACTGCATTGTGGCTGATTAGGCACAGTTTTCTTATTTTGTCAAATTAAATAGAGAGAGACAATAATATAAAAGAGAGGAAAATCAGGGAATGTTAAGGTATTTCTTCACTCAGACGATGTTCGCCTTACTATCTAATCAAGTGGAAAGGGCCTTTATTTGCTATTTTCTATTGTGAAAAAGTGCAGCAATAAAATGTCTAAAGATTTTCCAACACTTTTGTTACCTAAAAAGAGCAATGTTAGTCAAGTGCTTTCTGATTTAAAATAAAAAAGATAAAAAGAAAACAATTAAAAAGAAAGAGAAACCAACTTCTGTAGTAGTTTGAAAATTCAGACAATTGAAACCCATCTATACCCAACAGCCTTTTAACTTTCCAAAAGTTTCCCTAAAAAAAGTTTGTAAAGAGGTTTGAATAAGGGTTTCTTCTTTGTGACCAGAGAAACATTATAAATGATGGAAGAAGCAGTCCACAGAACTTCAAACGATTTTATTTTAAACCATTACTAATCAGCATCTAGAGTTTGAGTGTTAATGCCAAATAAGAGAATAGTACTCCAAAGTCTAATGACCTTTTAAGAACATTTCTTTACATACATTTTGAAGAAGTTTAATATTATTGTTACAACATCACATCATCTGTTTATAGATATTAACAACTATTGGATCATATGCATGTAAATAAACTATAATCATTTTTTGTTTGTAATATTCTATAGTCTGCGATGGGGAAGGAGGAGAAAATGAAAGAGGGGTGGAGAGAATGAAGATTTAACAACCCAATCTATTAACTAAATTACCCATTTCATGATCTCCAGTGCTATAAAACACAATAGAAGAACAATCCAATGAAAATGGAGTGCTCTTTGGCTTTCTAATTTTAATAGGGGAAAGCTAAGCTGCTTAGTTTTCCCTTTAAATTAGACATAATAAAAATTAATTTGTTAAATAATGTTAGAAACTAAAAAAAAATAAGCTTCAATTGTAAATGAACGCATATTTCTTAACTAAATGGACCATCTCCAATTTGGATTTGATTATCTGAAGGATGTTTTCTTCTTCTATAAACAGCCTTGATTTCCTTGGATCATCAGAATGTGCCCTTTTAAGGTACCTCCACTGTCAGAATTTTATCCATCCAATGCTTCTCAACAGGCATGTTGAAGCATACAGTTGTGCCATGGACTTGTTTCTAATGTGCCACATGATTTTTATCTTCTTTTCTATGGCCAAAATGTATAACTTAAAACTGTGTAGCTTTCCCTTGAACTATGTCTTACGCATTTAAAATATGCACATATGGTTAATAATTTTCTGGTGAGTCATTTAACCAGTACTATATTCAGTTCTGTGCCACAGATTTTAAAAAAGGTTAAGAACCACTGATCTAGAACTGATTACAGTCTTTTGTAGAAACTTATTTTATGTTAACCTTGTGAGTCTGCATCAAAATCCTAGAACAATATGATTTGAGGTCACTCAGAGCAGCCAATAGAAAGCATTACATTACATTACATTACATTACATTATATTACATTACAAGACATGTGAATCTTACAAGTACAATTACATTATTTATTAAAACATCAATGAGATACTTAAGGTCTCTGTCAATGTAAAGTGGGTAATACCACTCCCAAGCCTTATAAACTCTAAAAGTAGATTTAGCTTAGTTTTTCAAAACAAATGTTTTTTTTCTTTTATCTTCCTTTCCCCATCACCCCACTAAAATGGTATTATTCATTTGTCTGCTGCATGTTTCTCATCCCTATCACTCTTGGTCATCCACCAAAAGACTATCCATGCCAATAGTAGAGACTGAGCAGAAATATTATTATAGAATTTGTTAATGTTGCTTTAAAACATCTATAGCACGCCACAAGTTTGCACATTCTCTCCACTTCTTATCTCCAGTGAATACAGAAAATGTAAGGTTTTATGTTATTGTTCTTGCTATTACTAGATGCTATTTTTTTAAAAAAAACTTTTAAAAAAAGTTATTAATTTTTCAATAAAGCATCCAATCCTTCAACTGGAATCCAATGATAGGTAATATACAAGGCATCGCACAATGACTCTGAAGTATGTAAATCCACTCATGATCCAACTAAAAAATGTAAATTAAAACCATCACTGTTCCCCGAGCTATGTGGCAACATTCAAACCAAACAGAACATCAGTCAGTCTTCTCCAAGTTCTTTCTTTAAGCGGAAAGAAAGAACTGAACAGCCAAAGTTTTTTAATACTTGGCTGAACAATCGGTGGTCTCAATAATGAATATTTTAAGCCAAAGATCATAAAAATGAAATTATTACATGATAGATCTATTAAGAGTGATCAGATTCCCAAGAGTTGTTCATATATACAGTAAAGATTGTTCTGGGTATATAGTATATACTGTGTGTGTGTGTGTGTGTGTGTGTGTATGTGTGTGTGTGCCTTTATACATTATGTTTCAGATATCCAAAAACATGATTATTTTTAATATAAGAAATCAGTGAGCCCTGTACATGTATATGATTGTATGATAAATCCAAATGCTATAGATAGATAAAGGTTTTCCCATAAATTTATCTGCTGATTTTGATAAAATGGTTTGTAATCCTTAAACTGAAGTAAGAAAATCCAGTGGTTCAACTGGCAAAACAAGCTTCCAAGTATTTTCAGGAAGACAAAGTAATTTTGGATGAGGGAAGGAGGTGCTTCCACAATGGAAAATCCTTCTTTCCAAATTGATTGCACATTGCAACATGCTTTTGCTCATATTTTAATGAAGGATTTTTACCCAAGATTCCATGATTACTGAAAAAAATTAAGAAAATGTTAAAAATTAGAAAGGAAAAATATTTGCTTTTTGATATATTTCATACATAAACCAAATCTACAAAAATCAACATGAAGGGTTCCAATTAATACAATCTGTCAAATACACTCTTCTCCAATTAACTTTTTCTTATGTATCGCAATAGTATGAATACATTCACTATCCCCAAAAGTAGTTCAATTTTCTGATTCTTTATACTTTTATAACAGCTAGAAGTAATATCAGCAATATATAATTTCAAGACAAAAATAGGTAATATGCATTTTCTAACAGCTTTACAAATATATATATACCCTGTTTCCCCTAAAATAAGACATCCCCTGATAATAAGCCCAATCGGGCTTTTGAGTGGATGCACTAAAATAAGCCCCCGCCGAAAATAAGTCCTCCCCAACAATATTTAAACACATGCACAGCCGGTCCCTGCCATTTCTTCTGGTTTCCTCCACACACCCCAAAATAATAAGGTGTCCCCCAAAATAAGGCCAAGCGCTTATTTTGGTGTTCAAAAAAATATAAGACAGGGTCTTATTTTCAAGGAAACATGGGTAAATTGAATTGTAGTCAGCAACATTTGTCATCAATTTTTTTCTTATCCAAATATTGGAATCTCCATGAAATGCTTTAGAAAAATGCTCTTGTGTATATCAGATTTCAGTAAAAGAAAATAAAATTTTAAAAGTCAAATAATTTGTAGAAATGTGGTACATGAGATTTGAAGTATGGGTGTTCATAAGTAATCAAGACAAAGTATTTATTTTCACTGGATTTTAATACTTGAAGTGCCATTTTATTTATTTTTTCATGATTAGTTTCAAGATTAGTATAAAGATATTGCAAGGTTAAGATTTAATTTTAAAACTTAAACTTTAAAAGGTAGAGACAATACATGTTCACTGTTTGTACAATAATGGCATTTAGTTATTAAATAAAATTAATATAAAAAAACTTCATGAGTTATTTCTTATACAAACCAAAGCTGAACATGGATTCATGATGGAGCTGGCTCTTTCTGATGAGGAAATTCCTATTAAGAGAATATACCATAGTATCTAATGGGTTCATATTAGCTCATATTCTTTGAAAACAAAGAATTGAGTTTTCACGAGTTGCTCATTATTTGTAGTACTACTATATGAACTCTTTACAAAATAAAAACATAAGGGAGGAAAGCTAAATGGATAACTATCTTTCCAAACAAATAAGTCCATTTGAAAATGTCTTAAAAATATTAATGTAAAAGGCCATAATTATGCATCCATTTAATTGTAAACAAATGAATGAGATATTATCTCTAGTCCTCCTATATGGTTCCAAATTAGAAATCCAAATTACATTTTGTTTCATTTTAAAGAATTGAGCTTATTTCCAAACAAAGTGTTAGGTTGCAGCAATTCACTATTTTTATTTCCATAAAAAGCTCCTGAGACTTAGCATTGGAGGTACTGATCTGTTTTCTATCATATGGTCTCTTATTTATTTATAATGCAAGAGACATTAATATTACTTTGCTACAAATTCAACCTTAAATATACATATTTTTCATGGAGTCTTAATTTCAAGTAAACAATGTTTGCCCTGCCTTGTTTGTTAAAGCAGAATTGTTGTGCCCCTTGTTAAAGTCACAGCAGAACAATGGTTTCTGGAATGTGTTTATCCTTATTTATTTTGTAATTGTTTTTTTTATTATTTTATAGTTTTTCTACTGCATACATATTATGTAGACATATGCAAAGAACTGATCAGAGAAAAATAATACTAATAGTAACACTAACAATAATAGTAATGCATATTTATCAGTTACTATTCCTTGTTCATTTATTTATTTTTTTTGAGGCCAAGTATTTTGGCAAGCACATATTTCTTTCCCTCTCTTTTCTCCACAAACTGTACATTTTACATTATTTTTTACTATAAATTCATTAGACAATTTATTACTATAATTATCCTGGTCAAGGATATGATTAAAATAGCTTAGTATTATTGACTCTTGTTTAATTATATTTAATTATGCATTATGAGTTGGTAACTGAAACTTTTATTTCTTTGACAGATAAAGGAACTTGTGCCAAACTACATTTCACACACAATTGTACAGTTATTTTTCCCAACCTTTTTACAAAAATGAAAACAGTCTGTAATTGAAAAAAGACGTCTGACATTTCAAAATGCTCTTTCCCCCGCATAAAACATGTTATTGAAAACTTACATTATTTTTCTGTTGAACTTTAGTTGATATAACCTATTTTCCTCCTATAAATAACAACCTTTAATTAACTTGCCTCTTCACTCCTATAAACTGCCATTCATCTGCTTAGAAATTTATTTAAACACACTAACATATTTGTGCAGACTTCAATCACATTACACATACAAACACACATACACACACACATACATGGGGCCAGGGTGAAAGAAAAAGGAAGTATATATGGATTTCCAATCTAATTTAAAATGATCCTATTTTATTAATGTTATCATCCTTATCCTTTTTTTTTTTTTTTGCCATCTAGGGATGAAAGATGGACTAGAACTAACATATCATATGCTTTTAAAAATACAAAACAAAACTAGATGGGGGCAGACTTTGGAGGTTTTGTACCACTTTGCTGACATCTAGTGGAATATTCGATTTTGCAGCCCAGATCAGAAAACCTTAGGTACCTGGCTTCCAACTAAGATAATGGAAACGTCAAAGGAAGTTTTGAAAATCTCAGTAACATACCAAACATTCTCATGTTTGACAAAATATCCTTAAGAACCATATAAAACTATCAACTATCAAAATTTCAATCAAAACACTCCAGTTTTTAAAAAAATACTTTCACCTGACCTCTATCTTACTGTATGGATTAATTTTCATAGGTTTATCATATAATTGGATAAAGTAAACCAGTTTTCTAAATATGGTAGTCCAGAATTACAATGTCCAGTAATATCTTCCCTATGACTAGCATATTGCTATTATTGGATTCCAGGCATCTCAGCAGTATAAAAGGAAAAACTGAGAGAGAAACTACATCACCCAGAAAGTATGAAAATGAGTTAATTTATTGCTTCTCACTAATCAGAAATATGAAGTTTTCACTTTGAACTATGGATTGAGGAAGATACCTAGATCCAAGGCTCCATAATCTGAGAAAAAAGTTTTATCCTGCTACATTCAAACTGTAATTCAGTTAAGGAGAATCTGACATTTTCATGAAAAAATGAACACATATGTTGCAATTTACAGGTGAACCAAGCCTATATTACATTGAAGTAAGTAAAGGAATCATGTTTGTATCTGATTGAACTGCTAATAAAATTCTTCAAGTATGCCAGTCTTTGGTATATTACTTTCTTTCCCCTTATTGAAGTTAATTTTAAGAAGTTCTAAAGTATCGGCACTAAGTAATGCTACTAGCAATCAAATGCTTTTGTTGACCTTACAAGGAAAGACTTATGTCTAGGACCCAGTAGAAACCAATCCAGATATAAACCAAAAGGAGGAAGCCAATAAACAATTGAGAAGTGAAGGCAATCTGGTCCACCTGTGGTGGAAATATTTCTTTTCTCATTCACACAGCATGAGGCTTCATGATGGATTACAGAAACACCAGTGGAGGAAATAAAACGGAGAAACAGACAAATCAACGGGATATCTAAATTGTTATATGAAAACTCCAAGAAAAACATCTATCTTAATCATTGCAGAGCACTTTTTAAAATTCAATCATTTTAATGAACCTCCTAGACCATCATAATAAATTTTTAATCTTACACACTGTAAAGTTAGACCAATAAGTTGTATACAACTAAGTTACACATGCCTTTACAGGGGCATATCTCAAGACTAAAGTTACTACAAAGATGGGGTGCAAAAATTAACACAACAAATATGGTGATCATCCAGATTTTTGCAGCCCAGATATGGTAACTCTGCATAGTATATTCAGTTTTACACAATTACATTTTATTCACTGTTTGTGAATAGATTCTATTACCTCTTCTAAATGTAGTATTCATTTTCTATTCCAAATAGAAAAGATCTGGGCAGAGGGGGTGGAAGGCAGAGAGGGAGGGAAGGAGGTGGAGAAGGGGGCGGGGGGGGGGGGGGGGGGGGGGGGTGAATCTTCTTTGGAATCATCTTCTTTCTGTTAGTGCATAGAGTTGCAGTTGTATGCTGATACTTATATTTCAAAATCAATGAAAGCGCATATCACTTAAGGAGTTGTTCTATATTTATCTTTGTCTAATAATTACAATAAAAATACGTGAGAAATTAACAAAACATTCAATTGAGTGAAAAAAAAGGATGCTCCAATACACCCTGCTAAATAAACCTAACACTTCTATTGTGTAAGCAGCTAAAGATAACATTTGAAATTCCTAAATGAGATTAGTTTTCTTCAGATGAGTTTAACCAAAATGTTTCTACAACTTAATATCATGGCCAAGTGTTTGTTTAAAACATCATCAAAAATGTATCTTGTTAAAATAAAGAAAGTACAGCAATCAATTCCAGTTAATAAAGGCCTGCCTAGATAAAATTGCAGAAGAATTATTCTAAATGGATTTGAGATGGAAAATGCACAAGAAATAATCTTGCATACATGTTACTCTACCTGTTTGATCAGAAAACATAAACTTTTCTGTTGCAGAATCTTTCAAGCCAGTCCTGTTACCATATGGTTCCCCTACTTTTAAAAAGTGAATTTTAAGGCAAAAATCCTAAATCCTTAAAAGAATATTTTTAAAATAGTTATTATTTGACCCTTTACCTTAAAGCACACAGTTCTTGGGAACCAAACCATGCATGAAACTCTAACCCTAACAGAGATTCTAAAAAATTCTTGATCAAATATTTCCCAATCAAAGACCGATTTGGGTCTTCATATCTCTTTCCTAATTTATAATCTGTTGGGAAACATTCTTTTCTCATTAAGTATAGATGCATCAGCAGTGTTAGTTCCATGTGTAATCCAGGAACCAGTGGCTCCAGCAGCAACAATGTGTCGGTCTTTTCTTTTCTTTTCTTCATACTGTACCACCATACTGTAAAGATGTTCAATAACGCTGCTGATATTGCCATTTACCTAAAATCAGTATCAGGCAGTTTCTCTTTGATCATAATATTGGGATCAGTTTTTTGAAAGTTAAATATCTTTCTAAATTGTACTCTAATTTCAAAACATGAAAAATCAAACAAAGATCAGGCTGTTACCTTTTGGAATTCAGAACTGCAGGTTTTATTACTGACAGTTCAAGTGCTATAAAGTATCAATTGAAATCGATGACAATGAAACAATTATTGAGTATATAAGTGCTGCAAAGGGAGACAGCAGATAGGGGAGATTAGATATGGCATTGGGAAAATGGCATTCCTTTGAAATAATTTGTCCAAATTTTATAGAATCAGCACATTTAGGCATATAAGAGCCATGGTGGTGCAGTAGTTAGAATGCAATATCACAGGCTAACTCACTGCTCATTCCAGGAGTTTGATTCTGGTCTAAGCTTTCCATCCTCCCAAGATAGGTAAAATGAGGACCCAGATTGTTGGAGACAATATGCTGACTCTATAAAACCACTTAGAGAGGAATGTGAAGGGATATATAAGTCTAAGTGCAATTGCTATTGCTATATTAGAAAAAGTCAGAAAATAAAGAATGAAATTAAAACTTATATGAGTTTCCTCTTGTTATATGTCAGTTCTAAAGTTGCACCTTGAGCCATTTAATATATTATTAGGGTTTGGAATTCTATGCTATGCAAGCTTATGCAAGTATGCAAGTCAATAGGACTTTGTTCTAAAAAAGCATCACTGCCAATATAACATAAGCACAGTCTAGCACTAACAACAAATACTAGATTTGGGCATATACAATAAATTCATTTTTCATATAAAACTGTGTTTTTACTGTTATAATATAAAATGTGCTGTTTTCATAGGAATTTCATTACTCAAATAATTCTGATGCCTCACTTTATGAACTATTTGCTATACAATTATATATAATTTCATTAGGATTCAAATAGCAAAACAAATGAATAATTCCATATAGTTCTATGAAATGTTAAACCCCATTAAGTTCAGTAGGACCAAGCTAATATGAATGGATGTACAATCACAATCCATACTGAAATTTAAAGTTTATTTTGCTTTAGCTGCCTTGGACTGAACTTGAGAATAAGGAAACCAGTTGTGTCATCCTTTTTTATAATATTATACAGTAGTATTCATTGAATATATAAAACATGATAAGATTCCTTCCAATAACAATAGTTAAATTACTATTCAGTTAAAATGCATTGATTTTTAATGAACTTATAAAATGATAAATATATAGTTAGACTTGAAAAATTTCTCTCGTGATAAAATAAATAAATAAATAAACCTTTAAGGACAAATTAAGTTGCTCTAATTCAACCTTAACTATATAAAATCTCCTTAGAATCAGACTTTATTTCTAGTGACTTCATTGACACATCTGGAGAAGGAAAAAAACCAAGCACATACTAGGCAAAGAAGAAATGTAGTCCAGGGACTACCAGAGTATATAATTCTGTTATATGGGTTCATCAAGCAACGTAAACTAAGATCTCAGAATTCTGCAGCTTCAAATACTTAATTAAGAATAATGTCGTAACTGGTATCAAATCACTGCACATAATAACAAGTATATGCCATGTTTACTTCAATTTAAAACATAGCATTTTTACAATCCAAAATAAACTATGAGGAGGTGAATTCCACATGATCACTTAATTAAGTGAGACTATATGCTTAAGCTATTATTCCTTGGCTGCAATTTTTATACTGTCAGATTCTGTTTGAGTTCAGAGCTCAAGTTCTTACACCATAACAGAAGCCAATGAGTCACTCTCCACTTCCGGCATCCCCTGCTGACTGAGTGTTCCAAGTTTTTGTGAGCAAAAACACAAGTTGGATTACTATGCAGGAATGAGGGCTCAAACAATGTCAGACGGAAAAAGAAAGCCCCCACCTTAGCTGGCATTGTATTTTCTTTATGTCCCCAACAGACAAAGCAAGCTCTGGATTAGGAAAGTTATGTAAACAAATATATCCATGATACAAATTGCCCATTAAGAACTTAATACAACATTTTGAAACAACAACAACAATAATAATAATAATGTCCTTGTAATGTTTTGGAATCCATGTAGCCTGAACCACTGTAATAAAAAAATCATTCTGATATTCAACATTTGGCTTCTGTAACTCTCATACTCTCTGTATGTTTTTATAAAGTTGAATATTGGCAAGGCTAGAGAAATAGAAACTGGAAAGAATGGTGAAGGGAAACTCATTTGGAAGAACCAGCTAAGTTTCCCTGGGTCTCATCCAACACTGTATTATTGTATAATGATTAAGAAGAAAAAGTTACAATATGTACAGCAAGAAAAAAACATTCATATATAACGATTTAAGCTGAAATCAACCCTAAAACAAAATTTCTTTCCTCTAATTGCACTTTGCCTACACTTAGAAATGTCAGGTATAAAACAGGTAATGCAAATTGCAGGCCAATAGAGAGGGAATTTAAAAAAAACACCTTACACGTCACATTTATTATTTAAATGAATTAGTTAAATACAAAAATATTCAAACCCTACTCTTTAGTTCAAATCTAGCAAAATATTTAGGCCAAGTACTAATTATGCAGAAAAATCTTTGTTCAAATGCCATCACACAAATTACTTGCAAAGTGTGACAATACCTTGCTAATTCTAAAGAAAGTAACACTTCCAAGATTGAAAGTGTTTATTCAGAAGTCACAATGAATTCAGAGAGAATTAGTACTAATAAATACTGCACGCAATGACAGTTTAAGATGATAAGAAAAAACAAACATCAGTGCTGTATTTTAGAGATTAAAAGCTATATGGAGAGAGAGCGGACAAGGACAGAAAAGAAAAATAATGAAATCATCAAAAAAATCTTTACCTCAGCTTTCTGGGTCCGAGGCGAAGCTGCAGATTTTTCAATGGCATAAACATCCACCAGATACAAGCGTGCTCCTTGCTCCCTGTCCAAAACAGCAGCAGTCTGAATCACTCCAGTGTGGCGGCCAATAGTAAAGAGGCGGCCAAACTTTTTGTCCTCACAATGTACTGATACAATGAAATATTCCACTAGAGTTTCTGGCCCTCCAGGACTAGCTGCTTCAATGGATATCACATTTGTCCCAATAGGTTCACCTTCTTTTAAAATCGTAATATATTTTGGTTGAGTGAAAATAGGGCCATCAAGTCCTTGTAGAATTACAGTCATCTCAGTGGTTGATTTTCTTCTCTCAGGGCCAAGGTCTGTGGCTGAAATGATGAAGCTGTACATAAGCTGGGATGGCACCAGAGCCGATGACACCCTCAGTTCTCCGCTGTAGCGATCCAGAATAAATATGTCTGTGACCCCATTAATTATTTCATACTCAACCTCTCCATTTGCTCCTTCGTCAGGATCGGCAGCCACAATTGTAGTTAGGACAGTACCTATTACAACAGAAGGTTCTACAGCCAGAGCATTTGGGGATACAAAAGTTGGAACATTGTCATTTTGGTCTGTTATAAGAACTGTCACATTCTTCAAAGCAAACCTTCTAGATTCGATAGGCACAGCCTGATCCATGGCTTTGACTGTTAATTCAAAGAGATTAGCAAATTCACGGTCTATTTCAGCACTTGTATATATTGTTCCTTTGACTTCATCTATATGGAAATGGTTTCCCCTTGGCATCTGCTGGATGATTGTATATGCCAACTGCCCATTAATATCTGCATCCGGATCATGAGCCACTACAGAAATGACCGAGGTCCCAATAGGAATGTTTTCAACAATAGACTTAAATATGTCTCCAGCTGGAAACACGGGTGGGTTGTCATTATAATCCCTGACATATATTACAACTGACATGGTAGAAGACCGAGGAGGCCTCCCTTTGTCTTTTGCTGTTATGTTTAGTTTATACAATGACTGTGTTTCAAAATCCAACTTTTTTGAAAGGAAAATACTGGCAGTATTAGGACTGATACTAAATGTTCCATGATTATTTGTTCCTGTAATACTATAATTAAGGTCAGCATTGTCACCTGAATCTGAGTCTGTAGCAGTGGCTGAAGTTACAAGTTCACCAATTCTCATGTTTTCCAAGATATCAACAAATAAAATAGTTTTAGGGAATGAAGGACTATTGTCGTTTTCATCCAACACATTGATGTTCAGCATAGAAAGGGAGCTAAGGGGATCGGTCCCAGAATCCACTGCTTGGATAGTAAGTGAGTAAAATGCAGTAGCTTCATGGTCCAATTTCCCAATTAAAGTCACCTGGCCAGTGCCAGTGTCTATCGCAAACTGGTTTTCTTCATTTCCTTCAATTATAGAATAGTGAATTAGTCCATTATTACCTTCATCAACATCTGAAGCAGAAACTCTTAAAACCTGTGTTAGGTTTGGGGCTAATTCTGATATTGTTGCTTGGTACAGTTCTTTCAAAAACTTTGGCGCATTATCATTTATATCCTTCAAGTACACCTGCACTATTGCCTGATCTCTTAAAGGCTTTGGCAACCCTTGATCTATTGCAGTAACTGTAAGTGTAAATACAGCAGCTCCCCTTTGTCTCATCAGGGATTCTCTGTCCAACTGATGAGTACTTGTTATTTCCCCACTTAGAGCATTCAATTCAAAATCAGGCTGCATGTGTGCAAACAAATATCTGACTTCCCCATTAGATCCACAATCTTTGTCAACAGCACTTACTTTACCTACAAAGGATTCACCTTTCTGTTCTTCTTCATAATAAAAAACATAATTGGTGCTGTTAAACAGTGGCCTATTGTCATTTACATCTTGCAGAATAACAGTAACGTTTACTGTGGCACTGAGTGGTTCTACTGCTCTGTCAGAAGCCTCAACCAGCAGTGTATATCTATCCTGAACTTCACGGTCTAGTTCACTTTTTATGTACAGCTGGCCATCTGGAAATACGCCAAAGGCATCTCCTGTATTTCCTTCAATTATGTTATAAGCTATTTCACCATTTGTACCTGAATCCTTGTCAGAAGCATGCACGCTAAAAAATCTGGAATTCACAGGCTCCATTTCTGAAATAACGACTTCATAAGAAAGCTGGTCAAATATTGGTGGGTTATCATTTACATCATGAACAGAGACAGTTAAAATGAAACTGGAGGAACGTTCTGGAACTCCCAAGTCAGAGGCCATTATCTCCACTTGATAAGACCCATCGTTTACATCAAGAAGCCCTGTCAAACTGATAGCACCACTTTGTTCATCAACACTAAACAGATTTTTAGGATTTTGCTTTAGGCTGTAAGCAACCATGCCATTTGCACCTTCATCAGGGTCAACAGCTTTGGCTTGGAAAATGGTATGCCCCGTATTCCAATTTTCAACCACATTCACACTTTCCACTGCATGAAGAAAGTGGGGTGAATTGTCATTTAAATCTCTAACCGTTATATTGACCAGAGCATCTCCAGTTATTGTTCCACCACTGGCCACTACTTTCAGCTGGTAAAATGCTTGCTCTTCCCTGTCAATAATACTAGCAGTGGTGATCAAGCCAGTCATTTTGTTAATTTCAAACATACCCTTTTGGTCACCTGTAGTGATCAGATATGTGATATTGATGTTGAGATCCATAGTGTGGGCAGAAACACTGCCAACATGATAACCCAGGGCAACATTTTCAAACACCACAAAGCTGTAGATTTCCTGGGTGAATACTGGGGGGTTATCCTGAGTGTCCAAAACAGTGACTGTAACTATGGCCTG
Source organism: Ptyas mucosa (assembly GCA_012654045.1). Lineage (NCBI taxonomy): Eukaryota > Metazoa > Chordata > Lepidosauria > Squamata > Colubridae > Ptyas > Ptyas mucosa. The sequence goes on along the minus strand of WNWU01000007.1, from coordinate 13,199,374 downwards.
ATTCTGTGACTGTAAATTGCCACCATCACTGGCTACTACTTGCAATTGGTAAGCAGTTTTTTCTTCTCTGTCTAGGGTGGTTTTCGTTGTGATGACCCCTGTCTGACTATGAATTTGAAACCTGGAAGTATCTCCTGCTGAGATACTATACCTAACTCTGCCATTGAGTCCAAGATCTGGATCACTAGCAGACACAGTGACAACGTAGCTGCCTGCAGGTTCGTTTTCTTGGATGTGAGCAAAATACTGGATAGGGTAGAATAAGGGGCTGTTATCATTCACATCAAGCAAGCTCACGTTGACCAGAGCCACTGAAAAGAGAGCAGGATTGCCCAGATCAGTGGCCAGGACATGCAGTGAGTAGTGTTCTTGTTCTTCCCTGTCTAACTGTGAGACTGTGCTAAATCTACCTGAAACAGGATCCAAGCGAAAGGCTCCCCAACTAACTATTGGAAAACCACCTGAATTTCCCCCAGTTTCGCTCTCTTGCAAGACGAATCTCACAGTCCCATTGTCACCCAAGTCACCATCCACAGCAGTGAGAACTAGCAACTCAGTTCCTGGAGGTGTATTCTCTGGTATTGAAACATGATACCCATCTGGCTTACTAAATTGGGGCTTTTCATCATTAACATCCAGGATATTCACTACCAGTTTTGCAAAGGAAATTTTAGGTTGCACACCCTGATCACGGGCACTAATGTTCAGCACCACTTGTGAAGCTATTTCCCGGTCCAGCCCACCAGATGCTGCCATGCCTTGACCAGCAATACCCAGCAGAGATGTAGCCATGACAGTATCAGCGCTCTTAGTGGTAACTAGGCCACTGTGTTCACTAATACAAAACCAACCCAACTCATTTCCAGAAACTATGCTGTACTTCAGGTTGGCATTAAGACCAGAATCATGATCTGTAGCACTTAAGCCCTGTACATAGCTGCCTGGTGGTACTTCCTCACTAATATTGACTTGATATACTGACTGCCCAAAAACAGGTGGGTGATCATTGATATCATTCACAAAGATGACAAGGCTGGCCACAGAAGAGCGGCTCACTGGGGCAGGAGAGGCCCCATCTGGAGTCAGAGAAGAAGGGATTGAATCAGGTGACGGAGGAGAACTCCCAAAGTTGTCAGACACAGCCACGGTGAGATTATAGGTAGGAATGCGTTCTCGATCAAGAGCAGCTGCCACTTTGATAAGACTGAGATTGGGTACTTTGCTGCTCTGGACCTCGAAATGGCGCTGTTCATTCCCACCCAAGATGGATACAGAAATATTCCCATTGGCTGCTGGTGAATCAGCATCACTCACAGTCAGCAATGCCACAACTGTGCCAGGTGCTGCATTCTCATCTACAGAGGCAAAACGGGAGGTGGCTGGGAAGTAACGAAATTTGACCCTTGGTTCATTATCATTCACATCAAGCAGGTGGATTAACGCTTCAGCACGGCCATTCAAAGCTGGTACTCCACGGTCAATAGCCTGAACTGTTAGTGAGTACTGCCGTTGAGATTCATAGTCCAGAACCTCCCGGATACGGATGACCCCACTTTCAGGGTCCACCTCAAAAGGAAACATCCCACTTCCATCTGCTCCAGTACTCTCTGCCCTTTCCAGACGATACTGGATGTCAGCATTGGTGCCCTCATCAGCATCTGCTGCCGTCACCTGAAGAACACTGGCCCCAACTGGTGCATCCTCAGGCACTCGAGCTTGGTAGAGAGTCTGGCTAAAAACAGGTGGGTTGTCATTGATATCCTGAACAGTGACATTGACTTGTAGGAATCCATGTCTCTGAGGTTCCCCTTTGTCATCTACCTGCACCAGCAGCTGATAGGCAGAAGTAGCTTCCCTATCCAGCCCACCACGAGAGACCAAGTGCAGGAAGGCCCCTTCTCCACTAGGATTAAGAGTGATGTTAAGTCGGAATCGTCCCTCTTCATTGCCATCCACAATGCGGTAAGAGCTGTGGTCCACCCCATTGGTTCCACTGTCTGCATCAGTAGCTGTGTCCAAGATAAGCTGTCGGCCGCTACCTGTGTCCTCCTTGAAAGTCACCACAATAGAAGGATCTGGGAAGACAGGTGCATTGTCGTTGAGGTCAAGCACCATGATGCGCACTTCACTCGGGTATGTTGGCTGGCTGGAAAGCACCACAAGATCCATCACATCATTAGTCAGGCTCTCCCGGTCAATAGTGGCAAGTGTGTGCAGATCTCCGGATGTAGCATTTATGGAGAAAAGAGCATGGTGCTCACTTAAGCGATAGGTGAAGCCTGGACGGGTGGCAATGGTACCTATCCAGCTGCCCGGTGGCTGCTCTTCCAACACCTTGAAAAGCTGCCTGGGCTCAGTAGAGACACGAAGCGGCAGCATCAGGAAGACCACAAGGCAGGGAAGCAAAGTTGAAGAGGCGCTGCCCACCCCCCAGCAGCCCATGATGCAGACAACGTGGGAAAGTGAAGCAAATCCGTCTAACAGCCACAATCCAGATCGGCCCGCAAACCAAGACAAACCAACCCAGCAAGGCGGCAAGTCCAGCGAGCTTCGGGCAAGCAGTGTCAATCCACATTACCAGGAGCGCTCAGGTGGAAGTGAAGGGCTGTCAACGCCTCCGTCACCGTGGGCATCTCTCGCCCTCTCTCTCTCTGCGCTGCATACGAAGGCCAGCACAATGCGAAGTGTTGGCGGAGGGTCCAGGAGCCGCCGCCTCTGCTGCCTCCTAAGCAGAGGCAGGCTGATCCCAGGTCCCCTCCTCAAGCTACTTGTGAGGGCGAGGAGCGTTTGCATGCCCGACGACACTCCGCAGCCCCTCCCCGAGGTCGGCGCAAAAGAACGGGGTAGCCGGTTCCCCTTCCACAAAATGCCCGGTGAGTGGGAGACTATTTGAGCCGAGTTCCCTCCTGTCTCCCGGCTTTGCTGGCAGGCAACTTCCAAAGGGGAGAAGTGCCAGCAGTCCCTCCTTCACTTACGGGCTGCTGCTGCTGCTGCTCCGTAGCTTACTTTTCTCTTTCCCCGTCCGGCCGAAGCTTGAGTTGCCGCCGCCGGTCGAAGCCTTTGGGGACGTACGCGCAAGTCCAGGCTGCTGCCGGGCATTGTTAAAAGCAAAAGTTCTCGTCTCGGCTAAAGAGAGCCGCTCCTCCGTATCTCCTTCGGCAGCCCCAGCTCGGGTCCAGGCTGGGCTCTTGACAAGCGAGAGCCGCTTTTGCAAATTCGCTGAGCTCAGCGTTTTCTCTCCGGGAGGAGTGGGGGGGGGGCGGGGGAGGAAAAGGGAAGAGTGTAAAAAAAGAAAAGAAAAAGAATGAAAGAAAGAAAAGTGAAGGGCAGGGCAGGGATCCCTTAGATGGATGGCGAGAGAGCCAGACAGAAAGGAAGCATGAAGCGGGGGGGAAGGAAAGCAACCGGTCCTTTACTCTGTTAAAATCAGTTGCCCACTTTTATAATCCCGAAGGTTTGCCTTGGAAGGCATTAAATGCTGCCTCCCGCTTCGGCGTTGCGAGCCCCCTCGGACCCTCAGATGAGCTGCTTGATTCCGCGGGAAGAAAAGAAAGGAGGCGCGGTGGGGGGGGGGGGGGGGAGCCTCCTGCCCGCACACACCGCACAGCAGCGAGCCAGGCAGAAACTTTGTACGGTACTCATTGAGCTCTTCCCTCTTTACTTTCAGAGGCGACTCCCCCCCCCTCTCCCCCTGCGGGTCCGCGCTATCTGCATCTCCGCCTCCAATTGGTCTGTCATCTCCCGCCCCGCCCACCTTTCTTTTCATTGAGTCGGAGTAAAATCGAGTCTCCGCCTCTTCATCTCCTGCCTTCGAGAAGCTCTCCCCTTTTTTTGACCTGAGCCCCAATGGCTCTACAGGGTGTCAATCAGATAAATTGGCAGTCGTAGGGGGAGGGGGGAAGGGGGGGCACGAGGCGGAGACGGGGAAATCTGGTCTGCTAGGGCTTTTTGGGGGGAGGCAGAAGCGGGGCCGGGAAGCTGGGGAGTCTGTCCGCGTCCCTGCTTAGATGTCAGCTTTGCGCAGAGAGAAAAGGAAAGGATGGAAGGGGGGGGAGGGGTTGCTAAATCCACATTGAATGGCCGCAATCAACAATAAGTCCGAAAGGGATTATTAAGCAAGCATGTCTGGGAAGGGGCAACGCGGATTTAATTTTAACTATTTCCTCTCCGTTGGAAAGGGGTGGTTTGCTTTAAATAATCTCACAGGACCCGCTCGAGAATAAAAAGTTTGGCCGAAGTTGCTTTCTCGCACAGCAGTACAAGTTTTACCTAAACTGCTGCTTCCAGATGTGTAGGATTTCAGTTCCCATCATCCATTCCGTGCATACTGTACACTCTTCTGTTGGTCAGTTTTTTTTCTCCCCCTGCGGAGAGGATCAGTGCTTAAAGGAAGGAGTGAAAGTGATTGATCCTGTCTTTGGTGAAGGAGTCTCCAATTATTCACAGCTCCCAGCCTGGTCCAGTAAAAAAAAAAAATCAGAAGGCAATGGATGTAGTTGCCTCTAAAGTCTGGGAAAGAACCTTTCTTAGTAAAGACTTTCTTCTTTCTTATGAGGTGCTGCAGTTTGGTTTATCCAGATAAGGACAGGTAGAGAAGAAGACACCAGGCAGTCTTCAAAAGCTTCTTAGGTGGCTTCGTAGCATACTCTCCCACACCCTTCTCCTCAGAAGGTGAAATGAGAAGCCACTGCAAGGACTAGGATCTGAGAGAGAGAGGGGGGGGGGAGGGAGGGAGGGAGAGAGAGAGGAGGGAGGGAGGATGGATGGTGCTTTGACTGCTGTGCCCTCAAGTGGGTGGCCCAACAGCAGGTGTGATGCCAAAGAACAGCTGCTGGTGGCATTTGAGCACTCCCTCTTTCCCACAGTGCCACTCAGTGGGAGAGTGGAATAAATAAATGTTTAAGAATGCACCTGCTCTTTTGATTGTCACTTGACCGCAAAGGACAGAGCTAGCTTTAATGAATGGCGGGAATTCCCACCATGCTCCATGGGGAGATAGCAGGTAAAGAGCAGCTTTGATTGCTCCTTTAGTAGGGTAGGGAAGGCATGAGGTCAGTAATGTTGTTCCCCCCAACTCTGGTGTGGCTACTACTGCTCCAAAGCAGCTGGTAAGAAAGCTGCATGTTTATTTCAAGGACAAAGATTTAAGGATATGTGAACTCTCCACCAAAATAATCTGACTAAAAATTCTCCTTTGGCTGGTTCATATATTGTCTCTCTTACTTTGTGATTTATGAAGTTGAGCTCACCTGAAAGCAGAGACTACAAATGAGCTAAAAGACTGAACTTTATCCAAACATAGATACAGAAGAGTATCAGGAAATGTGGAAATTTCCAGATGGGTTGTTGATCATTGTTTATTGAAGTCAGTGACCAATATTATTGCGTGGGAGTACACACATCCTCATCATTTTAGGAACTACAAGTATTTTTACAACTATAATTCGTGTGTGTGTGTGTAAAGTTTAGAAGGCATATAAGAAAAAAAATGGAAAATATACTGGATGGGGTTTATTTTTACAAGAATAAGAATAATAACCTTATGAAATAAAAAACGCTGCTGCAGAGTAAATTTTCAAAGGAACCCTAACTTGAATTGAAGGGGAGAGAGAATTGGCATCATAGTCTAACAAATAAATGTTAGGAGTACAGTCAACAGCCACAATATACATCACAGGAGATGGTAACAGGCAGAACTGGCCCAGTATCTTCTGATAAATGACTCACCGTTGTAATTCCCCACTTGAAAATTATTGTTTCTTTCTGTTGCAGTTTCCTTCTTCTTCCTTCCAGTTTATTGGGACTTTTTTTTGAAAGAAGTGGAACAGCAATAGAATGAGAACAATTATTCTACTCCTGAAAAATTCTCTGGTTGCTTTTGTCTGGAACTGGCCTTTTTATTTAGAAAAGCACAGTCAAATCAGCAATTGTAAGCTAGACAGAAATGAAGTTTCGTTGATTTTCAACTTCTTTGCAGATATGCACAGGGTTTCATGCTCGGCAACTCAACAGCAGGCAAAGAGCTCCCTCTGGTGTTGTTTTATACCATTAAAGCCTAGGATTTCATTTTTTTCAACTTGTCATTTGTTGTCTGTGTGTTTGTGATTTATTAATGACATTTTTTGCTGTTGCCTTGGGACAAAATTAGTTGGAAGGAAATATAATTTGGAGAAGGTATCTTTTCTAGAAAAACTTCAAATTGTATTCAATCAGTGGCATATGCATCCATGGAGCAATTGACTAAAGTATGGTAACATCATGACCCAAATTTTGTGACTTGTATATTTGGACTTGCACAGAAGCGTTTTGATGACATCAGGGTCAGTGGGTGGAGTCTCCCGCTGGTTTTACTACCGGTTCTATAGAACCGGTGCGAACTGGGGGCAACCCACCACTGCTGCACTACTATTAATCTTCCCATTGTTCCCATCACCCATCACCCATCTCCTTCAACTTCAACTATTGTTTCCTGATTGCTTATTTGTACCCTGTGACTATCATTAAATGTTGTACCTTATGATTCTTGATGAACGTATCTTTTTTTTATGTACACTGAGAGCATATGCACCAAGAGAAATTCCTTGTGTTTCCAATCACACTTGGCCAATAAAAAATTCTATTCTATTCTAAATAAATAAATAAAATCAGGAAACATCAGCAAATTAAATATCTAAATAAATGCAAATACTAGTAAAAGAAATATTAGTGAAGCATTTGGCTTTTTTCACATGTATAATAATAAAGATGCAAGATTGTAAAATCTAGATAGTTTATTTAGGAACTGAAGAAAAAAAGCTTCAGCCAAATTAAGCCGAGTTATATCTTTAACTTAGTCAAATCCATATCAGTAAGAATAAATAGCATTCACTTCAATATAATTCTTCATCCACCTTCTCATAATGTATTTGGAAGGGGCTATACAAAGGGTGCTATTCAGCAGGTTCTGACAGGTTCTGGAAAACTGGTAGCGGAAATTTTGAGTAGTTTGGTGAACCGGCAAATACCACCTTTGGCTGTCTGAGAGTGGGGTTAGAATGGAGATTTTGCAATATCTTTCCCCCCTGGAGTGGAGAGGGAATGGGGATTTTGCAGTATCCTTCCCCTGCCACACCACGTCCACCAAGCCACGCTCACAGAACCAGTAGTAAAAAAAATTGAATTCTACCACCGGGCTATACAAACAGGAATGCACTTGAAATTAATAGTTACTTAAATGGCTAAACGTCTACTTAAATGTATTCAACAACTCTACCACCACATAAGTAGTTATACTTATCAAGCTCCTCTTTTTATAATAGCAATAACACTTAGTCTTACATATGGCCTCTGTTTGGATATTAATGATTCCACGTCTGAAAACTGAATAACAGAGATGAGAACCTAATCCTCTTATCTGTGTTGGCCCAACGTTTTTGTTATTTTGATATTTTGTTAAATTTTATTACATATAATGAAATATATATGTCATTTTCTGTTTCCTTTAATCTTAGCTATCCTGTTCAGGATTTTGTTATCTGTGAATGTGATAAGCATTTCCTGCCTTTCATTGTCCAAAGGAATTTAAAAATAAACATTCCAGTTTGGAGCATAACATTCCTCCTTAGACTTTTGTATAGACTCCTGTATAGAATTTTGTCTCAGAAAATTCTAAATATAAAGCGATACTTCTATAATAGTACGATTTATTTGGGCTGGGGGAATATAAGTAATAATTAAATATTTAAACATTTTAAAAATAGTTTCATATTCTGAAGTTCTGTAAGACAGAATTGTCTAAATATTTAATCGATACGTACAACTTCCCTGCATAATTAGGATACAGTTTTATTTTATTTTCTTATTCTTTTAATATTAAAAAGAAAGTTTTGCCCTTTTCTGTTATCTTTCTGTTAGCTTTCCAATTATTTATATATAAGTCAAAAGAACATGGGCATTTATAAAAATACATTCTGGAACAAAATTAAAATATGGCACACCTGATAAGCACTGTTTTCATGGGACAATGGCCACACAATTCAATATCGCAGGATACCATTGTCAAAATAGTGGGGAGGTTTCCATTGACTTCTAGTTCATAGCTTCTGTTTTAGTTTCTTGTAAAATTGTTGAACAAATATGAATCAGCAAATTTTATAATTTATTATTACTTCTTACAGATGGTACAACAAAATTAAGAAATTTATTTCATTGCAGTATACTACCTTTACAAGCACATATGATGTTCCTTAAGAGGTGATAATGTTCCATCAGCCTTTAGAAGCGGAAAGATACTACTTTTCTAAGCTAGGAGGGCTCTGATCTAGTAAAGACCCAAACTTTGTTCATAAAAGCAAGAAGTTACAATAGCAACAGCAATAGCACTTAGACTTCTATATCTCTTCACAGTGCTTTACAGCCTTCTCTAAGCAGTTTATAGGGTTGCCCCCAACAATCTGGGTCCTCATTTTACCCACCTCGGATGGATGGAAGGCTGAGTCAACCTTAAGCCTGCTGAGATTCGAACTGCCAAACTGCTGGCAGCGGGTGATCAGCAGAAGTAGCTGTAGTACTGCACTCTAACCACTGCGCCACTGCGGCTCTTACAAGTGGTGGATCTCCCAAGAGTGGCAGTTGAAAAGTCTCTTGAAGTAAGATTTTCTATCCACAGAGAAGTGATAAATTGAAACTACCACTAAGTAAGAAAATATAGAGCCAATACTGTACATCCTAAGATCTGATGTAGCAAGTTCCGGTCAGAGAGTTTGCAACTAGGTTTTAGAAGCAAAAAACTAGGGAACTGAAACATTTATGGAACTTCCCTCCCACCATCACTATCTTCTATTATTTAGCTAGCATGCAATAATAAATTTATAACTGGTTCAAGAATTAAAGTTATTTTTTTATATCTTTCACTGAGTAGGTCTATAAATCTTTGTTAGTGAAAGAAAATTCTTTCTGCCAATGAAATATGTGCAACAGCAAAGAATATCTTACGTTAAAAGAAGCCCTGTTGTTTAAGTTATCAAAAACGGTTGCCTCTAAATTGATGGTCCATTTATTATTAGAGAATTCTTAAAAGATTTAAACTTTATAAAAACACTGCTATTTGTTTTTGCAGGAAAAAATCTGACCTGAATATGAATTTATGTTCTGGAGATGATCACCTGATTGCTAAAATTTATAAAATGTTATTTAACATAAATCTGGAAAATGAATAAGTTAAACACTGTATGGTAAAATGGGCAAAAAATGTTATAATGTTAGACCAAAGGGAGAACATATGGACCAATGGTTTAAAATTTATTTTGAATTACAGTTTGAAAGAAAACCTTTATAAAATGATGTATTGCTGATATTTGATTCTGGATTGTATAGAGGGACTTCCAACAAATGCTGGAAATGCAATCAAATTCCAGGTATATTTTATGTCTTGTAAGTATGCTAAATTATATTAGATAAATATAATAGTGGCAATGCATAAAATATCTAAAATACAATATTAAGGAAACCTGAAGCTGTGTAATTAGTTTTACCATTGGGCAGGCTTCAGGTTACCTTAATATTGTATTTTAAATATTTCTGCATTATCATTATTATATTTATCTAATATGATATAACTACTATATTAACCCAATGATAAAACTAATCTTCAAATCCCTCTATTAACCATTTAACCATTTGTTGTATTTGTATTGTGTTGTATTTAACATACAGAAAGTCCACAAATAGCTTCCAGTCTTTTATAAACTTGTGTAATCCATTGTCCCTAATCAATGTAGTTAATTTCGCCATCTCTGCCAATTTAATAATTTTAAAGTCCACTCTTCAGCCATCGGCATCGCCTTTTCTTTCCAATCCTTAGCATAAACAATCCTCGCACTTTAGCTACCATGTAGAGAAACAACATCCCAAACTGTTTTTCAATAAATTTGTCTATAATATCTAGAATAAAGGCTTCAGATTTCCTTAATATTGGATTTTAAATATTTTCCACATTATCATTATTATATTTATCTAATATAGTTTAAAATACTTATAAGCCATATGATAAAATACACCTGGAATTTGATTGCATTTCCAGCACTTGTTGGAAGTCCCTCCATACTAGGGCTATCAAACTCAAGGTCCGTGGGCCAGATCAGCCTGTGGGGTGCTTAGCTCTGAGGCCGCCCAGGAAACAATGAAGGACTGGCCCTCAGTGCCTCTGCCAGCAAAAATAGAGCTCAGGAGGGCCGCACGCAGCCAAAAACAGAACTCAGGAGTCCGTTTTTGCTGATAGAGTGTTTGGGCCACCACAGGCACCCTCGATACAAGTGATGTCGAGCTGGCCATACCCTCTCTTGCCACACCGACCCCAGCCCCCCGAGATCAAACATAACCCTGATCCGGCCATCAACGAAATCGAGTTTGACACCCCTACTCTATATATTACATATATATGGGTGGGTGGGTGGGTGTAGAATTTTTTAAAATTGATGGCTTAAATTGCCTTAATACTACATACGGTCATACCACAGGAAAACAGAATATAATTTTGTGAATTAAAGCTATGCTACAGGCCCTTTTCCTTAAGAACAAGAGAATAAACGACTAATAAATTCATGTTGCTATTTTTTCTTTGGATCCAACATCCAACCACAAAGGCAAAACATAAAGAAGTATTTCTGAAAAATGGTAAGAGAAAAATGCAAAAGAAAATCCCCCCAAAAAACCACTGGACTGCTCCTTCCATATCAGTATGAAATGCCCAATCTTCTCCCTCTGTTTCTTAGTTGTGGTGTTTTCCCAAGGCTGCAATGAAAGCGGGAGATCAAATATAATCATTACAAGGAGCCTTGACTGAAAATGTTTTGGATGAGTTTGCTCTGGAAAACAAAGAGATATCACAGGCCATTAATCCTTGCAAGTCTCTTTTCTTTTATTTGGCATCTGGCATAAATATAAGACTGCAGCAGAACTTTAAAGATTAGATTCTTTCGGAATCTGAATGAAAGAAATACTTACTGTAAAAGAGAAAACACTTTGAAGTCAATTTGATTATGTTACCACCTCATCTCCTACAGAATGACTATTACTGTTTCCTTTGCTCTTCTTGGATCTAATGTCCTTCATAGAAATAACTTTTATCATCCTTGTCTTTTCATAAGCAAAACAATATTTCTTTAGTAGAAGAAATAAAAATATATATTCAAAGAGGATAGTCATGCAGGAAAGGATGGTTTCGACTGTTATCCCCTGCAAACTCAGTTCTATTGCACCTAAAGAGATTTACTTTTAAGTATGCCTGGCATATCCAACAAAGAAAGTCATTTCAACTTACTAAAAAAAAATAAAAATCAGATGACAGTATTTTTAGGTACAGATTGGGAAATATCTAGCTGTTCTTCAAGAAAATGTTCGAGTGCTACAAATACCTGGATTTTAATCACCAAGGTATCAGATGTTACTTTCAAACTTATATATAGAAATGTTTCTGAAAACTTACTAGGAGAAAAATGAAGCAGATAACAGCAAATAAAAATATGGGAGAATATTAACTGTACTCAATATTTGGTATATTTATCCGGCATATTTATTGGAAAAAATATAAGAGGTGGTATACTTCACTATATATGGCAGAATAACTTGATTGCCTTTGAACTCTATTCACCTTGACCTGACGTGTACCATGAGTAGCTCTATCTCAGGCCCCAAAGTGTATCTAGCATTATATCTGTGTACACTCATAGACACACCCATTGGCATTCTCAAACAGTAAAAATATTGGGTAGATGAAACCCAGAACTTTGGATTGACATCTATTTGCATGTTGAAAATGGTGGCAGAGATAAGATGGATGGACACTGGAAGCCATCCTGAGAAAAAGAGGGGGGGGGGGATCAGAAATGACTAGAATTATTGAATGAATAATTACGTTTTAGGTTAGGAAATATTTTGTAACTGGCTATGTCTACATCATGGCAACCATTTTTGAGAACCCTCACTGTATGCAAACAAAGCCAAAGCATTCTTTTCAAGGACAACCAAATTAGTCATTCTTGACAAGGTAATTATTATGTTCTCAGTAGATTAATAGAATTTCACTCACTACCAACCCAGAATAAACAAGCAAATAAATATTCATTGTCTTAAAAAGTGCATGTACTATCCTTCTTTGGTTACATGACATGAAGCAAGAAACAATCACAAGAATTACTGGAATCCCACTTTATTGTTTTAGGGTGTAATAACAGAATCTTGAAAACTAGCCAGAGTTTCTTATGCTCCGTCTTGTACAATATAAAATAAAGGCATGTCTATATTGATTTTTTTCATTCTTCCCTTTCTCAAAGTTGAAATGTCATTTTATTTATTTTTGTTTATTTTGTCTATTTTACCTTTGATCAACTTTATATATGTTTTCCTCTACAACATCACATAATTAGATATCTCAGAACAACTTATTTCAAGAAATAAAGCCAATTCAAAGTCCTTAGCTACTTTTTATATCGTTCTTCACCCTAGGGCCACGCCAACTGAGAGAAAAATCAAGCCCACTAAATAAATATTTGACTAAGAAATAGGGTATTTTTTTGGAGTAAAAACTAGTCTGAATGAAGGCAAATATACGTGTCCCAGGATAAGGTGAATATACGTGTCCCATGATAAAAACTACTCTGGTTTGAGGTCATGTTATTCAGAAGGAATTATTTCCAGATGGCTTGAATTACTTGTAACTGGGATTTGGACCTGGACTTGGACTGACCTAGCCACTATCCTAGATCCCTGGTATTTTAATTTAGACCAACACTGGTTTAGATTGTCATTATGTTTGCACTGTGTTGACACTTCGTGACTGATTCTGATTTGTTAAGACTTAACCATATTCCCACTTTATTGTGTAAAGCTTTGATTAATATCAATGGGTTTCTGAAGGAGATCACAATAGGCAAGATATTTGTTGCATCAGAAAAAAATTAAGGCCCTCCTTTCCCTGCAAATATACTGTTGAAGCATAAACATCTCATCCCAATGGTGTTGATCCAGCTACTTGTGCCAGCATGGAGGGCATCCTATGGACTCCCATCAGCCAAGAAATTCCAGTGGGCAGGACCAAGAGAAGAAGCTTCTCTGCCATGGCCCCTGTCCTGTGGAACATCATAGCCCCTGAGGTGAGATCTGCTCTGACCATTCTGACTTCTGTAAGGCCTGAAGACCTGATTCTACTAGTGGGCCTGTGGCCCCAACAGGGAGTATCTATCACTCTGGAGTTGGTTAGTGGATTGACAGAAGACCCCATGTCCCCCAGTGGTGTTCATTCTCCTTTCTCCATGATCTTTTAATAACTTTTTAGTATAGCTATGATTATTGTTATTACTGTTTTATCTTTTACTGGTTCTGGTTTTAATGTTTGTAAGCCACCCAGAGTTGACTCTGGATAAGATGGGCAGCACATCAAACAAACAAATAAACAAACATTCTTTCATACAATGCCTTCAGGATTTAAACATAGCTATATTCATTTAATCAATAGAAATGTATCTAATATTCAAAATATCCTCTGGTATTGCCAGTCACCCTATTATGGTTCGTTACACATTCAGCCAGATGTTTAGACTGGATTTGGCACTTTTGTGCACCTATTGATTTTTAACAAAGAATTTGGGATAGACAGATGTTATTGCTTAATAATATTAAAGGTATCATTGCAGGATATAAGCTATTTTATATGCCTGCCTTTTTAAAAAAATATAACTTAAGGTGGCAAACATACCTAATACTCCTGGTCCTATTTTCTCTACAACAACAACTTTGTGAGAGATTCCTCCCCAAGTTGGCTGCTGAATGGTAAGAGGCTTTTTTTTCTTTCTTGCCAATGGTCTGCTGATCTTGCTGCCAAAGCTCGTTATCTGACAGTGCTGCTCCCTGGATTTGAATGGGAACACTTTGAAAAGACCCATGATCACTTTTGGATGGCTGTAGACCCATCTTGGAAGGGGAGTTTTGAAGATTCCAGTTCCCTTTGGGAACAGTCAGAAACTCACTGGGTAAATCCATCTTTCTCTTGGCAGGTCATTTTCTAAGCATGCCTTGGTTTTAACTTCACTTTTTATTTTTTCTATTCCACTTTGCTTTTTATATTTAAATATTGACTGGATGGTTGAATGGTGATTTATTTTAGCTCCCTGCTGGACTCTAGCTGTTCTTTTTTTCTTTTCCCCTTTGGTTTATGTTGTTGTTTTGAATAACTTTAATTTTCTCCATAAGGAAACAAGATGTGGTATTGGATGGTGAAGTGCTTTCATCTGATTTACACCAACATTGGACTATCACCACAGGGGTTTTGTATTTTTTGCATTTGCAAAATATTTGGAGTTTATTTTTTAAATTTTCCTTTTAATCTTGGATTCAAATATTCAGAAAATATCCTTCCTCTTTCTTTCTTTCTGGTTCAGCATTCTTTGTTCCTTGATTAAGTTACACAGAGCAACAATGTATCAGATTATAGACAAGCAACCATGCCAAAATCTGAGAATAGACTTTTTGGTAACATGCAATCTTTACTTGAAAGTTTTTTTTAAAAAGTTTGATGAAATAATAATGGCCATAGAAAATATTCAGAGATATGTAGCTTTGGACAAGTTATATTCACAAAAGGAATCTTATTTGAAAGTTGCAGACCAAAAAGATGGAAAACTAACTGAGCTGACTGCAAAATTCAAGCGCGCGTTCTTTTACAATACTAGAAGCCTGCCTGAATGGAGAAACACCAAATTATTTTTTCCTAGGACAGAGGGAGATTGGAGAATGGATTTATTGACACTGCTTAACTGGAAACCGCTTCTATTTTGACTTTGACTATGGTAGACAGACTGATTTTATTACATTTAATTAGACAACAATTGATAAGAGATGGCATTAAGAAATAAATATGGATCTAGGATGAATTACTCTTAATTCTTGGGACAATTTGGGATAGATAAGATGCTGTGGTAAATTTTCTATGAGTTGACTGCATTAAGTTTGTAACAAAGGATTTTTGAAACTTTAACCTTGTCTTTTTATTATTATTGTTTTTCCTGTTGACTATTTTGTCATTGATATAGTATATAGAAGACAGACCAATAATTTGCAAATAGATTTACTAGTATAAAAATGGGGGGGGGGGACTTCCAGTTGACATTGCAGCGAGAACAGCTGAAAATAATGGAGCTCTGCCAGGCTCTGTGAAAGGCAGCTGGCAACTGCTTTCCGGGAGACCCTACGGGATCAAGCCCCTGGTGAAGAAAGGAGATGTGCTTTGTTGATCATGAGGAAACCGTAATTTCCTCATTGATCTGAAGAAAGCTATCCTGAACGGCAGCAGGGACACCGGCCATTTTGGCCTCTCACAAGCTGGGACAACCAGGACACTAAGATCTTGTGCTGGAGCAGTGTGTGGACAGAGCAGTGAAACTGAGTGAGATAACTTCCAACTTTTACCCTAAAGTTTTAACCCAAGTTAAAAATTATAAAAAAAACCAATCTCCAAACATTAAGAAAGTGGCGATTGGATTTATGGAGAAGGATCAAAGACTAAAAATCAAAGACTAAAGATTAAAGTCTCAGATGCAAAGAAATATTTAAAAGATGTTTTAAACCATAGAAAGCCTGGAAAAAGTTGAATAACATCGTGAAAAGTGATTATTGGGAGAAATTGCCTTTCTAAACTCCATCTTTAAACCCCCCCCCCCGAGTGGCTGACACTCCCTGACACTCAGCTGTTTTTTACATTTGCACTCTGTTGAATGCTGGAATGGGGAGCACGGGAGCCACCTATTGGATGAAGAAGATTACTGCAACATGTGAAATTGGAGTGAAAGTGAGGAAAGGAGAGAAAACAAACAACACCTGGATGGCTATTTGACCTTGACTTTATCTTAGAAGGCGATTTGGAGGCTTGGAAATATCTACTGAGCTGTTTGAAGATTTTTAAAGTAAACTGAACTATAAATATCAAAATCTTATTGAGCTGTTCATTGAAAGGTGGATTTAACAGATTTGAAGAAACCTGATGGGCCAAGCAGGATTTGATTCACTAACATCATTTGATAGATCATCCTATGAGGCAAAAGAAGAAAAGAGAAAGAAAGCAGGAGAGGAGAGAAAAGAAAAAAGAAAGAGAAAAAGAAGAAAAGACAAATAAAACTTTAAAATTTGGACAATTGGGAAGGTGTAAATTGGAAACTATAAAGACTGTAAAGTATACATTTATAGCTTTTAGAGACTAGAAAACTAGGCGACTTGGAGGAATTATTCTGGGATTGATAAATTTTATTAATAATTGACTTTTTTTGGAGTTTTCAGATATTGGGATACTGGAATAGAATGACAAAGAATCATAAAGAGATGATGGGATTGTCCAAAGATAAAGAAGTGAGTGTAGAAGACCCTCAACAAATGGTGGGAAAAGATGAACAAAATATTCAGAAGACAGATGCGAAATCAGAAGGCGTAGTGGAGGAGACAAACCAAAATAAGTTACAAGAAAGCAAAAACAATGAAAAAAACAATAATAATAAATACTAAGAATCAAATAGATAATTCCTTAAGAGCTTACAATAGTACAGATAAAAGAAAGGAAGACTTCTCAAAAATAATGGAAGTGGTATGGATGAACATCCAAATGATGTAGCAGAAGGAGATAAGGGGTAAAGCAGAGGGCGCATTTAGTCTATGTAAAAATTTTAGAAAAAAATACAGGATCTCAAGAGAAAAATATAAAAGAATCACCCAAAAGTCAATAAATGATGAAATTGTAAAAAGGCTGAGAGATGACGGATAGAGACAATATTTTGTAATATTGTGATTGTATTAAAAACTAATAGAAACTAATAGAAATTATAAATGGGGAAAATAGTAACATATATAGATATATATAATATGATTTATTATAACCACAAATATACTAAGGCTAGGAGGTGGAAGTCTGTAATTAGCCATATCTAAATGTATTATTATGATTAACAGTGTGCAAAAAATATATTGGAATCTATAGCTTTTAATGATTACAAATTCAGGGAACTTAGAGATATAATTCTGGGACCGATTAAATTTTATTAACAATTGATTTTATTGGTGTTTATAGAAAACTGAGATATTGGAAATATGGTGGAAATTGAATAATATTTAAAATATTAAAAGATTGGTGATTTAACAGGGGTCAACAACACATTGTATGAAGAAATATATTTTTGGAGAAAGCGAAAAAGTATCATATAGAGGGAATAGTACTTTTTAAAGATAAAGAGATGAATATGGAAGAACTCCAACAAGTTTGGGGGGGGGGAAATAAGTATCAAAAAAGTTCCCAATTTTTTTTGGAAAAGAGTATTATACATATTGATAAATAAAAGAATATATTATAATTATAATGAGTATATGCTATTTAGTATTCTGTCTTTGGTGTAAGCCACCCAGAGTCCTCGGAGAGTGGGCGGCATAGAAATATGACTAATAAAATAATAATAAATAATAATATTAAGATCAGAAATTGGAAGATAAAAACTATGTATATATAATTGTATTATTATTGTTAGCACTGTGTAAAAAATGTATTGACCCAATCATTACACTGTCCACAAAATATGCTGGTTGTTAAAGGAAAACTGCAAATAAAACATATACCAAAAAAAGGGGAGGGGGTATTTTGCAATGGGTAGAAACCAATGTTGCAATGTATTCGACTAGGTGGAATAATATGTGTATATGTGTTGGTTTTCTTTTCTTTTCAGTGCACATTTTTAATGCCTTGATTGTTTTGTGGGTTTTTTTTAAATTTTTTAGTATTTTGTATTTTAACTTTATTTTGAATAAAATAAAAATAGAAAATTAAAAAACAACAACTCTGTGAGGTAGGTTGGGCTGTAACACATAACCTGAACCTGAATTCCTTAACTCACACTTGGTAATTACACAGCAAAGCTCATATGCAGCTGTAGGCCTATGGGTATGCTAACAACCTATGGCATGTTTTTTCATTTTTATTTGTTGCAGATCTGTTGTTTCCCTTATATATGGTTGAGTCAATTTAACTAGATATTTTTCCATGTTCTTCAGCCAAGTGGAGCTGATTCATACACTTTCCAGTCCACAGGATGTGATTTCCAAAGCTATCAATAAGGAAATTGGCATGGTGCCATGTGACTGATATGTCCAAACTACCACATTCAATGCTTCTGAATTTCACCAGCAATCATAAATTGTTGGGTAGCAACTAAATAGGATAGATTAGAAAAAAAATTAGCTTACATAAGGAGGAGGAGCTTGGGAAGGAAGCAGATCAAAGTATTCAATTTTATAAAAATAAAATATTCTAGAGAAACGAGAAGATAGTGAATAAAGTGCTTTATGATTTCGAACAACGTATACTTTCTTTATCACAGCTGTATGTCTAGCACCTAGTTCTTCAAAGATATAATACTTGGGGTGGACAAAAATGCCAAACATTGAGCCAACAAAGATAGCTCATCTTCCCTGAGACACTGAAAGAATTTGCAGTCTTGGCCTTCTGAAACTTGGCCTGTAGCTATGTATATTGCAGAGAGGGAGAATTTAGCCTTCAGTGAACAAATGAAATATTTTTAAAGTTCAGACAACAGGTAGAACAGAAGAAAACTACCAAAGAAATATGGAGCCAATTAGGCTGAAAACAGCTGTGTTAAACTTGTGAATACTCATCAACAGTTGTTGGGTCATTAAGACTGATGAAGGGATAGTGGCAGGAAGGAGACCAAAGAGAGAAGACTCATCCAAATAGGTGTTGGTGAAGTGTTCCTTGAACATTCTTAAGTGTGGGAATTTAACTTGAGAATAATGGGAACACAGTAACAGACTCGCTTTCATCCCAGCTGTTTTCTCTCCCTTGCAATATCCCAAGTTCTCCTGTCTTGCTATGTTTCTATTGGACTCCCTTTGTGCAGCATAAAGATGATTCTTTCTTTGTTTTTATCATGAATGACCAGAGGGAGAATTATAGTCTTTCTAGCTTTTCTACTGGGTGAAATGTTAGACTTCATATTGAATGCTTCCAGTGGTGGGATTTAACTGGTGTAACAACCGGTCCGCTGAGTGCACAGCTCTAAACCTAGCTTCTGCTGCAGCCCCGGTGAGTAAAACAGCTGAGGCACGGCAATCCGCTCTGCCACGCCTATCAGCTGGGCTTCAAACAAAAGAAATATAGGTCAGTATAGCGCAGGGACAGGTGGGCGGGTCCATCTGATCGTCAGAGCAAACCGGTTCGCTATCAGCTGATCATCAGAACTACTGGTTCGCCCAAACCAGTCCAAATAGGCTGAATCCCACCCCTGAATGCTTCCCACTTTCATTTTTAATCTTTCCTTTAGCTGTTGATGAGACTTGCCTTTTTTCTTTTCTTTAAGGAATCTCTTTGCACTTCATTTCAAAACCTACAACCCTGTTAGACATTTATGTGGTCTGTATACATGTGTTCCTGGGACTGGAAATTTATATTAGCTAAGGATTAATGAAGCAAGTTTTATTACTATAACAGAAAAGAGATTTATTTTCATGAAATATAAGAATGGGCAAAAAAAGTATCTCCAGAGAACAGACAACCATCATGTCTTGCATGCAAGTGTGCCTGGGAAGAATGCAGAAGAAAGTGACCTAAATTTAGCAACATTTTAAACTGTATTAGGTAAATGCATGAAATTTAAGCCTTCTACCCATTGTCTACTTCCCCCTGGTGGTTGGTTGATTATCACATGCTGATGAAAAAGGTGTATTGGTTTGAATCTACATCAGTAGGAATAAATCCAAAGATAGGGAAAAGAGAGAGTTAGAGAAAGAGAAAGGGGGTAACAATATAAAGGGCTAGGAAAAGTAACAATCAATAAGTATTTTACTTTTTAAAGTATCTATGGCTGTGATGGTGAACCTTTTTGGCAAAAGTGCCCAAACCGGAACACATGTGCATGTGTCTGCATATGCGTGCACCAGAGCGCCGGAAACCCAAAGACCAGCTGGACATGCCTGTTTTTTGGCCATTTTGGGGGGGTGTTTTCAGGCTATTTTCAGGGCAGTTTTTGGCCCGAAAAACAGCCCATTTTTTGGCTGTTTTTGGGTCATTTTCAGGCTGTTTTCTGAAGACCAGCTGGCCAGAAATGAGTGCAAGAAACCACATGCATGCCGGAAACCAGAAGAGCAGCTGTTGACGGTACAGGTTTCCCCAGAGAGAACTCTGTGTACCGCTTCTGGTAAGCATGCCATAGGTTCGCCATCATGTATCTATAGCCTTACTGCAGGAGTTAAAACTGGGCTATTATCACATAGCAATGTATCCAGATTTTGCTGAACTTAAAGATATTTTATCACTCACCATTGGCCATGCTGGCTGGGTCTGATACTGTTCAAATGACAGAACATATATTGGGGATTGCTAACTTTTCTTGGCTTTTCCTTTTCTATAGAATATTATATATCTTGCACCTCTCTCAAGCCATGTTTTTTATTTCCCAGAAAAGTGACGGGCTGTCTTCTGAGTCAGGCATTGTCTGTGATGAATAAGTCTGCATGTTTATAGGTTGCAATATGTTTGTATTTATGTGCTATTTAGTTAAAACTTAGTAAAACCAGTGCAGCACTTTATCTTTTTTATTATAAAAATTAATGGTACAAAAATTTATGTGAGTTGATTTCAATAAGTACTTTTGGTAGCTAAATATTTCTATTTACTGCTAATACTAGCATTCATCAATTGCTGATCCCATACTATGGGTGCAACAAATTATATGGGCCAACTCTGTCAGAGTTTGTTGCAGCACACAGAATCAGACAATTCAGCAGGATTCAGTTTACATATAAGAAACTTCTTTATATACAATACCATACAGCAGAAATCAGCATACAAAATCAGGATCACAGAAGCAATATTCATAGAAGCAAGTCATTACAGAATAGAGAGATACATAGGCTGCAAATTTACAGAGGCCAAATTCAGCAAGTCTAAGCCATTCCCAGACTCCAAACTGTCTCTTATGGCCCCATATAAACAAATACTGTGTTTCAGTTTCCAAACAGTCCCCATTGGCTGACCTGTTGCCATGTCTATTCCAGTCTAGGAACATTCACACTCTGACAAACTCTACTTTATATTATTACTGCTGCACTTAAATGCATATAGCTGCATTTTGGTTCCATCTATATTATTTCTTTACCAAGTTAGCCACATGTCAATTTAAACTGCAAGTTGCATTCTGAGGAATTTTAATAACATTGTTCCAGGAGACATCATTTAAATACTGATGTCAGTATATAATCTTCTACGCATACATTTTAGTTGTAAATTTCTTTAGGCATTACCTGTTCGTATATGCTTATAGAATTGAAATAGAAATCCACAATTCTATACTCATTTGCCTTAATTGAATTTACTGATCATAAATATTTTTCTTTCTAATAAAATAATATACTGCATATATTCATTGGGTTCATAAAAGTAACAAATACTGGCTACAGGAAATGTATGCCTCTGTTCTGAAGTAATTAGGCTTATATGCTTAATTATTAAATGATAAATAGCATTGTTCCAACCCATTTTGCAACATAATGATTATGCCTCAGCAAAGATGGTATGCAAATAAGAGTTTAGTCTGTATAAGACTAACTTCCAAGTATGATCTAACATACTGTTTCTCAAATATCATTCATTCCATTCTTGAATCATTTTTGTTTTGTTTTGTTTAAAAAAATATGCAATACTATAGGAAAGAGACTGGCAGAGTCAGGAATTGGAGTTTAGAATTCTTACATAGCTACAAAAGAATGAAGTCCAACCAATCTTGAATGTCATTGCCCCTTATCTAACTCTAACTATGTGCTGATCATTAGTTGAGAAGTTAGTGAATTGGCTTTTATCAATACATCTGTTAATCTGAACATTCATGTGTATACCTGGTTTTTTAAATACCTGATATTAATCTTCTCAAGTCACCAAAATTTTAACCGGATTGCAATGGAAGGATCTAACCCACAAGCAGGAGCAATGGCTGACCAAGCAATAGTGGATGCTGACAGGAAGTACACAATTTAACAGAAGCAATGCATTAACTGTTCACAGGTGCAGAATTTGGTGCAGCCAGCAATCCCCTTGGCCCTGGCACCCACAGCAGTAGTACAATCCATGTTACAGAGAATTCATGGCAATTCGTGAGAAAAATTTGGAAGAGAATCAGAAAGGATGAAAGCTTTCATAACACAATTTAAGTTATTTATGAGAACTCAAGCAGCAGAATTCTCAACCAACCGATCATGGATCTCCTTTATACCGAAGGTACTTACAGCTGAAGCACTTCAATGATCAATTCTGATAATTAAAAACAATGAACTGATTATGGATAACTATCAAAACTTCATGGTCAATTTCAAAGGTAACTTCAGAAATCCAATAAGAAAGGTTACAGTGACTCACTGGATCCATCAGCTCAGGTCTGACTGTATATAGCAGAATTCAAACTAACCACATATGAATGACCAAACTCATAAGGCAAGGAGTTTCATAGGCTTTGGACCAAACTTACCAACTTTTTATTATCATTGACTCATGTTTAGAAGAGATTTGCAACCACTTGGATGCCCAAGACAGGTACCTGATGACAGGTACCAAGCAGAAAGAGAAGAACCCATACAAATAGGTGTGACAAGGAAATCACCACCCTAGAAGAAAGACAGAGGTGGAGACTTGGCACTCTGTTGGAGTGGAGAATCTGCGCATATGGTGAAAACCAGCCCATCCTGAGCCCCCAGAAGAGGAAAAAGAACTCCCAGGCAGGGAGTGAGAGAGAATGTAGAGTTCAGATTCAGGAAATGACATCAGCCCCTCTCACAAGAGCTCACAGGAGGAGCTATTCAAACATTAAAGAGGGCCCCACACCATCTAAATCAAGGTATGTTGTTGAATATTTCTGTTGCCTTGACCCTACCCCAGAGTCAGGAAGAAGGTTTATAGTGTTAATGCATTCTGGGGCAACAGCTAATTTTATAATTTTGCAATAGCCAAAGCCCTACAGACCCTCACAGTCATCCTGACCACCCCAATGCAAGTAGAAACAATAGATGGGGAAACTTTGAAAACAGGCCCAATTACGCATGTCATGACCTCATGTGAATAACAGCAGCCCATTGTAATCCTGTATATCACAAGCCATCTTCACTTTCATATGGTCTTGGGTTTGGAGTGGCTGAAACTTTCCAATCTTAGAGACAATATTTCATGTTAGTTAAGGAGCTATCAACTTTGAAACCGTATTTGTATTCTAACCTGCAAAAAGGCTTTATCAGATCATCAAAATCAACAGCTTCAACACCTACTTTTACAAACCCTAAAAAGAATTTCCCTTGAGGACAGTCCATGACTACAAAGACCTTAAGGCTATCTCAGTGAGAGACCAATATCCACTGTCCCTCATATCGGATTTTTTTGGCCTAGATTGCAAAGTATGCACATTTTTACCAAGTTGCACTTTTGCAATGCTTACAATCTCATTAGGGTCAAAGAGGGTCATGAATTTTTAACTATCTTTGACATCTGGTATAGCAAGCTTGAATATATTGTGATGCCATTTAGATTGCTTAGTTTATGAACCAGATTTTTTCTGATATAATCAACAAATTTGTGGTACATTACCTGATGTACACTAAAGATGAAAAACTACATGACCATTATGTGTGAAGGTCTTCCATAGACTAAGAGAAAAATCACCTTTTTGTGACATTGGAAAAGTGTGCTTTCAACCTGAAACAGCCAGCTTTCTTGGATTGCTGTATTTCCAGATGGAAATAGATCCAGATGGTGTCCAAGTGGATCCCATAAAGTGTAAGCAGCACTTGAATGGCAGAAGTCTCACACAGCTTTTCTTAAGCTGGCTAACTTTTACATAACATTTATCCCAAACTTCATAGATGAGGCTGAACCCTAACAGTCCTAACTCCTTCAAAAAAGGAGACAAATTTGCTTTGACAGATAGGCAGCATAAAGCATTTGATGAGTTGGAACAATATTTTGCATGTTAAACTCTCCTTCAATATTCAAAAGATATATTGTCCAGACTGATGCTTCCAATATGGCTATCAGGGCTGTTCTCTTACAAGAGGCTGAGTGGGAAGGGGGGATAGAATGATTTTTGCCTTGTACATTTTTCTCAAGGGTTTTGACTGGTCTGGAATGAAACTAAAACATTTTAAAGAAGGAATTGTTAGCAGTCAGATCAGCTTTTGGACACAATGATGGAAAAATAATGGTTTGGGAATATATGGACTTTACTGAATATTAATAAAATCTGGGCAAGGTCTAAAAATTATAAGTGATTGCAAGGAGACTTAACAATACTTGTGAGCTAGAAGTGTTCTGAAAAAAAACAATCCCAAGAGCAGAAAGAAAGCAGAAAGAAACCTGGAACCATGTGGAAGCTGTTATTTGTAGAGTTCCATTTTTCAACAGAAGTGCTTCAACTTTTGCTGACCTTTTTATCCTCTTTGGTTTTTTTTTTTAAAAAATATTGTTAAGTATGTGGAGCTTTGAATTCAATTAATACTATCATTTGTGCTTTCAATTTCTTTAAGAATCAAAAGCTAAATAACATATTTCTGAGGTGAAGCAGTTACCAACCTAAATACACGTAAGAACAATATTCCGATTAGATAAAATAGAAAGTGACAGATAATAAAATCAACTCTTGTACATTGAATGTACGGTAACCTAAAAAGAAATTTACTAGTAATAATTCATTGCTGTATTTTAATCATTTTATTTTGTGAACTCTGGTTTTAAGGGAAATGAATAAAATATATGTTACTCAGTTAATGAAATAGAAATCTATATTTTGTTCTAATTTATTAAAAAAATGAAATATTGGATGAGTTGCTATTAATAATATATGGCTTTAATATAGATTCTTTCATGCTGTGAGGCTGTTCTCATCTTGCCCTTGAAATGAGACCTTTCTACTAAAGTTATGCGCGAATGACAGCTTAAGGGTATAATTCTGCTAAAATATAATTGCTCTTTCTGTCTCTTTCTCTGTCTTCTCCTTTTTTACAATTTCTATAAAGGTCACATTGATTCTTTTAAAAAAACCTTTGATTTGTCCATATTAAATTACATGAGTATCTGAAATAAGCACAACACTGTACTCATCAATGTATTCATGCAGAAACACCAAGCCTTTTAACTGTTTTTTTATTGTCATTCCTGGTTTTCTTGAGCATGTTAAGTAAGTAATATAACAGTAGAGGGCGCTCATACCATTTAATTTTTAAATAGTACCTCTACTGGCAAGCATTGTATTGTTTGCTCTAAAGATGTAGCTACAGTATATATCATTACTATTATAATCAGAATCATTAAGCTATGTTTAATATTCATATATTTATCATTATGTTCTGATACTTTCTATACAATACTGTAGATAGATAGATAGATAGATAGATAGATAGATAGATAGATAGATAG
>WNWU01000007.1:13124147-13173896 GCA_012654045.1 Ptyas mucosa | reverse complement strand
GATAGATAGATAGATAGATAGATAGATAGATAGATAGATAGATAGATTCAAATATATATACACACAAATATATATGTGTGAATGTGTGTGTGTATGTGTATACACACACATACACACACACAAATATAAACTGAAATTGTTTTACATCACACCCAGAACATCCAGAACATTTCTGGGAACACTTTAGAATTAAGATTTCAAGAACTGGGTTCAAAGAATTTTAATGATCATGTGTTGGCCAGTTTTTTCAGTTTATACAGTATATACAGTACCCTAATGAAAACTGCTGCCATTGTTTCAAATTTCTGAAAATATATTTAGACTCTCTCCTAATCTGGGCTGAGTAAAAGTTGTGTGATGTTGTAGACAATAATCAAACGATTGTCTGCTCCTATTTGACCGCAAGCAGCCCTTACTCCATTTGCTACTCAGTGATAAACTTGTTTACAAAAGGTTAAGGCTGCATCTAATAAAAACGCTTTAATCTATGTGGAGCATCTAGTATAAACACTGAATCTCAGATAGTAGACAGAAACTTGTCAAAACAATTGACAATCATGATCAAAATTTTTTAAAAAGAAATTCTCTTGTTCCGTGCCAGCCAAATATGGGAAAAATATATAAAAACTTTGAATAGTGGTAACAAATTGTTAATGGCAAATTTTACTCTGATTTGTTCTTTGCTGCTATCTAATAATCATCTTGAATTTGTAATCCAGACTTGGTAACTCTGAAAATCTAGGCTAATTTATTATTTATTGACTTATTTCTTTGTGTTTATCTGATATTCAATTGTAAAGTATTCCCAGTATATCTAATTGCATATAATTAATATAACAAGAATCTTCCCGCATACAAGATGGTTTGTAATCTAAAAGGCATTGATGTTTTGTCAGAACTCTCTCCTATGACCTGTCCATCTTGGGTGGCCCTGCACGGCATAGCTCATAGCTTCATTGAACTACGCAAGCCCCTTTGCCACAACAAGGCAGTAATTCATGAAGAAGAGATTGCTGCTACTTTATATCATTGGCTATCATCAGAATATTAATGAAACTACATATCAAACTGGCATATGACATTCCCCCAAAAGTTTCATATATGTATTAAAAAACAGAAGGAAAAAAACCCAACTCCTATAACATGCTGTAAATCAGGGGACACTAGGCCAACTTGTCATTCTACAATAGACTAGAACTATTCACTGAAGAAGGAATAAAATCATTGTAAGACAGTACCTCCTATCACCAACTCCCATGGTACTGTAAGATATCATGGTCAATAGTGTTAACAGGCAACATGACCTTTAAAAGCACTAAAAGATTTAAAAGGTTTCATTACTTCCATCCAGGCCAGATAGAAATAATCTACAACAATAACCAAAGCTGCCTTAATCTCATATCCACGCCTGAAGCTAATAATAAGCAAAATAATCTTTTCCTTTTAGAGTGCTGCATAGTTAATTTGTACTAATTGCTAGGACCAAAGGATGTAAAGAATCTCGTTCAAAGGAGCACATCACTACCTCCTTTACGGTTTTTCGCAAATCTTCTTATGTAGGAGAGATTAACAATTTAGATCTAGGTGGCCACTTATTCCATTTGCAGCAGCCAGGATGAAAAGGGATCCAAACTATATATTCCTCAGAGATCACAAATCAAAAGGAGTCCAATTAATATCACAAATAGCACCTTAGTCACCGTTTACTAATGAGAACTCAAGATTTTAGAAAATCTAAGTTACTGAGCTGGCAAAACCCTATACAAATTTATCTCAGCAGACAGACAGATCTCTATAATGACACCTCTCCAAAGTTGTTGTTATCCTAAGGTAGGTTGTTATCCTAAATAAAGCTATCTACAAAATTTCACTATCCTTGATCTCATTTTGGTCAGCCCTAAATTCACAAAAGGGTCCCTCACATGGGATGTTTTGGACAATCCATATTTGGAACTATCACCTGGCCATATCCCCAGTGATACCAGATGGCTTACAGATGGATTTCTGTTAGCTTCGGGTCTCAGTAACAGGAAGAAATGTTACAAGAACACTTACAGTAAGCAGCACAAACTGTAAAACAATGTAGTGAGTTATTGCCCTTTCTGGGCGCACTCACTTTATCCTCCTTCTCCTTTTACTTTTCCATTCCTGACTAAGGTTGATGCATCATAATGTCTTATCACCATCAGAACAAAATAGTGACTTTTCCCTCCATTTTGGAGGAAAAAACATGTGGCAAAGTCAAGTGGGGAATTGTCAGATATATGTCATTGTCAGCTGGAGGAAGTATTGGTCAGGTTATAAAGATCACTGGTAAGACAAAAATAGTGTGACACCATTTAAGCAGGGGTGAAATCCAAAATTTTTCCCTACTGGTTCTGTGGGCGTGGCTTGGTGGGCATGGCAGGGGAAGGCTATTGCAAAATCTCCATTCCCATCCCATTCCTAGGGGAAGGATATTGCAAAATCTCCATTCCCACCCCACTCCAGGGGAAGGATACTGCAAAATCCCCATTCCCTTCTCATTCCTGGGGGAAGGATATTGCAAAATCTCCAATCCCATCCCACTCTCAGACAGCCAGAGGTGGTATTTGCTGGTTCTCCAAACTACTCAAAATTTCCGCTACCGTTTCTCCAGAACCTGTTAGAACCTGCTGGATTTTATCCCTGCATTTAAGGTGATACAAAAATAATGTTGAGGATTTGAAGCTTAAACCTATTGGTGACTGAATGCAGCAATGTTATATAGTCATATGGTAACAATTTTTGGAATGGGGAATCCTGTTTCCCTCTAAAGCAGAACAAAACTAAGGCTTTTGATTTAAGTGAGGGTACATTTATTTGACCTGAAAAGTCATCCAGAATTTTGGTTTTATCTAACACATTATAGTTTATGCTTTGCCATTGAGTCATTTGGGTAGTATCTGCCTAGTCATCTCCAAGACAGTTTTTCAATTTGAAGAATACGTGTCTTCCAAAATTTCTGAAGCTGACATTTGTAGATATCAAGTTTTCTTCACACAAACAAAGAAGAGGTTAGGTTTATTGAACCAACATATGTTTCTTTATGGTAACAGCATTTTAGCTGGAATTTTGCCAATATAAAAACAGGAAGATTGCAGCTTTTAGAATATACTTTAACAAGTATTGCAATGTAAGAAGAAAACTGTCTAATTTGTGACCATAGAAATATGAGACAACTGTCAAATTATTTATATGTACACTCAAATGTTTCTGTGTATAAAAGCAGAAATCACTTTCTTTCTCTCTCTCACTGTACATAATTTTTTTTATATGAAGTTTAATAAATCCTAGTCTGTTCCTATGTAATTCACTTAGTGTCAGCTGCAAAATGTATCTAACACTGCTTTTAACTTCATTCATTCGTCAGCATCTGACCTTTTAAGTTATGACCACTCCCAGGGCTGGTATTCACTTACCTTTGCTACCGGTTCGCAAATGTGAGCACGCGCGCCTCCTCCACGGATGTGCTGAGCCTTCTGCGCATGTGCAGAGGGTCGAAAACAGGACATGATGATGTTCGGGCGGGTGGGTGGAGCATCCTGCCGCCAGCACTACCAGATCGCATGATCTGGATAGAGCCAACTGAATTTCACCACTGACCTCTACATACTTGAATTCTGGCAAACCCTACCTGGGTACCTAAAACCTTACATTTTATACAGGAATTTCAGGCTGTCCACTGATTTCCCAAGGAACAAGTGAACCCTGCAAAGGTTTCATTGGCATGTTGGAAATTTCTTCTGCCTGCACTTTCCTTTCTGGTGAAGCTTAATTTTTTCTCTCTCCACTGGCTCTTTGGCAAAGGAAGGTGGAGTGCACATTGATAATCATAAATTTCCACAGAAAGTGGGAAGGAACAATAGTAGAGTTTTGCAAGGATGGGGAAAGGCAGAGGAATTATTTTGAAAGATGAATAATGAACAAGTTAGTTCTCATGCAGTCAGCAAAAAAATTATAATCGCAAATATGATCATTGCAAAAACAAAGGGCAGATGACAACCAGCCAGAACATTTAAATAAAGAGATCAAGCAACATGTTATATGGAACTTGAAGAAGAAATAAATGCAAAAATGGTTGTATATTGTTTCTATGCATAGGACTTGCTCTTGAATCTGCTGGTTGCTGAAATTTTTAGGTTATGGATTTCTATGTTTGAATTTCTTGTAAGCTTGTATAAGTAATTTCCATCCAGATGTTGTGTAGAGATTGAGAACGATTGTTCCTTCTGCACTGAAAGTTCAAGTATATTCCACCTCAATTTCTACATACTGTATCTCTTATCTGAGTTGGGAGGTAGTGGCAGGACAGGTGTATGAAAATAGATGGATGTATTCCAGGATTAGGAAAGAAGATTGTAAACAAGGATATGTCTTTAGACTGGATCGGTAACCATATGAGAAATATGAGTGGAGAGATGAGCCAAGTAATCCAAGGGTGGGTTCTAAAATTTTTTACTACCAGTTCCATGGGCGTGGCTTATTTTGTGGGAGTGGGTTGTGGGGAGTAATGTGACTGGTGGGTGTGGCCAACTTTTTTTTTTTTACTTTTAAAAGCATTTTTTCTACAACCTTAAGAGGTTACAGGAAAAAAAAATGCTTTTAGAAGCCTCTGACGATCAGGCAAGTCAGCTGGGATGGCCAGAGGCTTTTAAAGGCATTTTTTTTCCCTACAACCTCTTTGACTAAAGAGGTTGCAGAAAAAAATGCTTTTAGAAGCCTCTGAGATCCCAGCTGAGCCACGCGATCATCAGAGGCTTTTTTTAAAATGCTTTTAAAAGCATTTTTTCAGCCAAAGAGGTTGTAGAAAAAATGCTTTTAAAAGTAAAAAAAAAAAGTCTCTGATGAGTTGGGTGGGGTAAGCAATAGGTGATTGGTTCGGGGACAGGTTCGGGGGTGTGGTCAGCCAATGTTATTACAGGTTCTCCGAACTACTAAAAATGTTTACTACCAGTTCTTGCGAACTGGTGCAAACCGGGAGCAACCCACCACTGAAGTAATTATATGCAAATAGACTGACATCAGACAAATTGTTTTTCTGCTAAATAATAAAGCAACAAAGGCATATTTGTTCTCCATGTTTTCAGTGAAACATTGTTTCACTATCTAACTATGGAAGATGGACACAAAATAGAATTATTGAACCAATAGTTTAATTTTAACATTTCAAGGAAGTGCTTTAAATGATGGACATTTGTAAAAATATGAAATGATTGGGCAACCTATGGTTCTAGAAAGCTTGTTGAATTCTTGACAATAACTATGACAGTTAAAGCTTTCTCAACCATCAGATTTTAATACTATGAAAGATTCTGTTAGACTCTTGCCAATCTACATCACAAGAAAGCAAGATTTACTTAAAGTTTTTATTTAACAAGTTTATAGAAAAAATAAAAAGTTACAGAAATAATTGAATCATTTTAGAAGCCCAGATGTTTCAGGTTGTTAAACAGATTCTTTTTCAGACTTTTATTCATGATCTTTCTATCAATTGGTAAAGAGGCTCTTCTCTTCATTGATAAAAAAGGCGTGTCCAGATGGTCAGCATGAAATTTCTCTCAGGCTTTGAACATAGCATTACAGATTCATAGATAAAACTATTTTTATGTTTTGTTTGTGGTTTTCTTTAAAATGAATATGAACTGCAGTTGCCATAAACTCCCAGTTACTAATAGCATACAGAGTGGGAGTCATTGACCTTATGACATATCACATCTAGCAGATTGTGTATTGATAAATTCAGTTCATATCAACTCTGAAATGCAGATAATGAAATAGATATTGATTTTTTTAATGGTAAGGCAATGATTAAAGGCTAATATTTGCATAAATAAAATTTAAAATAACATATATTATGATAAAAACATGTAACATATAAACTAAACGCCATAAGGAGTGTAGCCAACGCCCAAGTACATATATACAAGCAGATAGATTGTGAATATTTATTTTTTCTTACTTTTATTCTACCCCATTATTGGACAGTGAGAGTACATTGTCTTGGAATAGCAATAAGAGAAGTGTATATGCAGTTATCAAATTGCTTCTTCTACTAAAGAACAAACATAGTTCTAAATACCTTGATATTTCATGGATATACATGGATAATCACTGATTATTATCTTAACTGATAATGAAATAAAAACTTAATTAAATTAATTATGGAAAATAGTCTTGAAAAGATAATTATTAATAATATAAACTGTTAAACTGAATAATATCACAGTTTCATCATTAATGAGCTTTAGCACAGAGCCTGATTTAAAATTATATTTTATAGTCACGAATACAATTTGATGAAGCCAGAAATCCCCACAGTATCTGCATAGATTTAATTCAATTTAATTTAATTTCCTGTGGTGACTACTCTCCTGTCAGCTGCAGAACTGTGATCACTTCATTAATTTCTTTCTCATTGTTTTTCTCATTGTAATAATACAGGCATTTTGTTCAGTTCCAAAGTTGAGCTGGCAATAAAGATGTCTGAATACATCCTTGCATCCTACAGTATTTGCAGGTAGCAACCATGTCAACTATGCAACCAGGCCTCATTGTAGACATTTTTTCTTCTCAATACAAATTGTTCCTGTAACCTAGTGATTTGCTCCATTAAAATAAAATGGGAAGCTAAGCATAGGCAACGTTAAAGTAAAATTATGATGTAACCATATTTGTAATATCATGCAGATCCCTGAACACCTCATTTTAAAAAATAATATTGTGAAATGAGAACGGTACAAAAAGTGTTCACGAAAAATGATCAAGAGGGTGCAATAACTTCTCTGTAAAATAAGGTTATGCAGGTGTTTTAATGTAGGAAAACAGTGAAGATAAGAATGATACAAAAATACAAAATTATGCGTAGTGTTTAGAAAGTATACAAAAAGTATTATCATTTTATCATTGAAACTCTTTCAATTTTCCTATTATTTCTTATAGGAATATTTACTTATTGTAAAATAAGTGTTAAAAATTACAAACTCCCCACAAAATTATAACTTACTTATTTTGGCCATGTCATGTAATCAAACAGACTGGAAAAGGCAAGTATGCTTGGAATGGTTAATGTTAAAAGGAAATGAGGTAGCCAAAATGCATAGTGACCAGGCATCATCAAAGTCAACACCAGCCAGAAACTAAAACTATGAAAAAAACTGAACAAGATTAGAAAATGTGGACAGAGCATAATTATCATAATAGTATTAATATATTCTATTCTCTGATAGTATTAGAATTGTATTTTGTGTTTTGAGCTTCCATTATTTATTTCTTTTATTTATTACATTTTTATTCCATTCAACTGACTGATACATTGATAAATCAATGTGGATTTGTTGCTATTCTATTCTGATCCACTTGTTGCCATCACTATTTTTTTTAAATTAAGGATTTATTAAACAGAAAAACTGATACACCTATCCCAATACAAAAATACATTAAATGTATACTGTATAGGAAGCATTATTAAACATTATCCAAAATAATAAACCCTTATTTATATAACAAAATATTAACACAGATATTTCAACCTAATTAAATATTTCCAAAGTGAAAACTATCTGGTCAAAATAAGAATTAAACATGATCAGAGATTTAATATTTTTATTATAATAACTCATAGTTATATACTAAAGGTAATAATCTATATATTGCAGACTAAAACATTGCACCCAGTTCTTCAAATTATCCTTTCAACAGCATCAGAAATAACAACCCATTAATGAAAGCAAATATACATACTTCAGTGCAATGTTGCAGTTTTTGGACTTATGCTGGAGCCCATCTTCAGGGAACCTCTATCTACCAGAATGAATGCTTTGGGCTGTTCTATGTGTCGTATTTCTGTACATAATGCCTGGTTGAGGGTGGCTTTGTATTGGCTGATTGGGGTATTGATGGCTGGCTATTAAATCATTGGCTGTTATTTCCTTGTGCTGCCCAGTCCTTGGCTCCTAAGTACCAGATAAGCTGGTGGTAAATCAGCATTCCTGTTGACTGATCAGGGGCCCTTTTCCCAGGCTTCAATCATTCCCTGGCTTTATTTGTACCTGCTCATCCAACAATCTTGGTAGCTGTAAAATTGAATGTATGTCCTTGTTCATTGTAATTTGAGGCTACTGATAAATTCAGATTTCCTTGTCTAACCATTCGCTTGTGTTCTTACAATCTGGTGATTAGTTTCCTTTCCATGGTATGTCCTATTATTATTATTATTATTATTATTATTATTATTATTATTATTATTATTTAATTTGATTTATATGCCGCCCTTCTCTGGAGACTCAGGGCGGCTTACAATGCGCTAAGCAATAGCCTTCATACTTTTGTATATTTATACAAAGTCAGCTTATTGCCCCCACAAACTGGGTCCTCAATTTACCTACCTTAGAAAGGATGGAAGGCTGAGTCAACCTTGAGCCTTGGTGAGATTTGAACCTGCAATAATTGCAGGCAGCTGATGTTAATAACAGGGCTTTAGACCACTGTACTATCCAAGGCTCTTTTTGATTATTTTTAAATAATCTTCCATCTATTGTTAAATCCAATATTCCTATCTATTTTTTTTAAGTTACAATTTTAGGATTCTCAATAATTTACTTTTCAATATTATACAAAAAGGCTTGATTCTCTTCAGCACTTTTTGGTTGCAATATAGGGTTAAGTAACTTACTCAGTTTTTGACTCCAAAAATCTTAAATTTCCTTTTAATGCAGCCATCTGGTGGTTAACCTTCAAAGCCTTCCTATCAGCAACTTATAAACACAGCATTTCTTTCCCACAGGAGAGGATATTTTTAGTTAACTTCCACATCTTTTTTTAAATCAATTTCATTCAAATTCTTCACATTTAAGAAACTTTCCAAAAAAACAACATATAGTCATTCTTTTGCTTCATATTACAAAAAATAAAACCTTACAAAGCTGGAAACACATACTTCTTTCTAAATGTAAATAGATTAAAGAGAGACTCACTCTAACAAATAAAAAGCTGCAAATTGTGCATCTTGAAAAGGTAATAAACAGAGAATTAAATGCCAAGGTAATTTAAAAAGTGAGGTTAGATTGAATTATGAGTCCTTAAAAAGGCCACTATTTCTTCTGCAAAATGCAAAGCGTCTGTTCAAACATGTGTAATTTGGGCCAGCTCTCTAACTGTTTCTTTAATTCCAAATGTAGAGTATGTATGGTATGTACTGTATATGTGCATGTATGTACACATACAGTGGTGGGATTCAGCTAGTTTGCACCACTTCAGGAGAACCGGTTGTTAACTTTGTGAGCAGTTTGGGAAACTGATTGCTGAAAGAAATCATTAGGGCAGAGAACCGGTTGTTAAATTACTTGAATCCCACCACTGTACACATGTATTTGTAATATGATTTAGCAATAAATAAAAATATTTTACTTTATTTATATCCCGCCTTTATTATTTTTATAAATAAGTCTAATTTTAAAAATAAAATATTTTTGAGTCTCGCACCCAGGTTGTCAGCTTTCCAGATGACAAGCTCGATGCCTTTAACATGAGCCTCTACACTCCTATCACAATATAATTAACATATTAAATGCACTCATATTTTCATTTCTTTTCAGAAAGAAATAAAAACTAGTATTTTTTCCCAACATTTTTTTTTTAAAAAACCAAATACTGAAGAAATCACAGCACTAAATTAATTTAATACTTGCTTCCATGTGCAGCAATAGCTATTGTTTTGGAGTATAAAATTGTTAATGGGTAGTAATGATTATATGCAAAAAGAAATCTACAATACCATTCACTACTGGTATATGTTTCTATACTTGTTGGGCCCCAAGAACAAAGAAAGGCAGAGTTACTTCTAAGCAGTTTCCTTTATTGTTCCTCCTGATAGACAAAAATCCTGCCAAATCAAAGGAACTATTTGCCTCACTAAAGATATATTCTGAAAGTTGCTAGGGAGGAATCTTCTTAATTCTCTTCATTCTGACCAAACTATCTAAATGTTGCTGTCCCCTTGCTCTCTAAAATGCTGCCCTTCCCTCCTGGGAATTCACACTAGATTTCACCACAATACCCTTATATTCTTGAAACCTATATCAATCAATCAATCAATCAATCAGAATAGAGCTGGAAGGGAACTTGAAGGTCTTCTAGTCCAACCCCCTGCTCAAGCAGGACACCCTTTCAGATAAGTGACTCTCCAGTATTTTCTTAAAAAGCTTCAGTGATGAAGCACCCACAACTTCTGACAGCAAGCTGTTCCATTGGTTCATTACACTTGTTTCAACTACATATATGCAGCAAATCTTGGTCTTATTACTTGCATTGTTTACTTTTCATTTCTTTAAATTTTTCATCTCCCCCTCCCTCTCTCCCTCCCTCCCTCTCCCTTTCTTTCTCTGTATTTGGCATGTTTCTCACTACCATAAACATAAATAGAAATATACAGGTCTTTCATGTGACTTTCACATAACTATCAAGTTGATCATTATTAGAACGAAATGTTAACTCATATAAGTCTTTAGCATCACCTGATTGATTGATTGATTGTTGTATTATATCATTCCTCCGTACAAAACATCTTCACTATAAAATTACAGACATGTCAGATTGTTGGACTGAGAGATAGTGGCCAATACAGAATCATTTTATGATCATATAGGGGCTTGAACTTGGATCTCCTGAACTCCAGTCCTGTGCCTTAATCGTTTCACCATACTGTTGTGTTACAGTGTTTTCCATAAAAGGGGCATAAAATTATTTCTCATATGTTATACTCTCACTCTGAATTATCAGTCTATCAGCAGATTAAAAAACAGGCGGGTTTTTTGGTCTGTTTTCACCATTACATCTTCTTCCATGAAGTGGCTCTGTATCAGATTAAAACTAAAAAATAACATTTCACTCTCCTATATGAGAATACCTACATACTGTGGCTTCTACAATACATAGTAATGAAATTATTCACCTGATTTGCCTCATATTGGTAATTTTCTTTAGAAAAATATGCCATAAAACATGTGCTCTTTAACAATATAAAGAAAGTTATACCTGAAAATTTCTCCATTTCCTCAAGAAGAAAAAGGAAAAGGCTCTCACTACATGTTCTTTAAGGATCAATTTCTTTTACTGGCTTCTCAGAAGTCTTAATAAAGGGAGTTCAAATCTTTGAAACATGGGATTTTCTGCAAGCATGCCTGAAATTTTCAGAGGGTTCAGTGGTGGTGAGAGAGAAGATTGCTTAGGCTTGTTTCATCCGCTTTGTTCCAATGCGCAACTTATCCCAACTTTTGCAAGGTTTTGTCTGTCATACGTGAATATCCAACAAATCACAAGTCTTCATTTCAATGTTTACAATTATAAACTATGTTTATAATACAAATGTAAAGCAGAAAGATGATAATATTGGATGCACATTTCCAATCCCTTTCTCTTTCCAGCTAATTGCAATTGACAATTTCTCCCAAAAATTTCTTGTATAATCAAATTTACATCTACAAATGCCAAGTTTCTCTCTGTTCTTCAGTCACTTGATACAGTTAGCATTCTGTTCAGGCAGACACATAGGTTTATTTTATGAATGAAATTAAAGTTTCTCTCTCTTCTATTGGTGGGGAATATGAAGACAGAAAATGATTAGACAGCTTGGAATCTTACCAAATTACAAAGGTTACCTTCAGTCCATTGATTTGGACATTTTTTTGTTCCCTTCATTTTTCTTGGCAAGGTTTTTCAGAAATAATATACTTAATGTACATATTAATAAACTTAATGGTACAGCTTCTTCAAGTTTGATAGTGCTAACTCTTGGGAACTTTTGGCTGAAAAAAGGGCAGTTCTGACTATGCACTTTATATATTGAACAAATTGCAATAAGGTTTGTTTTTATATCTTAAATTTTAGAATATATGGGCTAGTTTTTATCACTTTACATGAAGCATCTATGGATTGGGATCACACCTAAAAGCCATAAAAACAGCCAACAACCTATTCTTAAAATGTCAATTATGCTCACCTTTTCAACTGTGCCTTTTATGAAAGTCCTAAATTAAGATAAGGATTTCCAATGTCAGAAATTGTCTGTTGGTCAGCAATTAATATATCTTTACTTCAAGTTTATGAACAAACGAGTAAATATTGCTAATTTTTTTAAAAAAATAAATTTTATTAAGTTTTCCAAGTTAAAATCAACACAAGACAAAAACATTGATTATACATAAAAACAAAAACCATACATTTCCCTCCCTCCCTCCCCCATTCATAACACTAAACATACAAACACGTCTATCCTGGCAGATAATATTCCTGCCCTCATTAATGAATAATTATTCCCACAACACAGAATAAAGTAAATAATCCCCAAATATGATTTTCATACAATTATCTTTCAATCCAAATAAATATATCTCTCGTCATATTGATTTAGGCCCTCACTTCATCTCAATCCTTTTATTCAATCACTGATACCAACTGTCCCAACTTTGAAAAAATTCAGAATCCTCTTTTTCTTTCAACCTATATGTAATTTTTTTGTATAAACCAGACCAGTTTCTCAGTTCAATATAACGTAGCTATTCACAGCACTGATGGGACCTTGATATACTTGTATGCCAAAAAAGATGATAAACAAAAAAAGAAACTGACAGGGAGAACAACCACAGATCTCTCTCTCTCTCTCTCTCTCTCTCTCTCTCTCTCTCTCTCTCTCTCTCTCTCTCTCTGTGTGTGTGTGTGTGTGTGTGTGTGTGTAAAAGTGGGCTGTCTGCCAGAATTTAGCAGCTGAGTATGAGGAGAATGAAATCCAATGTCATGCAAATTAAGTGCCTGGGAAAGCTACCCTGGTGTTACAAAGATAACAGCTGTTCTATAAGCCCACAGGGTGGGGATGTGGTGAAAGGATACACAGTAAATGGCTTTTTCAATCTCCACAGCATTATATCCATATGCCATGAATGGAACCCAGACAGAACAAATTATTCTGCATAATATGCACTGCCCTTTTAAAACTGTGGAAAGCATGTGGTATCCCTTCTTGTTAAGTGATGTTAACTGTGGGTATTACATTATGCTAATAGACTAGTGTAAGAAAACAACAAGAGTCCATTTGCAGTCATACAGATTTGATCTGCAGGGAGGCTAAAACACCAGTAGCACAGTGAACCCCAAAATGTATGTGATGTATATGTTGTTTTACCAAATGCATCACAATATAGTAATATAATTCTTAGTTTGGGAGATTGTTATGTGAACATCTCTTAACGCACTCCAGTAGCAGATGGGAGAAAATTAAGATCATCTTGGAGACCATTAAAAAGATTTTCTGATATAGTCATGCTAATAGAAATTAATTTTTATTACAGCTGTACCTCTCTACATGGCCTGGGATGAAGAGAAATTCTTGGACCACCTAATTCCAAATTGTATTTACATTTGTATTTTAAAATTCATAGTTATAATCATGTTTATATGTATACAAATGAAACAAAACTAAATTTCAACATCAGAATAATGTGCATTTATTTCCTAATGTATAAACACAGATCCATTCAGTGAGAACTTTTTCTATTTTAAAATTCATAGTTACAATCATTTTTTTCCAAAAACTATTGAAAACAATTAATGAAAAGCAGCAACAGTTTCTATATTCATTTTAAACATTCTTTGAAAATACATTTCATTTCTACTTTCTGAGAGATAGAGCGGAAAGGTAACAAATAGAGTTGTACATCCTAATGTATTTTCAGAATAATAGTGAGTTATTAATAAGCCTCATTTTTCCAACACTCATTTTCCAAACATCCAGTACATTTTCTTTCTTCAAAAATATTTTAGAATGGAAATTTGAAAAAAAATATTTCGAACATTTTAGTAACAGTAAATAAAAAATATTTTAGTAACAGTCATATTAATTATAGATCTTGGATATTTTAGTCGACATAATTCCAAGAGATGTGACCCTTTACCTTCAATAGTTCTGCTTTAAAATTGTTTCCACTAGTAAAAATTGGTTCTTCCAAAATAAGAAATAGGTCACCAACTGAGACTAAAATTGAAACCTTCTTGATTATGAAGCAACAAATATTCTAGCTCTTATATTTTCTAATATTATGTCCTTTGCTGAGCATTCCACTTCTGATATTGCTTCTCTGAAATTGGTTCACATAATTGATAGTTGTGTCTGTGCAGTCTTGCCTACTTTGATCCTTACTTCAGTATCTTCTTGTGTGTGTGTGTGCGTGCGTGTGCATGTGTGTATGTATGTTGTGTCTTTAGGTTGACAGAAAAACAATAACAACAAAAAACCCACAGTAAGAATGATTAATTAGTGGGACAGTTTGTCTCCCAGAATTGTAGGTATTCTATCACTAGAGGTTTCCAAGAAAAGATTAGATAACTATTTGTCTGGGATGCTATAAGGATTCCTGTTTTGGGCAAAGGGTTGGACTAGAAGACCTCCAAGGTCCCTTTCAGTTCTATGATTCTATGGTTCTATGTTGAGGCAGACTGCAGCAGACGTGAAATCTAAAATTTGTTACTACTGGTTCTGTGGGCGTGGCTTGGTGGGGGGGGTAATGTGACTGGGTTGGCATGGCCATTTTTTATTACTTTTAACACCATTTTTTACATGTAAACCATGTAAAAATGCTTTCAAAAGGCTCTGACAATCCCAGCTGAGTTGCCTGATCAGCAGGCAACTCAGCTGGGATCGTCAGAGCTTGGATCGTCGGAGCCATTTAAAAGAAAAAAATTTTTTTTCTTTTAAATGGCTCTGGTGATCCAAGCTGAGTTGCCTGATTAGCAGGCAAGTCAGCTTGGCTCATCAGAGCTTGGCTCGTCAGAGCTTGGCTCATCAGAGCTTGGCTCGTCAGAGCTTGGCTCGTCAGAGCTTGGCTCATCAGAGCCATTTAAAAGAAAAAAAAGGCTCTGATGATCACGCGGCTCAGCTGGGCACCGGGGGCAGGGGCAGGGATTTTTGCTACCGCTTCTCTGAACTGCCCTGAGCCATCGCTACCTACTCGCCCGAGCCGGTCCGAACAGGGAGCATTTCACCCCTGGTCTGCAGGCAAGTATGACTCTGCTGCTGATTCATCTAAAACAAGGGTGTCAAATTTGCGTCATCACATGAGTTTGTATCTATTGTGTGCTCTTGTATTGTTTTGGTTGAAGCTGAAGTATTCATTGGCTGATAGGACTTTGTAGCAGATGATTTTATGTACTATGCTTAGGTCAGACTGAAGACGGCAAAGTTCTAAGTTGTCTAAGCCCAAAATTTCAAGTCTGGTGGCATAAGGTATTTTGTTGCAAGCAGAGGAGTGGAGGACTCTTCTTGTGGAATAACTCTGGACTCTTTCGATTGTATTAATAACTTGATAAATAAAAGAAAAAGAAATCCCTAAACCCAAATAAGTAATAACTAGCTTAAA
This sequence comes from Ptyas mucosa, assembly GCA_012654045.1. Lineage (NCBI taxonomy): Eukaryota > Metazoa > Chordata > Lepidosauria > Squamata > Colubridae > Ptyas > Ptyas mucosa. Next base: position 13,158,471 of record WNWU01000007.1, on the reverse strand, counting down.
TACCATGGGTAAATCTTGTGGACCCATGTAGTTTTTAAAAAGGGATATGGTGAAAATAAATTATTATCAGAACTTAGAAGTCGCATACATCTTGAAGATGCATTCAAGCAAGGCTTTTATTGTGCAATAACCCTCTAGTGTTGACTATGTAGATAACATTGTTTTCCACTGAAAACTGTTTTGACTTTTTTCCTTTCCACAAGCAAAATCTGTTAAGAGAGAAAAACCAGACCGGTAGCATGAGGAGCCATCCATCTGGAGGCATCTCAAATCACTGTTCAGCCTGGAACTGAATGCCATATATACCAAAATGTGTATCTCATCATAGACAGCCTTGTCTTAATTTCAGAAAAATGAGAACTTAGATGTACAGGCTACTGCTCATCTTGCTAACTGATTGTAGTGGAATGTACATTTTTATAGACTCATAATCCATATAAAGCTACTTTTCTTTCCAAGTCTGTATTTCTTTTCAAAATTCTGCACTATATTCCATTGATGCAGTTGGAAATTGCATCGTGTATTGCTTTATATTACGTTCTTCATTTGTTATGACTTAATATTCTAATATAGAATATTAAACCAGATGTGGTCAGGCATTGAAGCTGTGAGGTCCATTCTTCATGATAGCTTTCAGAAACAGCTTCTGAGCTCAAGACAGAAACATTCAAGATTTTATCTTGAAATTCTGAAGACAAAAATTCAAATTCAATTTATTTTCTTACTGCAGCTGGCTTTACAGTCATTAGCACTTTATATGGTAATAAATTAATTAGAAAATTATCCATCTGTGTCAGAAGGTTTTAGCCTACATGTGTTCATTGCCCCTTCTGCTATTCACTTGTTTGGCAGCCAATTTATGATGAAAAAAGTCATCTTTTGTGGATTTCCTTTCAATACATTAAGAATTAAAAGTAGACTTTTGAAATTTGAAAGATACATTCATCTGAGAATTGATATATTAGACACCTCACCCCTCCTTATTGGATATTTCTCTGAATTGCAGTTTGAAGGAGATTTAAAGATAAAACTATTCATTGGTTGATTTAAATTAGATAAGATTAAATGTCATATAACGAAGCCCCTTTTCTAGCTGCACTGGATATTTTATATAGGAGAGTTATAGTTTTCTATTACTTTCAGAATATTAGCTGAATTATTCACAATTCTTCATAGGCAATGAAATGACAGCAGGATGGAAACAATTATTTCAATTTAATAAATTTGACTCCTTCATAGCATGGAATATGCACATAATAAATTTATGTGATTGATTACAATTCAATGATTTTCATCATTGCAAAGCCAGCATTTTAAATCCATTAAATCAGAATATATGTACTACCATATTTCACATGACAGTGGGAATGATTCTCATATGATCTATTCAGGAAAATTAGTTTCCATTCCAACCATTAAAAAAAAATACAAAAATATTGCTGGAAGCAGTTAAACTGTGATTTCTGTGAGATCTAGATTATTTATTTTTACAGTATGCTGCTTCAAAGCTATACAAAGTTAGCCAGAAGGAAACCAATAATCTTAGTACAGTGCAGCGTAGCAGTCATTAATATTTCCAAATATTTATAGTTGTTAAGGTTGAAGTGTTTCTGTATGCATATCTGCATTCTTAAGAGAGGGAACTTGACCTGGAATAATCAGTGAAACTTGTTTTCTAAATATTTCAGAAATTAAATTTATTTTAAGAGATACATTACATGGACATAGTATATAAGTTGCTACATGCTAGCAGGAAAACAATCAAAGATCATGTGACTTATGCATGTGCCAGGAATGAAAAAAGTCAACTGACTTCAGTTTAGCCATTTTATAGTCAAAGACCAGACAAAATAGTAAAAAACAAAAACCCAAAACCCAGAATAAATCTTAAACTATTATGTGCACTCTACTGCCCCCTTATATTCAATAGTCATAAAGTAAAAAATAAAATAAAATAAAAAATCAGTGACATTGGAGTCAGATCTTCAGCAAATGTCCTCATAGATTGATAAACTAATCTACAACTCTTATAGCGTCTTAAAGGATTCTGCATTAAAGTCTGGGTGATGGCTCTAATGCAGGGGTGTCAAACTCAAGGCCCCCAGGCCAGATCTGGCCCATGGGGTGCTTAAATCTGGCCCATGGGGCTGCCCTGGAAACAGTAAAGGACTGTCCCACACTGCAAAAACAGAACTTGGGAGGGCCGTGTGCAGCCCTCCTGAGCTCCGTTTTCGGTTGCGATGGCCTCCTGCAGAGGCCTGCCAGTGAAAAAGGAGCTTGGGAGGGCCATCCTCCTGAGCTCCTTTTTCATTGGCAGAGTGCTGCAGGAAGCTGTCACAACCAAAAACGGAGCCTGGGAGGGATGCCCCCAATTCGAATGATGTCAATCTGGTCATACCCACCCCGGCCATGCCCACCTGGCCCCTGAGGTCAAATACAACCCTGATACAGCCCTCAATGAAATTGAGCTTAACACCCCTGCTCTAATGAGTACATTCACCGGCATTTCTTTTTACAGGAGTCAGTGTGCTTTGTCTCCTATATGCTTTATCTCTACTTTTTCTTCATTTTTCTGCATAGCTCGTTTTGATTTCCTTTCTTTTACTCTTTGCTTTTACTTCTTCCTCTGAATATGTGCATGTCCATCCAGAAATGTCATATTTAGTATTGCACACAGCATTCCAGATGTGATCGTACTAGCACAGAGTAGAGGACAACAAGGATTTCATGGATCTTTGATTCACTGCTGCTTCTACTGTAATACAACCCAGAACTGTGTTAGCTCTTTTTACCTTGCTGGTTTAGGCTAAGGCTGTTAACGTTCACACTAAAGTGCCTTCAAGTTATCAAATATCTAAATGTTTATTACAACCTATAGGACAGAGAATATTTCAAGCTATGAACTCACTACTGAACGTTTGTGTCCTATATATTTTTTCTCCTTAAATATATATATGTATACATGTAAATGTATGTGTGCGACCCTGTTGAAGAACATTTTCTTCTTTCCAGCCAAATTTTTCAATAGGAGTTAGATTTGCAATTTCATTCAGTCATCCTGACTCTTAGTCAGTTCTCCGATTTAATGTTATCTGCAGATTTGATAAGCAGCCCTTCTATTCCTTTTATACATATCAATAATAAAAAAATATTCAATAATATTTGACCCATGATAGATCTCTACAGAACGCAACTGGTTAATGTTCCCCAACCCTGAATGGTATTTAATTTCTTGGTTTACAAGCAGCCACAAGTATGTTTGGGCTTTTTGGAGTTAGAGATTGGTTTTTGATGTTAATGCTCATAAATATTTAATTTTCTGAAAATTATCCTAAAAATAGAGACAAAATGTTTTATTCAAAGCTCTGGGCAGAATCTGGAATACTTTCTTTAAATCAATTACTTTGTAATGAGTATTTTAAAGATTTTTCTTGACTCTAAATGGATTTTTGTCTTCCTAATTCATGACAGTGGCTATATAATCAACTAATGCATGTTTCAAAATTTAAATGTGGACCAGATACTTTGACTTATCTGAAAAACCTGATGTGATAATATATTTCATTGAGTCAGTGCTTGAAAATACAAACTTCCTTTTTGTATTAAAAAGTAAATATAGGCTTTTGGATTTGTTCGGGGTTTTTTTGCTAAAAGTCAACATTAAGGTTATTTATGATTCAGGGAATTTATTGATGTATTCTTGGTAGTTCAAAATGATATATAACATATAATATATAACAAAATATTATATAACGTATAAAAACAGCAAAATGAAATATTAACCTAACAAGTATCAAAATAGTTACAAGATCATTATAAGGTGGCAATCCAACAACAAAACAAACATTTAAGAAGTGTAATACCATTAAATAGAACATAAATAGTTGCACATCTTTTAAAATGTGAATTGTCTTGATAAATAATATCAAGTTTTCTTCACATTCAATAAAATATTCAAAAGGATGGATGTCAGATTTTCTCTGCTGGTAATATAAAAGAAATTGAAGGCTTTTTAACGGCGACAATTTGTCATGTAAATCACTGACTTTTTTGGGAGTAATATTTAAATATAATGCACATAGAGTTTCTGGCAGTTTTTTCTGCTTTTTTAAAATAGTTTTTCATATATTTGTTCCTCTTTTGAATTTTGTTTATTTAATATATTTACTTTTCTAAATCTCCAACTCAATGTACAGTTAATACTACCCTGTTTCCCCGAAAATAAGACATCCCCTGATAATAAGGCCAATTGGGCTTTTGAGCACATGTGCCTCCTGCCTAAAATATTTAATCACAGAGCTTGAAATCAGGTAAGATGCAAGAGGAGCCCCATCTTGTTCTACATGCCCCAAAATAATAAGGCCAAGCACTTATTTCGGGGTTCAAAAAATATAAGACAGGATCTTATTTTTGGGGAAACATGGTACTGACTCTCTGAGCGTGGTTCCCCAGCCAGTTCTAGAAATGCCTTCCTTTAAAAAAGGTAAAGATTTCCCCTGTCCAGTTGTGTCCAACTGTAAGGGGCAGTGCTTATCCCTGTTTCAAGGTTGAGGATATTGTATGGCACCATCTCAAAATTGTGTTTAATCCACTATATTCCTCTTGACCACTGGAGTATTTTACCATTAAAAAAGGAGAAACGGTTTGTCCCTCATGATCTATTTTAAACAAGGAATCCTACAATGTATTTCATGGCCTGGAACTTGAAGGCATTAGTAACCTGTGCTGTATCTTATTGCGTTCGTTTCAAGTCTATGCTACTCAAATATTTTCCTTCAGATGTAAAGAGAAAGACAAAAAGGGTGTGTTCCCCGTTTTCTACTGGTGATCTAATTGGGTTAATCAATTTGAAATATACAGTGAGCCCAATGTTTCCTTTGTCTTCCTTCTGATCACAAGAAATATTTCCTGATGGTCTCTGTCTCTGTTTTAACCTTAATTCATCTTTTATCTTCCATTTCTACATGCCAGAATTGAAACTTTGCCATTAACCATTCTTTCGATTTCCACATCTCTCTTAAGTCTGATTCTTTTGAAGGTGTTGTGGTCCACCGGTAGTTTGCAGAGCTGGCAGCAGAGTCAGATAGTGAGAAGGTTGGGGAGAAACATGGGACAGTCCAAGAGTCTGAGGAATGGTCGGATGAGAGCTCTGCTTCAGAGGCAGAGATGGGGCCAAGGCCATCTGGGAGTTATGTGCTGACTCCAGAGCCTCCAGAGTCTGATGTCAGCGAGGCAGAGGAACCGGGGGAGCCTGTTCCCAGTGCATGCATGTGTAGAGCTGCCAAAAGGCAAGAACAGTTAAGACAAAGGGGGTTTGTCAGGAGTAAGGCTCGGAGATGATTGGTAAGTTGCTCTGACCTACTCATAATCTTATTTCCAAGATTACTGGTATAGGTACTGTATTTTTCAGACTATAAGACACACTGGAGTATAAGACGCACCAAGATTTTGAAGAGGTAAACAAGAAAAAAAAGTTTTTGCCCTCCCCAGCCCCCAGGAGCACTCTGCAGGCCTCCAAACCCTCTGCCCGTCCCATTTTTGTGAAAGGTTCATTCTTTTGCTGAGGTTCATTCTCCGAGCTTGTAGGTTAGTTTCCAAATGTTTCATTAGCAGGCTAGGTAACATCTTCAGCAGAGTTTAGGGGATTTCAATGTCACCGTTTCTCTGTTTATAAGGGCTTTGCATGGTCAGTAGCTCTTGTGAGGGACAGTACCCAAACTACAATGCATCACACAGCCAACATCATGCAAAAACTAACACTACCATATACAAAAGGAGTGTCAGAAATGACAGCCAGAATTCTCCAACCTCTAGGAATAACAATAGCTCACAAACCCACAGGCACATTCTGCCAGGAATTATCCAGAACCAAAGACAAGATACAGAAGAATGAAAGAAACAATGCAATGTACAAAATCAACTGTAACAATTGCAACCGATTCACAAGCTCGGAGAACGAACCTCCACCCTCATAAAAATCATGGAACTTGACAATTTTCCAAAATGAAAGGCATGGTTGTTTGTCTTCCTACACTGATGATTACACAACAGTTTCAAACATTATTAGTTAAATAAATGTAGTGTGTGTTAAAAACAAATGATAAAATTGGCAATATGACCAGAGTTGCTATCTTGGAACTAATCATAACATAAACTAAAAAGAGTATAGAAAAAAAAATGCAGGCATACAGGCTTTTAAACTGAGGCTTTTACAACATACCTATAGATAAATTCAGACTTCTCCTATAGCAGTTTTCATAGAATGAAAAAGAATCAGGCTTATTAGAACTGTGTTGGCTTTTTTGGCAGTGTGCAGCAGCTAAACAGAGGGATAGAATCAAGATCACATGAAGTGTTAATACCACTTTATAATGCCTTGGTAAGACCACACTTGGAATACTGCATCCAGTTTTGGTTGCCACGATGTAAAAAAGATGTTGAGACTCTACAAGGAGTGCAGACAAGAGCAACAAAAATTATTAGGGGACTGGAGGCTGGAACATATGAAGAATGGTTGTAGGAACTTGGTATGTCTAATTTAATGACAAGAAGGACTAGGGGAGACATAATAGCAGTGTTCCAATAACTCAGGGGTTGCCGCAAAGAAGAGGGAGTCAAGCTATTCTCCAAAGTACCTGAGGGTAGGACAAGAAGCAATGGGAGGAAACTAATCAAGGAGAGAAGCAACTTAGAACTAAGGATAAATTTTCTGACAGTTGTAACAATTAATCAGTGGAACAATTTGCCTCCAGAAGTTGTGAATGCTCCAACACTGGAAGTTTTTAAGATGTAGGGTAACCATTTGTCTGAAATGGTGTAGGGTTTCCTGACTAAGCAGGGGGTTGGACTAGAAGACCTCCAAGGTCCCTTCCAACTCTGTTATTCTATTCTGTTCTGTACTATTATCCATCAGCTGATTTTAAAAATAGGATAAAGGCTTCTGCATTATCAAATTGTGAATCTGATCTCGATTAATACAGAGTGAGGTGGAAAATGCATGAAATATTGAAATTGTATTAATTTGGTGAAGGTTTAAACTTTTGTAAACATCTCTTTTTTGAAACCTTCATGCTAAAATCAGGAAAATTTGATATTTTGCGTTGACTAGAATTCTGTTTCATGGGCGACTTTACTGATTTTTGGATAAATATTTGTAAAATCTCATATCTTGTGGTATCATGAGGGAATTGCACAAAATTGGAATTAGTTCTAATTTTTCTCCCGATTAAAGGAATGTTAGTCCCATGATCAGTCTTGACTGGAAGATCAGTTCCCAAACAAAGCCGCTTTCTGAAAAAAAATCTTCCATAAATTCAGGCAGGTTTGATTATTTGGGAGGGCTGTCAGTACCAATCACATGTAGAGTTTTCCTATGCAATTGTGATTCTAAATAACGAATTCATTTATGCAAAATATTATGACTGCCTTGAGTAATTGCCTTATGGGCAGGGAATTGATCCTCATATTGAGCTGCTTCTTCTTGTTTTGCATCTGTTTTAAATCATATTTAGGTTCTGCCAGATCTCATTTGATCAGTTTGAAGTCTTGTACCTGAGCCAGAATTTCTTTTAATGAAGCAGTGGAAGAATCTTCCTCAGTCATCTTGCCTGGCTTGGCAAAGAGTGGTGCAGTTAAAATTAAGTCAGCTGTTGAATGCGTAGATTTAATTGCCATTCCAATAGCTCTTAAAAGCAAATAACTTCTAATAAAAAGTTTTATTTATCCAGCGATGAAAGTCCTTATCCATATAGTCTGATAATTCAGGAATCTGAAAGCATTTTTATCACGAGAGAGACGAGAAATGTACACTCACATCCCAAACAGGAAGCCTTCTTTATTTCCTTTCATGAGATTCCAGCCAACTACAATAACTCTGCCTTTTAAGATTTCCTTCCCATTGCATCTTTCACACTATTTCTCTTGGTTAATAAGATCAGCCTTTCTATCACAGATAGTTTGTATTTAATAGTTTTTCACAAAGTCTTTTATTGAAAATATATCTAAAAAGGTTTGAGTGCTTACATCCAACATTTCCACCACTTAAATATCTTTAGTCAACTTTTTAATGTAGACCAAATCAAAAGTATCAGAATCCAAAGTGTCACTTTAATTTTATAAAAGAGAAAATTATTACCAAGACAAGTAAAAATGTATTTGATATCTTGTGTTATGCAGAATTATGCAGAATTAGTCTTTAAACTAATATCTGCGTAACTGAAATTAGAACTCCTTCTCTTCTAACTGATTGTTAATCTGTAACAGAATCCTAGAAAAGTATTCCTTCTGTAAACTTGCTTTGGTATCTTAACAGAAAAGCTTTCAACAATTAAGTTCCATCAGCTCGGCATATGTAAGTTCATGTCTTGTCTCTTATGTTGCTTCTGAAACAAGGTCTACCAATCAAGTCAAATACATGGTCTTTTTAAAAAAACCTTATTATATCACATTTGCTTTTGATTTCAAATTTTAATCTGTAGAACTGCAACTGTTCATGTCTGGTTAGGTATCTTCTCCATAATTCAGCCAATGTTCTTAAGGAAGATAATTGTCGTTGAATTTCTTGAACTGATTTTGTTGAACAGCATGCATTATTTATTTTCATCTGAATCATGTATGAACGTCTAAGTAAAGTATATCACAGGTATTCTTTTATGTCATCAGAAAATTCAGTTGTCACAATGAGGAAAAGGCAACCATTTCAAATGGGTAATTGCATCTTTCTCCATCCTTCTAAATTCTTTATGATTGGCTCCACAGAGATTTCCTCTGTAGTAACTGGTCTGATAGTAATTTTGAGCACTGTGGATTTAATTTTATTTTGACTAGTGTCCTCTTTGATACATATTTCTAATCTCATTTCTCCTGACACAACAGGATTTAGAATTCCAATATAACAAGAATAATGCACCTAACCAGCATTCCATAATAATATAGATAAGACAGTGGATTATTAATGTAGATATTTCTGAACTGTGTAATTCATAAAAAACAATAACTCTCATACATTTAAAATAATTGCATTTAACATAATCTGCTATATGACCAAACAATACTTGGATTTTAGCTTTTGCAGACTTATTGAAATCTAGGACACTATTTAAACTTTACAAGATAACACAATGTCCAGACACATTATGCCTAATTTTGTAATATCTACAGGCTATAACCTTGAGACTGAGAGATACTGTCTACATTATCTTTCCTGTGCATGTGTGTGTGTGTGTGTGTGTGTGTGTGTGTGTTCTATTTTTCTAAAAAAAGAACCCGCAGAGAGAATTCCATTCAAATCAGAATTTTAAGAGTATTAACCCTTCTCACTCTAGTCTAGTGAGTCTTAGTGAAACTCACACTTGTGATTTGTATGAGCAAGAATGGATTCATTCATTGCAGTGAAATGAAAAATGAAACAGATAAATCAAGCCATTGCTTCTGCTTAATGTCCCTTTCTAGACTTTTTAAATGAAATGGCTGTTTTTTCCATGCCTCCTTTCCCTGTAATGGCTTTATTTATAGAGTGCTTTGATTTCCATTTTGGTTTCTCTTGTAGCACCACCAACTTTTATGGTTTGTACACCTCCCCCACTCCTGCTTGGAATGAATTTTAAGTCATATAGTCTCCGAGATGGAAAGCTTTCAGCTGTGCAATTTGCAATAGGATCAAGTGAGAGCAGGACGTGACAACATGCTGTTGCTTAGCAACTTGGTTATAATCATCCCACCCCCACCCCCTATTATTTAGGATTAAACTTTCCTCACATAAACATCCAACCTAAGATAGTAGCAGTTTAATGTAACAATAACACACAGAAATGAAACTTGGAAGCTTTCTTTCAACACTAGTTACTTCCCTTTACCCATACTTGCTAAGAAATGAAAACAGACTTTTTAATATCTTGAATATGCTTTGAATATATATCTGCAGTAGGAGAATCAGGAAATTTTCTTCGCTTTGCTAGAATGAAATGAAATGAACACATGCATTTATTTTGAAATAAAATAGATAAGTTCACGTCCAACATGAATTTTTATTTTCTGTTCAACAGATGTAGATTCTGAGCTCTTGAATTAAATTCTAGCTGAAGAAAAGATGGCTCAATCCTCATATTGTGTATCACTGAAAAATTGCAGATCTCTCTCAAATATGTCAGATAAAGGAGATCTTAGTTTAAAACCTTTATCACTTGAGATCAAAACAAAAATAATTTGTCACCAAAATATTAAAAATTACAATATTGCAGGTTTTTTGTTTCTGAATATAATCTGCAAATGTTGGCAGTCCTTATAATTCTGAGAAATATATTCATGGAATATACTGTACTTCCATGGATGTATATAATTTCTCTTGGTCTTATTGCCATCTATTTGATCTTCATTCAGAAACCACATCATAAAACAAAAGAAATAGGACAGAATTTAATTGTCCACATTCATTGCAGACTTCTTAATATCTCTTTTTCCTGTTGTCCAAAGCTTCTACTCTGTGTTTTGTTTTGAATTATAGATTTACAATAGTATGCAATGGGAATGTGTGTGAATGGTGAGCACATAGAATAGCAGGTCTCAGAAATAAAAAAAGTTGGAGAGAAAGAATTCTTCTATTAGAATATTTAATAAAAGAATGGAAACAAAAGTAGTTTTTTGAAACATATTTTCTTGTCCATTTCAAAGCTCATCAGTATTTTGTTGGAAAAAATGTCTATCTGGGTTCAGTTCCAAGTGGAAAGAAAGACACTGGAAATATGGAGACTGCTTGGAAAGATGGTTTAATGGTGGACAGGACCTCATGGTTTGAGGTCCTGGGCAAAAAAAGCACATGGGTGAGAGAGGGAAAGAGATTTATACCCTCTCTTGCCCCTGCCTTTGAGCTTCCTGTTCCTGTGTAAGAAATGTACTCTGATTGGTTGTCAGACTCCCATGGGGCCATGCAGGGATAACTGTGTAGGTTGTCTTGAGTCCCAGGCCTGGTTGAATCTTGCTGAGTGATGATGTAATGAAGGGGCTTTGGACAATTTCTATTATGGTTTAATGGCTTTGTCCTGGTTTGAATCTTGAGTGAGAGCTAATCCTATCATGTCCTGAGGGCCATGTCTTTTGTTGTTTAGATAAGCTGGCCCAGCCTTTGTCCTGTAGATAGGTTGGCACCAAAATATCTGCTGGGGGAGGGACAGGGAGCTGAGACTCTTTGTTTGTCTTTAGAAACATGTTTCTCCTTTAGAAAAATATAATATTCTGCCTTTTTAATGTTTCCTATAATACTTCATTTTTCTAGGAGAGGTATGGGTGCTAACTTCCTACAATTCCCAACATATTTGATAAATGCAGATCATAACATGGATTATTCTCATATTTTAAACTTAATGCTTATATTCCCAATATTGTTCTGTTATAAATTCACTTTCTTGGTATTCATAATTATGCCAGTACTTTCATACAGAAATGTGGCTTTAATGTACAATTAAAATATAATTATATTTTAAAGTTCTGTGTATATTTGGAATCAAAAGCAGGCTTGACTTTTATTTACACAACTGGACAGATAATTTTTTTGCATACTAAATCTTTGTCTTTTAGTCAACAGTTAATTATGACAGAACTTACTGACCGAGGCAGTAGTACAAAGGGCAAAGACATTTTCTCAAGCAGTAATAAGCATGGTGTTAGCTTAAAGTATGTTATTTGTGGATATTTTTATGTTACACATAGAATACCATTTTATAAATTAAATCTATATATAAATTGCTATTCTTCCTTTCAGTTTGCATGCATGAGAAGTGATGAAGACATTTAAAAAATAGTCTGAAATGAAAATATATGGATGCTTTAAAATATTAATTAATAATTAATTTTGCCCACAAACATAAAATCTAAAAAGACATTGCCATTTCTCCCCTATCGATTCCTATTTTCCTCACATTGTGGAACTAGAAAATGTAAGAGGTAGAGGCAGAAAGTATGTATATATAACATTTATTTTATTTGCATAAAGTCCCCATCTGGAACCTGGAAAATTAGAATTCTAATATGTTTAGTACTCTATCTGAATAAAATATTTCTTTGTTTCTAATTTTCTGATGTTTAAAACCTTTATATATTTATAACAGTGCTGAATCCTTTGAACAGTAAAGAGTTTTGCCAGTTGCTTCTGAGACTGGCTGATGTTTAATAAGAGACTAGAACAAATAATCTGACAGTCTTAAAATACACACACACACACACACACACACACACACACACACACACACACAGAAAAAACCCATTGTATTCTGTTAAATCCAAGCCTCCCTCCCCTATACTGCAATTATATTTAAAATGTAGTTTCTCATATTTTGCCTAATTTGAAACCAATTTGCTTTTTCTCATTTAAAGAAAAAAAATTATAAAGTCAGCATTTAGCATTTAGTTAGCCAATTGCATTTTTTCTTTCTATAGAAATGAAATATATTACATTCAGTTTATATAATGTCACGTTTCACATTTATTTTCCTTGCTAATATTTAAAAGTATAAATTAATGGCAACTTTTGGAGGGACCACAGGCCCTGGGTTGATCTTGCTTTTATATCTAGATACCTCTTTAGAATAAATCTGGATACATATACAAATGCACCTACACGCACACACACACACACAACATCTGAGGGATCGCATTAAAAACAGTTCTTCTGTATTTTAAAGAGTTATAAAGACATATGAGTTGAATCAATATTTCTATGGAACATTCATACATACATATCAGGTCTGGGACCAGTGCACAGGAAATAGGAAAGAGAAGGCTAAAGGTTAATGAGGATAGAGTAAATAGACTGTTTTTAGTAATGAAAGCATTTGCTGTCTGCAACTATGCTGGAACTCAAAGGAAGCCATTTGAAATATCTTACAAAAAAACAGCATTATGATGGCTATAAGACTAGTCATTTATAATGTTCAAAGAAAAACGACTGAAATAATTACAGTTTTGTCTCTATATTTAATCTCTTCAAGATCTGCATTGTTTAGTTTGTATTCTAAAGCACATTTAAGGGAAAAATGAAGTTAAAATAGGAAAATGTAAAGAGAATATGGCATGAACATCCACATGTAAATGAATGTTGGATCATTTGGCACTAGGTTTTCACTTGTTTTCAGATCTGATTATAATCATCATAAATTGGAAATATTAATATTGACTTCAGGAACCTTGAATAGCAACAAAGTCTGTTCCCTCTCCTTTTTTTCGTCTTTCATATGACATATGATAAAATCTCAGTTTTTGAGGAGTATATTACTTGGAATGCAAAAGGAGTGGCGCAGGAATAAAAGAAAGGAAGTTGATGAATTCTACATAGAGCAGATTTTAGAAAAGAATTAAAGTGATATATGGAGTTTCTAATATGGAAATATGGATCTTGAAGTGGAACATTTAAGGACAGATAGGGAAATGAAGAAATAAAGCAGATAAAATTAAAGTGTAATGTTTAAAAGCTAAATGTATAAATGATTTTTGGATAATAACAGGAGGGTTCCTGAAGTAACAAAGATGAGAAATAAAAGAAGATATTTAAAATAGAGTATTGATGTATAGGTGGTTAAAAATGATATTTTTGTAAAAATATAAGAGTATATACTAATATGAGATAAATTTAAGAAAATTTATTGTTCGATGTAACATGTTTTAATTTTAAATTTGTAAACAAATTTGAGAAGGGTAAATATAACTTGATTAATATATTATTGGATGGAAATGTAAGACACACAGACTTAAGTAACGAATTGTGACTGAATTCAATGTATGCTGGAAATGATTAATATTATGAAATGTGTTGAGAATTAATTTGGAAGAGTATATTGGGAAACAGCTAAATAATAGACAAATATACTGTAAGGGAAAAGTTAAAATAAGAGATGCTGGGTACCAGCGAAATAAGAGTTGGAGTTCTGGAGGAGAAGATGCTTGAAATCAGCCAAAATAAAAGATGCTGGAAATCAGCCAAATAATAGTTAGAGGCTTGGAGGAGATTATGCTGGAAATCAGCCAAAATAAAAGATGCTGGAAATCAGCCAAACAATAGTTGGAGGTATGGAGGAGATTATGCTGGAAATCAGCCAAAATAAAAGATGCTGGAAATCAGCCAAACAATAGTTGGAGGTATGGAGGAGAATATGCTGAAAATCAGCCAAAATAAAATATGCTGGAAATCAGCCAAATAATAGTAGGAGATATGGAGGAGGATATGGATTTTGGGATAAATCTGTGTAAAATGAAATATGTAACAGATGATAAGCGTGAGAAAATTAAAGTTAAAGTGATAAAGTCTAAGATTTAAAGATTTGATGAAATGGGCCTAGAGATTAAGAAATATGGATAGAATTTTGTTCTATAAATTGAAATAAAAATAGAGTTGTATTTAATTTGAAAATAAGATTTGTGGTGATAAAATTGTAAGGTACATAATTAGATTAAGAGGTTAGAATATTTTTTTTAAGATTAATGTTTTGATATTGAGGTTAAAAGATAAAAATGAGTTAAGTTTATTTCAAAATTAAATTTGTGGTGATATAATAGAGTGGTTTAGATTAAGATGCTAGAATTTATGCTAAAAAAAATTATGTTTTAATTTTTAATTTTAAAAAATGTAATGGGAAATTGTGAACGGAGTGGGAAAAAAATGTAAGCAATTGTACCTATCTATGACCGGATCGAGACTTCTCTCTTGAAAGATATATTTTATGTTTATGTTTGAAAAAATAAAAAAATATTATATATACTAAATTACTTTATATAAATGCATTTGGGAAGACATTCAACAGTAGAACTCTGCAGACTTTTTACAGTGCATACTGAATGGTGAGAATAGAATGCTGACTTCAGTTTTCTATAATACAGGTAGTCCTTGACTTACAACCACAACTGGGGCCAGAATTTCCATTCCTAAGCAAATTTGTTATTAAGTAAAACATGCCTGGTTTTATGATCTTTTTGACATGTTGTTAAGTGACTGACTTTGCTCGTCAGTCACTTAACAACTTGTTAAGTGTCCTAATTTGCTAGGAAGATTGCAAATGGTCACCATGTGACCCATGCAATCATAAAAATACTGCTGGTTGCCAAGTGGTCAAAGTTTGATCATGTGACCATGAGGATGTTGTAATGGTTGTAAGTGAAAGAATTGGTTGCAAGTCACTTTTTTCAGTGCTGTTGTAAGTTGAGGGCTACTTGTAACAGTTTCTATTTCTACTATATTGCTAAATGTTAATTTGAACTATCATCCATTACAATGCAACAGGTTTCTTTTGTGTTTTCACAAAATCCATACAAACACTGTTTTCATCCAGCTCTAATATCATTCTTATATCCTGCACTGTAAGTTCAAACAATAAATCAAAGAAGAGATTCTATCTCCCTGCAAACTGTGTTTTGCTGCCAGTAAGATAAGATCCAAGCTGACATAATATGCTGCTAATAATATTTGTAATAATCTTTTAGTTTTTGTTTTATACCCAGTCTTTCAGTTTTCTTTTTAAACATTTTTTATATTTGTCTTTGATTAAAATAGATTTTCAACTTTCAATAGAGAGAAGGCTGGAGATACATACTTTTCGGAGTATAAGATGCACTTCCCCCCCTAAAAGTGGGTAAAAACTGTGGTGCATCTTATACACCAAATGTTGCCAAAGTCCCACCCACCGCCTGCCCCTACCCTTCGGCTGTTTTTGGCCTCCATGCATTGCATTTTCAGCCTCCACATGCCCCCTTTTGGCTTCCTTTGTCTTGCAAGATGAACAAATAATTCAGTACAGAATGATATTGAAGTAAAATCAGGCTGCTGAAATATTTTAGGCTCTTAATATGAAGAAAAGAATCATCAGAGGTATAATACTTGACTTAACATTATTACTGATGACAAAATTGTAATCTTATAAGAACTCAAAGAAGCAGTTACTGACTGATAAAAATGGTCCATTAGATCACAAAGAGTTGAAAATAACTGTGACTGAACAGCAAGAACAAAAGATCATCCATATTTTTGTAGTCTTATATCCACATTATATGCATTAATACTGCAAAAAATTGTCTAATTTGTTTTAGAGTTACTAATGCTCCATTCTTCAGAGTTGTTTGATGGAATTAAATATGTGATAGTTGAAAGACAATGGTTCTATATCAGGTTCTTACTAGAGAGAGAGAGATTTGGTAAGTATGAAATTATTAAAATAACAAAACCCTAGCTATATATAAAATATCTTAATTTGTAAGTGTATTGTGACTTTTGTCTTAAGGGGATTGATAAATACAAATCAATAACATATACTCTGTCATTATAAAAGAAAATTATCAAGTTCAAACTGTTTGCTATGAAGGTTATTTCAGACACAATTCTAAGATGTTCTATTAAATGATATATTAGCTTAAACTATTCAACATAAAGAAAGAAAACAACACATGTTCTTCTTTGACTTAATGGGAAAAGATGGAATAAAATATGTCATAGAAATAATACTAAAAATAACCATAGTGTCAGTAAAGTGGCATAGCTTTAAAATGTCATGTAGGGCGTATATGGTACACATTTATTTTAGAAACTTCTTTTAAAAAATTAAGCACCAGAAGGATTGGATGTATAATTATAGAAAATAATGTCAATTATGCTGATGTGATATAGACATAAAACGTTAGGGGAAAAATCAGAGAATATTGTACTTATTTCTAAATATTTTCTTACTTAGGCCCTGGATTGTGAGTCTATTCAGATGTTATTGTTTTATATCTGCTCTGTCTGCTATGGGAAAAGTGAACAGATCAGTCCCTTCATTGCCACAAGGTCTGGGGAAATACTGAAGACAATACTGTATAAAATATTTACTAGACCTGAAAGGAAGCAATTATAGATTTTTACTAAATGGATGTTCCAGTTCCAGTTCCTATTTACTGACTGAGGAAGAGTAGGCTTGAGGAAGGGCAATTGGCATTTGACTTCACATTCATTGACTGAATAATTTTATTGGATTCATATTCCCTACAAAATATCACAGTTTGATGCTAGGGTTGAGTCTAACCCAGAGGACTGGTTGATCCCTAACAGACCCGGAGAGTACAAGACCCAAGAAAATGAGATATCTCCAGAACTGGTCAGAACCTGCCGAAGACCACTTCTGAATCTCACATTGTTACAGATTCAGTAATGTTACTTCCCAGTAGAATAATTAAGATAATAAATAAATAAGATTATTGTTGGAATCATAAATCATAACATAGGAATGCCATAAAATACATGCAAGAATAACAAAATCGTGAAATTATAAGACAGTGAAATAGAAGCATTAGAAGTAAAAGGTTAGAACAAAATAAAGCCAAAGTTGCAACCAAGAATGGAAGAAGTACTTTTTCCTAAAGTTTAAATGAAAGCAGAACAAAAGTACCAACTTGGTTGCTGACGGTTGGAAACAGAACTGCAAGAAGATAATTCAAGATCACGTACCTTCAGTTCATTTGCAATTAATATTTTGGTTCTGATCTCACTGTAAATAGGGCAGTGGGGAACATAATGGACAATTTCCTCCACTTGACCAACACAACAAGGACACGTGTTGTTCAGCAGGGGGCTTACAAAATCTCCCTTTGAGAAATTGGGGGTGGGAACATAATCTGTAGGCAAAAGGATATTAAAGCCCTTCTCAGTGAAGCTCTAATTATGTTAACAAGGTATTGGCAGAGGCTTCTATTTTTTTCTATAATGAAGATGAAAATGTGAATGGTTGTATTACAGTGGCATCTTTATTGGCATCCCTTTAAAAAAGCCAAGCTAATATTTTCTCTATTCCAAGATCTAAATTCCCACAAATATGGTAGGAAAAATATTCTACATTTATAGAATGGGCGGCAAAGATTTAGTTCATTCCCAGCTGCAAAATGGAGAAATTAAGTCGGGCAAAATGGAAATCTTGAAGGCTTTCTAGTTTCTTACAATGCCCCAACAATGCAACATTAGAAGTATGATAAAACTACATGTTTTTTAGATGACATTCACTAAAATGTTAAAGATAGCAGAAATATTGGAAAAAGTGATTGCATAATGCCTGACTGCTTGGTTTTTAAAGAAAGTACAATGTGGTAAAAGTCATTTATGTTTTCATTCTTTTTTATTTTTATGGCTGCCCACTGATGAAGTATTAATGGTACTTAAAAATAATTTAAAATGCCACAATACAAAATATATTAATAAAGGCATACTGCAATAGAGCCACTAACAGCCATAACACACAACTAAAATGAGTTCACCCAATTTCCTGACTTAGTGAGTGATGGAGAAACCAGATTTTTAAGATCTTCCTAAAATCAGGAGAGTCAAGATGATTTGCATCTTGTGGGAATCTTTTCTGTTCTGCCGAAAAGAGACAGTATCATGCATAGCTAGCACTTCACAAAGCTGATTTTAATAAACTCAGATCAATGATAAGTAACATTTTGTGACAGAAAAAGCTAATGGAAAATAATTCTAAGATGCTGGTAAGACACTAAGGATTCCTGGAGGAGGAAATGGAACATTGAAGAACTCCAGAAAATAATGAGCAATTTGTGAATAAAATGGGTCTTTGGAACCTCTCCAGATAAGGAGAGAATAGAAACTTGCCCACGCGAACTCTGAACACCTACTCCTTGAGAAAAGACTGCAAGATAGTAGCCTCTGGCAGTTTTGAGTACTTGGAGTTGACACAAATAGCCATATTACTCGCAACTGTGGTCATCACCTTTTAAAGCTATGCAAAAGTCTTTTCTAATCACATTTGGTAGTTGCTTGTTAACTATCTTTAATCTATTAGGGACCTTTGGATTGACAAGTCTGGAAATGTTGGGTGAGTTTGCCTTCAATCCTTAGTGAAAGACATTTTTAATTATAAGCTTAAGAATGTTTTAAAAAATGAAATAAACACCAAAAAGTTAAAAAGGACTTTGATCCTAGAAAGTTGTAAATGGATTAAGGGCCCAGATAAATTTGGAATAAGATTATGGAATTAATTATAAAGAATCCTTGCCTTGGGAAATAGATTTGTTTGGACTTTTTCCAAGACACAATAAAGATAAGTAATTTTAAAAATTAGACACTAGAGGGAACTAAATATTTTAGTTAAAGGAGAAAAATATACAAGACTAATGACAGCTAATTAACTGGGACTAATAAGATGATGCAAAGTATTGTAACATTGGAAATACTGAAGGACACTTTTGAAAAATGGAACCAGAAATTAATATCAACAATGTCAATAATGACATTTGCTTCTATAGATAGATCCCCAAAAAGTTATACAAGCAATGGTAGATGAGGAACAAGTTTTATTTGACAAGACAGAGATGACATTGAAAGTGTATATACTAATGGTAGACTATGAGAATGACATGAAAAGAGATATTTCACTGGACATACAAAAGAAACCAGCTTGATGTATCTAAAAGTTGAATCATAGCAACTGGACCATAGCAACTGCTAATCTGAGATGTTTTGTTGTTCATCCAAGCAACTTTATCAATCAGAGCGAAATTAGTTAGGCAGAGTCAGAGAGTCATTGGAATGTACCAACTCTTGTCAAACTAACTTCAGAGGTTTCTCCCCAAAATGGTTTCATTGACCCCAAAATGGTCAATGAAGGTCTCAATCATCAAGACCAAAGGTGTCTAAGGTTAAACCATGATGAGCAATGAAACATCTCAGATTAACAAAGTTTGGTCCAGTTGCCATGGTTCAACCTTTAGACTCCTTTGGCATGGGTAGGTGAATCTTCATTGATGTAAACCAGATTGATGTTTCAAAAATCAACAGAGAAATATAAATAATAAACCAACACAGGATAATTTTTTTATATTGGATTTACAAAACAGACTTTTTAAAGCTTTGAAGAATCCTGTGAGAAGGCAAGAAAGAAAAAAGAAAGAAAAAGAAATTAAAAGAAATTAAATTCTACAAAATTATGGACTAAAGATTAAGGCTGTTAGAAGTAAAAGAAAGAAATATAGAATTGATTTATGTGGTTAAGATATGTTGCTATTTCTGGTAAACCTCAAAGGACTTTCTGCTGACACCAGGACTAAAAGGATGATGCTTAGGAATCTGTCACAGTCTATAGATAAGAAATGGAATACAGGTTGAATACATATCATTAGTTCTAAACAAAGAGACTGTGAAGAGTTACTAAAATTGCTTGTACATGTGATAAAGGTTGCAAGTCGCTTCTCTATATATTTTCTTTTTATTTACTCTTTACTAAGAGCCATGCTGGTGCAGTGGTTAGAATGCAGGCTAACTCTGCATACAGTCTAGAGTTAAATCCTGACTGGCTTAAGGTTGACTCAGCCTTCCATCCTTATGAGGTTGGTAAAATGAATACCCAGATTGTTGGGGGAAATATGCTTAGATTGTAGACCGTTCAAGAATGCTGTAAAGTACTATGGGGCAGTATATAAGTCTAAGTGCTATTGCTATTGCTATATTCTGTTGTAGAACTGTACAAATGATGTAAAGAAACTGGAGTCTCATAATAGCAGAAGTTGGTATGGTAAAAGGTCATTGCAAGAAAATTGTTTAGATATATTCAAGATAAAAAAAACGAATTAGTATACCATTTGTTCAGTGAAGATAGAATAGAATAACAGAATTGGAAGGGATCTTGGAGGTCTCCTAGTTCAACCCCTTGCTTAGGCAGGAAACCCTACACTACTTCAGACAAATGGTTATCCAACATGTTCTTAAAAATTTCCAGTGTTGGAGCATTCACAACTTCTGGAAGCAAGTTGTTCCACTGATTAATTGTTCTAACTGTCAGGAAATTTCTCCTTAGTTCTAAGTTGCTTCTCTCCTTGATTAGTTTCCACCCATTGCTTCTTGTTCTACCCTCAGGTGCTTTGGAGAATAGTTTGACTCCTCTTCTTTATGGCAGCCCCTGAGATATTGGATGGCAGAATGCTAATAAAAAAACCATACTTATACAACACTTACATACTATAGTACAGTTTTCTGCAAAAAGAGGGTATGTCCTCTACTGGAAAATTGTGAAGACCAGACAAAACTGAAGCTAGAAAAAGAGAAGCATTAGGGAATGTCTATTTATTTTGAATGAATTTAAATCTCCAAACCAGATGATTCACATCCTAAAATGTAAGAGCAAAACACCTGATACTCTTGGCAAACTTTTATTGTTAGGCTTAAGGCTTTGTACCAGGTCTTAGCTGTAAATAGTAAATTGCAGCTTCCCAGACACTAAACTCCTTATTAAGTCCTCCAGTTGATTTAGAAAACTTTTAAGTAATGTCTTAGCTAGATTAGAATCTTTATTGCAACTGTTTATGTAGCGGTTGATTGCCAATTACAATGTAAAGAATTCAGAGCTTTTACACATAACTTTTAACTATCTTCCAAACTTTAAACTCTAGGCTTTTTCTCCTGTCTGCCTAAAATAATACAAACTCAGCTAGCCTTCTGTTGAGAGACAGCGAAGATATTTTCAAAATGGTTCTCTCTGATTCTTGCCAATTGCAGTCCCTAAACTTTATGGATTATGCACATTATGAGATCTTGGAAAACGATTGAACTGCCAGATGATTAGACTATTTTCCTAAACAAAAAGATACTGTAGTTTTTTAAAAAACATATTTTTAGTAACGGAAGAAATGTAAATTTTGTAAACTGTGGGTAATATGTATTAAGTTATTATGTTCTCTTCAATCATTCGGGAGAAACTGTCCCACTGATCCACTTTCAGAAGGGAGCTGAAACCAGGCTGTACTATTTCCAGAAGCAGTGCTGGTTCTATGGAAATTGGGCTGGTCCTCTTTCCGATTATATTCAAAATTCTTCTGAAGGATGTTCTTATTAGATTAGACCAGTGGTGGGTTGCCCCCGGTTTGGACCAGTTCGCAAGAATTGGTAGTAAAACTGGCGGGAAGCTCTGCCCACTGACCCGGATGTCATCATAGGTGATCTGCGCATGCGAGCTGGTAGTAAAGGTAAGTAGAACTCACCCCTGGATTAGACCACTTATTTCTTACTTTTTAGTTGTATTTGTTGTTTTTCACTTGTTATTTTATTGTTCCAGTATTTGATTTGATTTCATTTGTACTATGGATGTTTTAAATTGGTTTTTTCCCATACCATTTCATCCATATCACATATTATCCAACAAGAGTCTTTAGATTAATAGCTTGAAGAAGTATACAAATGTAATAAACATACATGAAAATTTATATTTACAATATGATTTGTCCAAGATTATTAATTTTGAAAGTATTTACTTGCAAATTAGTCAAAGCAGAATAGTACATTAATCCATGAGCTGGGTTTTGATTGATCCAGTATTACTTACTATTACAGCTTTTTTCAATGAATCTTGTGGACTGTAGTTCTGCGAAAATGCCAAAAATACCTTCCACTAAATCCTTCAAAAATCAATCCAATGGAATAATTATTTTTATTTTTATGAATATCAGATATTTATGCATGCAGAGATATGCTTTCAAACATAAATTATGGTCAAACCAAAACGGTATAAATATTCTTCATGGATATCTCAACTATTTCTTCCCAGATTATATCTCAACCTTTTTTGTCTGTTTTATCAAGTTTTCCTTAGACAGGATTGACAGGATAAGAAGACTCCAATAAGTAATGGTAGCAGTGGAAAGAGAAGGCGAAGAAAAGATTCAGCCCTAGCATACAGCCAAGATGAAATATTGTCACTAAGAATGTATCTTAGTCTTGTCAGGTTAACGTTATTCTATTGAGTTCCTTTGCTCTCTTTTTATTTACACATTTTTCACCCATTTTTACAGATAGAAATAAGCGTTAAAAGCAAGCGTTTAAAAAAAGAAACATAAGCAAGCTCTAAGAATAGATTATTTAAAACATTTGGCCAACCTTTTTTTATATTTTTCCTCTCCCTTGACTCAGGATCCTTTCTGCAATAGCCTTGCCTCCTCTTTAACTATTGTGTTCCCTATTCTATTTTTCCACAATTTGTTGGACACTCCATCCCAGAAGTTATAAAACAAATCTGTGCTATAGCACTTTTACAGTTCCAAGGATTGCTCACTGATTTAAGGTTGGGGGGGGGGGAGGAAGGTGTCCTTCACCGGTCAGTTTTGCATATAGAATAATGCAATGCCATTCAGTGCTATTGTGTCTTTTGCTTCAGCCAGCCAAATGTCTTGGCTGTGTCTTACAGGGATAGCTAGTAATATGATAATTTCACTGAAGATGAGGCAGCCCTCTCGATGACTTCTTTTCATAAAAAGGGGATGGAGTGACAGAAAATGTTCAGTCTGTTGCTTAGCAACCATACTATAGTCTTATTCAGATCTTCTCATAAGTACAAGAAATTGAATTGAACTGAGAGAAATTCTGTTCTGACTAAATATTCAATAGATTGGCCTGCAAGAATCCTTAATATCAATAGTATACTATGGTTGAACTGAATATTTAAAACATGATATATTCTTAAAACATAGAGAAAGCCATTTTTCCAAATGAAAAAAAGGATAGTGTTATAGTGTTAAGAGTTAAGACCAGAGTTGTGGTGGCTCAGTGGTTAGAATGCAATATTGCAGTGCTAATTCTGCTAACAGTTTGATTCTCACTGGCTCAAAGTTGACTCAGCCTTCCATCCTTCTGAGGTCGGTAAAATGAGAATCCTGATTGTTGTGGGTAATATGCTGACTCTGTAAACTACTTAGAGAGGGCTATAAAGTACTGTGAAGTGTTATATAAGTCCAAGTGCTAGTAGTATTGCTATTACTTGTAAAACAAGGTCAGTGCTTTAAAAGTTGTTCAGACAAACTGATTAAAATCCTTTATCCAATACCTGCCATTCCACAGATATAATTTAATAATATATTAAAAGATGCAAAACTGACATGCCTTTTTATATTGTTCTATATACTTTGTGGTAGATGTTCTTATGAGGAAATGATTTTTAGGTGGCACAACCCTATTGCTTTGAGGGTAGTGGAAATATCTTTTAAGTATACATTCCAGTACACCTGGATTTGTATTCTGGAGATGCATTTTTGTTATTCTAATTCTCTGAAGCAACTTTATAACTTTATGATATTTATTTAATATCATATTTAAGGAGGTCCTACAAAGACAACAGGATCAAAATATTTTCCAAACCACCAAAAGGCAAGATAAGAAACATGGATGAGATTAACCAAGGAGAGAAGCAACCTAGAACTAAGGAGAAATTCCCTAACCCTGAGAGGAATTAACCAATGGAGTAGCTTGCCTTCAGAAGTTATGGGCGCTCCATCACTGGAGGCTTTCAAAAAGAGTCTGGACAATGATTTGTCTGAAATGGTAGTGTCAGAGTTCCAAAAAACAACCCCAAAGAAATAAAACTCCAAGGCAATAGATTCCTCAAAGTTCCACTTTATTAGAGATGTCATGTTGGGATACCTGGGAAAACCCAAATCTGAAGCTTCTAGGTTTTCCCCACCCAGTTGAAAGTTCCCAACCCTGCTCCACACCCACAAGTTCATCACATGGTCCAATCCATTCTTCAATCTCAACTGGAGACAATCCCCAGTCATTCCCATCCAGGTACAGACAAATGTCCTTGACTCCCAGAGCAAGGAGTGTTGTTATGGCTATTCTTCCACTGCTCCAACAAAAAAAACCCTCCCAATTTCCCAGGCTAAAATATTTTAGCTTCCTAACTATCAGGTAGAGGGTCTCCTGCTCAAGAAGGGGCTTGGGCCAGAAGACCTCCAAGATCCCTTCCAACTCTATTATTCTATGTTCTATGAATGTGAATTGCCTTTTCAGGAAGCCTTTTTAAAATATTTTAGTGAAAGGCATGTTCATTGCACCAGGACCTAAGAAATTGGGCCCAGGCTAACACTTTCAGCCATTTTTCTAAAAAAATAAAAAATTTGATTACAGTTTTCATATGCTTGTCAGTAATGCAGCCGCAAAGACACTTTCAGGAAAAGGCAAGCATCAGAAACGGTACAATTATACCTATGTTATATCACTTATAAGTCTAGATTGGAATACACTGAAAGGCTTTTTCATTCTCTCCCTCTCTACTACTCAAAGGATCTTTTTGGGGGAGAAAAGAGAAAGCTAATTATCCAGGTTATCTCAGCAGTTCAGACCATGCCTTGGGCATCCTAACTAAGCGGGCATCTGCTTGGCTTTCTTTGCCTTCAGATGACTGGCTTCCCTGCTGGGGAAATCCCTGCTCCTTGAAGAGGGTCTTTGAAGGGAAGTGGCCATAGACTTTGCCTAGAGCAAAAAGAGCTTGGGGAATTGATTTAAAGTCATGTTATTGTCACTGATTACTTTAGGATGAATACTAGCCAGCCATTTTTTTTCCAAGCACAGAGCTCTTTCTGACAAAGAAATATGTTCATTATGACAGTTGAGTAATTTTTGATGATTTCTAAGATACTGCACTGGTTAGTACTATAAAATTTCTTCAGCTTTGATAAGAAGGGCTTTAAATTTGTACTTATCTATCAAGCTCACTGGGTAGCCAGGTTTAAGGACCAGATTTGTTGATATACTAAATCATTGTCATTGGACCATCTTGTGGTCTTTGAAAGAGGATTGGGAAACAAATACAATAACACAACTGCCAGTAGCAGTAGCACTTTTTCACCTTAACATTTTGTCTTATATTATGCAAAATTGTGGCAAAACCAATAGAATATACAAAAAATTAGTATAAACTCGGAATTTATTTCTGTAAAGAAAACCAAAACGGATACAAGTTTCAACATTGTACAAAACCTAAGGAAAGTTCATAGAGGAAGTTTATTCAATTGCTTATTTTGCATCATGGTGTATGATACCATTCATCAATAGTTCTGTGCCCTTTTTGCTATATCTTACAGTATATTTCTTTTCTTTTCTTTTTTATCTTGAAACTTGTTTATAGATCACATGAAGTAAATATTCAATGTTGGTGCTCTTTGCTCACATTCATGCTTCATGAATGAAAACACTGGTGATTAATTCTGCTTTAAACATTTGAAAAGAATCCAGAATGTCTGTGTCATTCCTTATCAATGGGTTTAATCAACTGCCGCTTTTCAAATAATACAAATCAAAAAGCTAAACGATTTAATTCTAAATTGTTCATGGGGAAAATATAGCAAATTCATTTGCTCAAGACATAATAACGATTCTATTTAATTTAACAACTACTTTTAATTCCCCAATTATATGTCAAATGGTCATAGTGATTCAGTGGCAGCAGGAAAAACTTTGGACATTAGTCAAAAGGCTTTCTATTTCAATGGATAGTTGATGAACTTTCATGAAGCAGTCTGATTCTTAAAACAGTCATTTGAAACATGAGAGTTTCTCTTTTATCAGAAATAATGGGAACAGCAAGCAAAGCAGACTTATTTCAAAACAATCTTATTTTTTTTAAAAAAATCTTATAACCTCTTTGAGTGTCTTTTTTTAAAAAGGCAGCATAAGCATTTTGAAATAAATAATCTGTTTTATTTATTTACATATGTATTTATAATAATATTTTTCATTGTCGTCAGTGATAGCAGTTTTAGCTGAAAGTATTGCTATGCTACTTTTTAGTTGTTCTGGCAATGCCTCCACGATGTACTTTAGATGAGATGTTGAAAGATAAACTTAACTGGAATCTTGAGACATATATGCAAAGAAAAGAGAAGTTCTTGACAAGAAACTGTCAAGTTATAGTGGTGAGTTAGTTAAAGCAATTTATGGCACACATAGGTGGCAAGGGATCTATATACGGTAGTCAGTGGGAGAAAAATCACACCGAAGGATAGTATTTAAGTAAACATGAAAAGTGAGCCACTGGGGAATGGAGATTAGAATTAAATCATGGTCTGGTGATTTATTTGCAAAGGCCAAAAGGCTCATACATTGGGGAATGTGAGTGCTTCTGATTTAATTAGGCAGTGAATATTGGCTGCTGAAAGAGGAGGATAGCTGTTTATTTAAGATGGATTTGATGCAATCGAACAAGAGTGCCCTCTATTCTTCTTTAATTCTATCCCAAACAGAAAAAGAAATGATGGGGTAGGATCATCTGAAGTTGGTATGCAAGGAGCTATTCACATTATTTCATTCCTCTGGCTAAAGTTTGCAGCTGCTCTAACAGCATTTTACTACTGTGTGAAAATACCAAGTATCTGCAGAATTCCTCACAGCGGAAACTCTTTTAACTGGTCTTTCTTTTTGGCTACCTAATTATAGGGCAGTATAAGAACATTTATTATGCCATTAAGTGAGCATCTGTTCACTATGCTTGCATATGTTTTTATTTTATTCTCCATAACCGAAGAGAAAATTTTGCTACTTTCTATTAAGGAATGAGCTGATACATATAGTGACCAAAGAGTCTGAGCACCAGCATTTGCAAGCAGAATGTTTTTAAAGTAGTATTACTATTGTCTGAAAACTTGATGTAGAGCACTACTGGGGTTTTGTTCAAGAATTAATAGCTATGAATTCCAAATTAAACATGCATTTCCAATGTAGGCAAACATCTATTCTGAGGTGGTATCAGTCACTATAATTCAGGGATGTCAAACTCGCGTCATCATGGCGGCATCATGTGACATATCGGGATTTTTTCCCCTTCACTAAACCAGGCAGGGGTGGAGCCAGCACATGACGCATCTGGCCCACAGGGTGCAAGTTTGACTCCCCTGCTATAATTCCTTATGAAAAGAGAAAATAATATTTTAAAATATTTTATTAGAAAACTACCAGATACTATGGTTTAAATAGACGGGGTGAGGAATAAATATGGGCAGACATACCAAATTGCTTTAGGAAAGAGGCCCCTAAAGACCACTTGGTTCAAGATCCATTCAAATCTGGCACTAGGTTGTATAATATCTCATTTTATTTATATTTGTGATTTGTATATTCTGTTCGCAGTTAATGAGACAAATTCATCATCATTCATTTTAGTCGTTGTCTATCTACTGCAGGATGAAATCCTCTTCCGCATGTTTCCAACCAATTGCCAATTGGGTCCACAATACTTGCTAATGTCATCTATCCATTTTGTTTTAGGTCTCTTTCATGGCACTTTTTATCAAGTGGGATCCATTCTATGACTACCTTGGTCCACCCGCCATGAGTTCGTTATCTTGTTTGTTTGTGAAAAATCAAAAAATGGACTAAAATGACCAAGATAAATTTTGTAGTTTTTCAAGTGTAGGAACCAGATTAAAGGAATTGTTTCCTAAATGTGCATAATTCATCAAACAGACATAAAAATTTAAACAATCATAAATAAATATCTGGAGAAGAACTAGATGTAGTAGACCAATACCTTTACCAATGGATCTCAATGGAAGGTGACATAATAAAGGAAATTGATGGGTGTGTTAAATATGGTTGGCAGGCATTCAGCAAGCTAAACATAATTTTCAAGAACAATCTCCCCCTATGACTGAAGAAAAAAAGTTTTCCATCGTGTGCTACCTGCTCTAACATATGCTGGTGAAACATGGACATTAATCTCACAATCAATACAAAAGCTAAGAGAGGCACAAAGAGCTACAGAAAGATCCATGCTCGGATTGCAAGACAAGATGGAAAGACCTACTCATGGATTACAGAACAAATGAAAATATACCATATTATCAAATGAATTGTAATGGAAATGGGCTGGTCACATAGCAAGAAGAATTGATGGCAGGACAACCAAGGCAGTCATAGAATGAGAGAAATAAAGTGGGAAAATACTGTATGCAGCTAAGAGAAAAGAAGAAAGGAAGGGTGAGCAACTTTAAAAAATATAACCGCTATAAGGAAAGATGATTTTCTGATCTTCACATTAGTCCCATGTGACCCTTGTCTTCCTCCTTTGTATGCCGGATTGGGGCAATAGGTGGAAATTAGTTTCTGAAAATATTACAAACTTTTTGAAATATAAATGTTGAAAGATATCATTTATTTCCATGATATCACAAATATATATTTCAAAATGTCTTTTAACAGCAATCCAAATTGTTTTGTTTTGTTTTTTACATCCCTGTAATCCCTTAATTCAAGGTTGACTGGGCTGACTGAATGGAACTGAGCATTTACTGGCCAGATAGGATTCTAAATTGTTCTTACTGGATTTAAACAAATCTAAATCTGGATTTAAATAAAGTCTTAAAATTTGCCTGCTGGGTGAAAAAAAGAGTATACTACTCTAGAACTGATATGTTACCTTTGAAATATCTATTTTACACTAATTACTAATACACAATAATTGTGTATTATGAAACATAACACCTTTCTGATTTCCTTCTGATCATCAGGTACACACTTATACTCCCTTATTTTTAGTTTAAACTCATTAAAATAAAATGCATTAATCCTTTCGGTTGTTAATAAATTATATGCTAGGCTGTTGCACTTTACTTCAGAAGGATCTGACGATTTAAAGCCATCCGGAAGCTTTATTTGTATATAGAATGTAGTTGCATGAATGTTCACCAGCTGCTATCAGTGGAAGCCTGGATACCTGCATTGCAAATCCTGGATTGGTTGCTTATTAGTTTCTAGGTATAATTTAAAGAGCTGATATTGACCTATAACAGTTAAAAAAAAAGTGTGGTCTAATTTAAGCCTAATCATATTTTGTAAATTGTGTTGAAAAAAGACATTGTATTAAGTGTAATCACAGGACCTCTCTATTAATTCATAATGTAGGGTTACTGTTTCTGGATATAATCTGGATGATCATTAGGAGGCAACCATAACTCTTGTTGCCAACTAATGCAAAACAATTTAAGAAGGAAGGGTGACTGGATTGAAAGGGAAAGACCAAGAAATTCATGGTTTGATGAAACTTATAAAAAAAAAATCAGTAAAAGAGAGGCAAATAATTTAAAGAAGAAAGGTAATATAAGAATTGGTATAATATAGAAGCAACAATGGCAAGGACAGAAAACAATGGACATAAAATCAATAACATTTGTGAAAGCTACTTTCAGCTATGTCTCTTTCTTATATCATTTTTTAGAATCCTGCCTTTATTATTTTTACAAATAGCTCAAGGTGTGAACATATCTAACATATTTTCATCTCTTTTCCTACAACGAAAGCATTGTGAGATGAGTTGGTCTGAGAGAGAGATTGACTGGTTCAAGGTTACCATATTTTTTAATTTCTTTGGCATCTGTGTTCTTCGTGCCAGTGTAATAACTGCATGTAGATAGATATGTAGTTGATGGACCAGCTGGTGATAAAAATATTTGAAAATTTAGAAAATATATATCAATCTAGCTCTCCACTGGAATTAAGGTCAGTTTCTTCCATTAATATTAAAGAGAATAGAGTGTTGCTCTTTATAGTTCCTTTTTAGTGGGTGCAACTGTCATCTGTTTTGGCTGGCATGAGGTGTTTTTTTTAAAAAAACAGATATAGCAGATTGATTGAGTTTGGCATCAGTGAGCAAAGATATCAAAATATTGACTTACCTCTGGTACAACATAGTTATTCAGCATAACAGCAAGTAAAAAAGAATTCAGAGACCAAGAGCAGTTATTCAAAGCTAATTTCTTTGTGGCCACTAAAAAATATGGAGCATTCCCTTAAGCCAGGGGTGTCAAATGCATGTCTTCATGTGATGTATCATGACTTCCCCCCCCCCCTTGCTAAACAGGGTGTGGCCATGGCCAGCACATGATGCATCCAGGCCATGACTTTGACAGCCCTGCCTTAAGCATATTTCTATATCAATTTCTCAACCATTGCCCTGGCTTATATGTGAAGAGGGCAGAATTCAAAGCAATGTACCCTTTGAAATGATTATAAGTCTTTATTTTTTTAATTCATGATGTTAAAAAATGTCAACATTCAGTTGTTTCAGTTTGTTTACTCTGAAATTGTTTTCAGTGAAAAATGAAAAATAATGGGCATAGGATTAAGTAGGAAGAAAATGGGGGAAAAGATAATGATTCTGCCCAGGAGCTGTAGAATCTTAAAAGATGATCCAGTTTAATTTATGACAATAGCTTTGTAAAAACTGCTGTGATAACCTCCGACAATAATTAAAAGATATTTGGAAGGGTTATTTTTCAGCAATGAACTCAGATTGTCAGAGTGATTTTAACTCATGTAAGTGCATATTTGGAAAGCTTTTGATTTTACAATACAGTAACATATACTGAAATAAAGCAGTGGTGGGTTTCAAATTTTTTTACTACCGCTTCTGTGGGCGTGGCTTGGTGGGCATGGCTTAGTGGGCATGGCAGGGGAAGGATACTACAAAATCCCTATTTCCTCCCAATCAGCTGGGACTTGGAGGGCAGGGCCAGTCAGAATTTTTACTACCGGTTCTCCAAACTACTCAAAATTTATTCTACTGGTTCTCCAGAACTGGTCAGAACCTGGGGAAACCCACTTCTGAAATAAAGGCATTGGCACATATAAAAGTACATTAACCCCCCGCCATTCTTAGAAAAATAAGCCACTGTTTTTTAAGATGGAAATTATCCTAATTTTTCAGTTTGGTTTTAACCCAACAACTACAATACCATTGCAGGATGTAAGGAAAAGAAGGAATACTCTTCTTTGCTTTAAGGGGCCAAGACCTCAACCAAGATAGGTTAAAGACTGAAGTTTTTTTAAATAATTTCAATAAGCATTACATTTATACAGATAAAACTAATACAAATTGCAAGAAAACAAAAGAAAAAATAGAAAATGCAGGAAAAAAATGAAAATATAGAAAGAAAAAAAATAAGAATATAGCAAAGAAAGAGGAGAGAAATAAATATATATAGTGAGGTTCAGGGGTGGGTTCTACTTATCTTTACTACTGGTTCGCAGCAGGGCCACACGTGCGCACTTTCTGCGCATGCGCAGAAGCATTCTGATGACATTGGGGTCGGTGGGCGGAGTCTCCCGCCAGTTTTACTACCGGTTCTATAGAATCGGTGCGAACTGGGGGCAACCCACCACTGGTGAGGTTTCTCTTTTATAAATCCAGTATAATAAAGTTATCCAAGATGTTTTTTTTGGTTTGGCATTTGTATATCACATTTAGTTATTAAAACATCAACTGGTTTAACCTATTTTTTTAAAGTTTCAAAAATAAAGAACTTAAAATGAAAAATTACAATGAAAAGAGAAAACATCAGTCTCGTAGCCTTATTAACAGAACAGAATAACAGAATTGGAAGGGACCTTTGAGGTCCCTTCTAGTTCAACCCCCTCCTCAAGCAGGAAAACCTATAACATTTCAGACAAAGGAAACCCTTTGTCTAAATAAAACATATAGCCCATAAATGCATCATAATATCAATGCTTAACATCAAACCTTGCTTACATTTATTTATTTATTTATTTTATTTATTAATTATATTTCTATACCGCCTTTCTCCCGTAGGACTCAAGGTGGTGTACATTTTAAAAGTTCATTCACATGTTCATATATTTAGCCCCACCTGTTGGAATATCAGGGTCTTGAGGGCACGGCGGAAAGCATGGAAATCAGGGATATTCCGTATCTCCGGGGGCAGTTCATTCCAAAAGGTTGGAGCCCTCATGGAGAAGGCCCTCCCCCTGGGAGTCACCAGTCGGCATGATCTGACTGACGGTACCCTGAGTAGTCCCTCCCACTTGGTTGGTTCCGTCTCCCTGAGGTTGGTGAAAGTGACCTGAAAATCCATGTGAAGGAGAGAATGATCAGACCATGACAAGGGTTTGATGTCTAGAACCCCTATTCTTAGATCATTCAGCCACTGATCCGAGACAAAAATCAAGTCCAGAGTATGATTCCCTAAGTGGGTGGGGCCTTGAACTACCTGGGTCAGGTCCATGGCCATCATGGAAGCCATGAACTCCCGAACCACCTCCGACATCTCAGCAGCAGATGGCAGGTTAAAATCCCCCATAACAATAAGTCTGGGGGTTTCCACCGCCACCCCAGCTATAACATCAAGCAGCTCAGGTAGGACCGCCGTCATGTGGCAGGGAGCCAGGTACATGATCAGTAGGCCCATCTGTATCCCCTGAGCCCACTTCACAAGGAGGGACTCACATCCGGCTATCTGAGGAACAGTGGCCTCCCTTGGGCAAAGACTTTCTCTAATAATTGCTGCCACTCCCCCACCCCTTCCCTGAGTCCTTGACTGATGGAATGCACGGAAACCTGGTGGGCACATTTCCACAAGGAGAACTCCTCCCTCCTGGCCTGACCAGGTCTCCGTAATCCCTGCCAGGTCAGCACCCCCCTCTGAAATAAGATTGAGAATGAGGGGGGCTTTATTTACCACTGACCTGGCATTACACAACATCAGCCGTAGACTCAGGGCCTGAGACTCTGAACAACCTGGGGAATGAGGAATGCTTTGGGGGTCGGAGTATGCAATCGCTTGCAAACAGCGAGTGCGCACTCCCAAAACATAATATGGCCCCCTGCTACCATCATATCTGCCCCTCCCACTTATTATACTAATGCCCATCATTTTGTCCCCCTGTATCCTTGTCAAATTTCTGTCCCCATCCTCCCCACCATGATCATCAGACCCATTACCCCATTCAGTGGATTTATGGATCCCCCCAGATCCATTCCCACAATCCCTCCCAGAACCCCTTGGAATAGAAGTTAAAAATTTATCTAAAAAACCCCAAAGCCATCGGCTTTTTACATGACTATGAGTTGGCCATTTGACAACTGTCACACATTTATGAAGCATTATTGCAGCATTCTGTGGTCACATGATCTCCATTTGCAACCTTCCCACCCTAACCCTAACCCTAACCCTTCCCAGATGGTCTCTTGCCAAGCAAAGTCAATAGGGAAACCAGCAGAGAAGGTTAAATTTCACAGACATGTAATGCTTTGCTTAACACCTGTGGCAAAAAAAAAAGCTTGTAAAATTAGGTGCGGCCATATGATACCTCACTTAATAATCACTTCACTTGATGATGAATTTTATGGTCCCTATTGTGATTGTAAGGTGATGATTATCTGTATGATCTTCATTAGCTTCCCTATTCATTGCCACTCCTAATTCAAGCTGCTAGTTTTAACTTATAAGGCTCTCCATGGTTTCTGACATCAGCAGACTATGTATGACACATTACTGCTAGCTTAAGAGCTCAGAAGTTGCAAGAAAGGAGATCAATGGATTATTTGGAGAAAGTATCCAAATAATATACACCACCTAATTTCCTTAAGTTCTCAGAACTGTCACATGTTATATTATGTCATGCTCCTGTGTACAAGTTTTTACATGACTTGAACCCAATATAATTATGTTGTATTGAAAGATAAAAACCTTCCTTCTTTCCTTCCTTCTTTCTTTCCTTCCTTCCTTCCTTCCTTCCTTCCTTCCTTCCTTCCTTCCTTCC